>CM014270.1:24273043-24315571 GCA_004135705.1 Alloteropsis semialata
CAAGGGATATGTTGATGGGAAGCCGATGACCAAGATGCTTGTTGATGGAGGAGCTGCCGTCAATCTCATGCCCTATTCCACATTCCGCAAATTGGGCAAGGGGATTGATGATCTGATCAAGACAAATATGACGCTCAAGGATTTCGGCGGTAACGTTTCAGAGCCTCGGGGGGCATTCATGTAGAGTTGACCATCGGTAGCAAGACATTGCCGACCACTTTCTTTGTGATTGATGGACAAGGTTCCTACAGCATGCTCCTCGGGCGAGATTGGATTCATGCCAACTGCTGTATCCCATCCACAATGCACCAATGTTTGATTCAGTGGCAAGGCAACAATGTGGAGATTGTCCCAGCTGATGATTCGGTTAGCATTGCAACAGCCGAGTCAACGATTTGGGAGTTTGAAGGGATTGAATGCCTGTCAGGGAAAACATGGGATGGTGACTTCCTCAAGGTGTCCGATCAAGGATTACAGCCGATCCAAGCAGTCGGCTCTGAGACTTTATTTTAAATGGCCGATTGTATAGAAGATTTTGAAGACCGAAGTGAATTCGGTAAGTTAGGATTTGGATTTACGTCGGCCGACGAGTTAGAAGAGATAGACATAGGATCTGGTGATAGACCAAGGCCGACGTATATCAGTGCTAAGTTGGATCCTGAGTATAAACAAGAGTTAATAAAACTTTTGAAAGAGTATTCTGATTGTTTTGCTTGGGAATATTATGAAATGCCAGGTTTAAGCCGTAATATTGTTGAGCATCGGCTGCCCATCAAACCAAGATATCGGCCACACAAGCAGTACGCAAGGAGGTTCAAGGCTGAGATGTACGAACCAATTAAGGCCGAAATAACGAAGCTATTTGAAGCTAAGTTTATCAGGCCATGTCGGTATGCTGAGTGGGTATCAAATATAGTTCCTGTTTATAAGAAAAATGGAAAGCTGCGTGTTTGCATTGATTACAGGAACTTAAACAAGACAACCCCGAAGGATGAATATCCAATGCCGGTGGCCGATATGCTAGTCGATGCAGCATCGGGCCATAAAGTGATGAGCTTCCTGGATGGTAATGCTGGTTATAATCAGATTTTTATGGCAGAAGAAGATATCCCCAAGACTGCATTCCAATGCCCAGGTGCTCTCGGTTTATATGAGTGGGTTGTTATGACTTTTGGTTTGAAAAATGTCGGTGCTACTTATCAACGTGCTATGAATTATATTTTTCATAAACTGATCGGCAGGATAGTTGAAATCTACATTGATGATGTGGTGATCAAATCGAAAGGTTATCAAGATCATTTGGCCGATTTGAAGGAGACGCTGGAATGCACAAGGCAACATGGATTGAAGATGAATCCGCTCAAGTGTGCTTTTGGCGTATCGGCCGGCCAATTTCTCGGTTTCCTGGTACATGAGAGAGGAATTGAGGTGAATGATCGGAACCGCAAGGCGATTGATGATATTGAGCCTCCAATAAACAAGAAAGAATTGCAGAGTTTGATTGGAAAGATCAATTTCTTGAGAAGGTTTATATCGAATTTATCGGTCCGATTGGAAGCATTTACTCCTCTGTTGAAGCAGAAGGATGGAGAAGAATTGGTTTGGGAGCCTAAACATCAAAAGGCATTGGATGAAATCAAGCAATATTTGGCATATCCGCCAGTTCTTATTCCACCACAAAAGGGTAAGCCGTACAAGCTTTATTTATCGGCTTTTAATCATGCAATCGGCTCTGTTTTGATTCAAGAGGTTGATGGAAAAGAACGAGTTATATTCTATTTAAGCCGAAGATTATTGGATCCTGAGACTCGGTATTCATATGTGGAGAAGCTTTGCCTTTGTTTATATTTTTCTTGTACAAAATTGAGGCATTATTTGCTATCGGCCGAGTGCACTGTAATCTGCAGGGAGGATGTGATCAAATATATGTTATCGATGCCAATCATGAAAGGGAGAATTGGCAAGTGGGTTTTTGCTCTAACGGAGTTTGATCTTAGATACGAATCGGCCAAAGCGGTAAAAGGGCAGATAATGGCTGATTTAGTTGCTGATCATTGTGGACCTAGCATTGATGCTGTTGAGCAATGCACCATGGAGCTTGATGTGTCTGGTCCGATGAAAAAGGCCGATGTGGTTGACGCAGTTCCTTGGACTATATTCTTTGATGGTTCTTCTTGCAATGATGGTTGCGGAATCGGCCTGATTATTATTTCGCCTCGGGGGGCAAGGTTTGAATTTGCTTTTCTAATTGAAAAATGCACAAATAACCAGGTGGAATATGAAGCGTTGATGAAAGGTCTCCAGATTCTTAAAGAAATCGGCGCTCAGTTTGATGAGATATTTGAAGATTCTTTGTTGATTATTAATCAGTTGCTCGGCAAGTATGATTGCAAGATGGATGCTTTGTTGTCTTACTTTGAGAAATGCCGAGATTTGATTGATCAATTTGCCCTGGTAACTCTTAAGCATATTCCAAGACATCATAACGAGGAAGCAAATCGGCTGGCGCAAAAGGCGTCTGGCTATCGGCCTATGTCCGATGTGATGGTACAGGAGATGCCAGAAGGAGATTGGAGGAAAGAAATCATTGAATATTTGAGGGATCCTTCTGTCAAGACTTCCAGGAAGATACGCTACAAATCGATCAGGCATGTCTTGGTTGAAGGAGTGCTTTATTTTCGCTCAGTTGATGGAGTCCTGTTGAGATGCATCGGACCTGAAGAAGCCAAGGTCTTGATGGGAGAAATTCATGAAGGTGTTTGCGGGGCTCATCAATCGGCGTTCAAGATGAAATGGATGATCAGAAAAAATGGGTATTATTGGCCGACGATTCTGGAAGACTGCTTTGAATATTATAAAGGGTGTCAAGAATGTCAAAGATATGGAAATATTCAGAGGGCTCCAGCATCGGCTATGAACCCTGTCATCAAGCCATGGCCGTTTAGAGGTTGGGGAATTGACCTGATCGGCCAGATTTTTCCACATTCAAGCAAGGGGCACAAATTCATATTAGTGGCAACAGATTATTTCACCAAATGGGTTGAAGCTATTCCTTTGAAGGAAGTGAAGTCCCAAAATGTTATTGAATTCGTTAGAGAGCACATTGTCTACCGATTTGGAATTCCACAGACAATCACGACAGATCAAGGTACGATGTTTACATCGGACGAGTTCAAAAATTTTGCTGCTGATATGGGTATCAAGCTTCTTAATTCATCACCATATTATGCACAAGCCAATGGTCAAGCTGAAGCCTCCAATAAAAGTTTGATCAAGTTGATTGATAGAAAGATTGAGGAATACCCAAGAAAATGGCATATTGTGCTTCCTGAAGCTCTATGGGCATATCGAATGGCTTGTCATGGGTCGATCAAGGTTTCTCCGTATGAACTGGTTTATGGGCATGAAGCCGTTCTTCCATGGGAAATTCGTACTGGGTCAAGACGTATCGAGCTTCAGGATAAATTAAAGGCTAGCAAATACATGGAACTCATGAACAGTGAGTCCGATGACTTGGCTGTTCGTCGGCTACGCGCTTTGGAAAATATTGAAGCTAATAAGCTCAGAGTTGCAAGGCATTATGATAAGAAAGTTAAGGGGAAAGAGTTCAAAGAGGGCGATCTTGTGTGGAAAGTTATTCTGCCGATTGGTTCTAAGGATCCCAGATACGGCAAATGGTCACCGAACTGGGAGGGACCCTATCGAATCGTCCGATGTGTTCCTGGCAATGCTTATATTCTACAAACGCTTGAAGGAGAAGTGTTTCCTAAGGCATTAAACGGGAAATATTTGAAGAAGTACTACCCTAGTATTTGGGTAAATTCGTAAAGCCGATGCTACGCGTCAGGCTTGGAAGCCGATGGAAAAATCGCCTCAAGAACAAAATAAGAGCCGATGCGACATGCATCGCCTTAAGGGCTATATACAATAAGAGAAAAGTATGTTACATCATCAAGCCGCTCAATGGCGGAGCAGGCTACTGGAAAAGGGATTGCATATATATTCATATATTTCTCATACAAAGAGATTTCAGAAGACAGAAAGATCTAATAGGCGCCGATGTACTTTGTTCATCATTGCCAGAATAAGTCTAGAAGGAAAAGGGCGAGAAAAAGCATAAAATTAAGAAGACATCCTCTTCCTTGAGACAGATTCTTGAACAGCTCGGCTCATTCGAAGAAATCTGCAAGTTTGAGGAGATATGCTCTGGAAGCAGTCCCTTGAAGAGCGCACCGGCGGACCGGTGGCTTTGCCCCTATCCTGAGGAGGGCATCCCATTAAACCCCTCTGAAAAACCTTTCCCTCAGTAAACCATGAGGAAACCTCACGAGGATTCTCCTAGCAGAGGTTCCACCTGGATTTACTGCAGGATCAGAAAAGGGGGGAGTACCCTACACTATTTCACGAGAATTCTTCTAGCAGAAGAGGGAGAGGGGATTGGTTCCTATATCAAAGAGAAGGAGTTTGTGTTCTGTCATGAATATTAGCTGCGCCATGGCGAAAGAATGGTGGAGAAAGGAGAACCTGAGACAGGTATTTATAGCCGGCGATTGATGAAGGAATTAAAGGAAAGGTGGGAATCTGAAAGATGCTCGCTGAAACTGTCCAAATAAAGAACAGTATTCTCGTGAAGGTGTCATTGATTTAGTGCTGATATGATTAAAGAGGGGCGTCTTTTGAGGAGCTGCATTGAAGAGTCGTTTCGCCTGGGTCAATAAATATATGAGTACCCGTGACATAAGGTGCAGGATTCCGTATATTGTTTGTTGTCAGAGACATTAATGCTCGAGAAAAAGAAAGGAGAAGATGGGCAGTGCAGATCCTTGGCAGAGAAAGAGGAGTAAACAGCGTGGCTGCCAGTGGAAGTTTTTTATAAGGAGAAAAATAGCTGTGATCCAAGAATCAAGGAATCGCACAGTACAAGGATGGGAAGTTTCGGCACGAAAATCGGTGAAGGAGTTATGATGACAGATACGAATTTTGGAACAAAATGATATTTTATTCCAAAATTGGGGGCATGTGTTGACACCAGATTTTCGCACCTGATATGCTGAGTCAGATGGTGACGTGGTGAGGCTGGTACTGCACAGTGGGCCCGTTTCGATCAAACAGATGATGCCGGAAAAGGAAGCCGATGCAGAATATGGGTCCGATAAAGAAGGAGAGTCCGATCTGATGATGAATGAGAGAATGTGCATCGGCTAAAAGGGAAGCGTAGCATGAACGGGGACTATTTCCTTTTCAGAAGGCGTATTGAAAGTTCCATTCTATGTTAAATATTAGTTTACTTTATCTGCAAGTTAGTCAAGTCCGATCAGGACTCTTCATGACCAGGGTATAAATATAAACCCTCGTCCATTGTAAAGAACTATTCTCACAATCAATACAACCCGGCTTCACGCCAAAACCTTAGGAGTAGGAGTAGATACCGACGAACTCATTGGTGGATGGGCTACATCAGTTCCTGATCTCCGGCTTACCAGTAAGATTGTCAACTTATCGAACTAGTTTAAGCATTGAATTGAGGTGCATCGCCCTTTCTCGTTTATACTGTTCAACCGATTTATCTTTGAATTATCAAGATTGATCTAGATTCCCTGCGTCGGAGCAAGATCTCTATTGATTATTCAATAGTTTATCGTTTATCGAGTTGTACTTTAAGTCTCGAAGTCAATCTAGATTCCCTGCGTCGGAGCTAGATTTACCTCTGGATCATCAAGATTAGTCTAGATTCCCTGCGTCGGAGCTAGACTCATCTTGGTTATTTAAAGGCAGCTTTTGCGGTTGTTTGGAGTTGCTAGATTGATTTAGATCTGCGCCATGTGAATTAATCTGATTCTTCAACAGCTTTGAGCATTGGTTTTAGTCCGATTTGAGCAATACTTATCTTACAATATCGTTCTAGGTCCGATTCATCTTCATAGTTTTATCAGGTTGTTCTTTGATTGTTGTGTTTGATTTAGATTCCCTGCGTCGGAGCTAGGTTTGCTCAATATATCAAAGATTGATCTTTGATCGTTAAGAGTAATTTAATTCCCTACGTCGGAGCTAGATTCCTCTTGACTATTCAAAGACAGCTTTGAATATCGGAACGATCTTGTTACTATTTTTGCTGTTTATTTGCTTGATCTGATTAACACCTGTGCGAGCATCTTGTTTAGTTGTTGAGTTGGTGAATTAAGTTTGATTGTTTAGCTATCTGGTCCGATCATAGCTGGAGTATGTGCGCTGCATCCGTTTGTGAAACCGTGTCGAAACAGTCTTGGTCCGATCGGCTAGTTAGATGGTCCGATAAGATAAATCAAACCGACAACTAGGCAAGGTGGACAATGTATCGGCTCACACTTTGATTATTTAATATCTTGCTCAAAGACATAGCTGATCCGTTATTTACATATCGACCATGTTTTATGTTTTATTTATTATTATTTAAAAGGTTGATCTGTTAAAAGGTCTGATCCCGATTGGTCTAATTCTGAGGTCCGATTCGATGTCTGATTGAGGTCCGATTATATTGGTCCGATTGAGGCCATCTATGAAGTCCGATTTTGAGGTCCGATTGACATCGGCCGATACAAGTCTGATTGGGTCTTGGCTAAAATCCAACGTGCACCTGACGTCTGGAATAGAGCCGGCACAATCAAAGAGTAATTTAACTGTTTTATCCCCTTGTCAATTTCAGGTCAAATTGACTGGCACGCCGCGAACCTGAACGAAGTGCAGGCTGGCACTGGAGTGAAGCAGATCTCCCTGGTCTTATTGTGTTGATCGCTGAGGATACGACTGCTGATTTTCCGCGTCAACAGAAAGGTAGGGACTTGAACCGACGCTTACTATAGGCATAGGGTATGGTGGAAAGCCTTGTTCTGTGTGGTCCCAGTTGTACACCCCTGCAGGGTATTAATCTATTGCAATAGCTGCGCTCTCCGTCATGAGCATGCTCTTGAGGTTGGAATCTCAATGTAGGTAACGGAAGTGAGTTCATGAAAGATTGAGCTTATGACACTTGATCACTTATTTATTTATGCAAATGTATTGGTGAATGATCTAGAGTAGTTTAGTTGTCATGTCTTTTGCTTATTATTACTTCATCAAAAGTAGAGGCCTTTATGCAAAATTAATTATCCAACCCTCCCTTGCTACTTATCCATATGCATATTCCTTGGAGTCGGGTACATATACCCTATGTGGGTAAGTCCTGTGGAGTACCTTTTGTACTCACGGTATTGCCATTAAGTTGATGCAGGTGATGAGCAGCCGGAGGCCATGTTTGGCTTCTTCTACCCCGCGGACGGAGGCGCGGGTAGGGAGTGACGGCCGGTGGCATATGCGGAGAGGCACTATCGGCATATAGTGTGGACTCTCTTATAATGCTTTTGTTATCGTATGAGTGCGATGATGGACTTTCCGCTGCAAAACTCATGAACTTGGTTATGTAATAACTTGAATCTCTTTATGTATGTGAACTCATGTGTGGAATGTTGTATTGTGATGATGTTTCACTATGTTGTGCTTTGTGAGGTGTATATAAATCCTGGGCATGCTCATGACACATCTCAAGGACTATCGGGATTAGGCTCCTTTAATTGAGTCGGCCAATGGAAGGCACTTGATTAAATGGGTTTAATTTGGTCGGTTCCTCACAGCGTGGCATCAAAGCCGTGTTGCATTTTGCTACATGGTTTGCAATTAAAAATTGTGTGAAGCACGGTAGAAATAAAATGGTGATCACCTAAATTCACTTGCTTTTAAAATTTTGACTCCCTAGGGTTATATTTGTTTGTATTATGCTATGTAATCCTTATCTATCATCGAGCTAATCTTTCCTATGGCTGCACTTTAATTCTTATAATTAGTTCACTAACTTGCCTTTTCTTGCCATATCTAGATGTACGGAAACTTCGGGCGCTTGGTTTTTGCCACCCGGGGTAGGAACGCGGAGGGTTTCCCACCACTTTTGGATGAGATGCTTTGGAGGGGGGATTTCTCCTATAGGCCGGAGTACTCGATCTATGCTAGGGGACTTGGGCCGGGAATGGTGGACTATGTTGCCACCATGACCATCCCAAGGCATTTGGCGGAAGGAGTGCACCATGAGCACCGGATTTCAGCTCATGGAACTTTGGTGGAAATGGCAATTCAAGAAGTAGCATACAAGGCCATGGCAATCCTTCGCCAAGAGATCATTGAGCTTGAATGCCAACCATTCACCAACTTCCCAAGGAATGGTCTAATGCAAGGAGTGAATGAGTTTAAGGTGGGTATGGTAGATGCCACCTTGTATGAAAGGCGCATGTCCGAGTTGGTGGCGGCACAAGACCGAAGCCTCCGTTGTATTCGGGCGGAGTTAGTGGAGACAAGGCGCCGTTTCAACCGGCTCCAACATGCTATTGAGCCCTATGTGCGCATGGGTCGTGTCCCTCAAGATGTGCTCTATGGACTTGATGACTTCACCCCGCATGAGAATGGCACCATTGGAGTTTCGCTACCCTCATGTGCCGGGTTACCACATTCCTCAACCGGCAATGATGCAACCTCGCATGTCCAATGGGCTACGTGTACGCCGCATCGCACCTACGGAGTGGACGGTGGATATGTTACTTGGCACCGAGCATGAGGCTCTCACTCATCTGGAGAACCCGGAGGACACCGGTTCACCCAACTACCACCTCCTTGATGAGTTTCCATCGTACTTCACGAGAGGTCCCTATGGCCCCTTCTAGGCCTTTTATGTAACTTTGTGGCGGTTTGAGACTCCTCAAGCTATGTTGCTTGTTGCAATGTACCGTCTATTTTATGTAAGTGAATAGTTAATTAATGAGATGATGTGAGACACTAATTAGCTACTATGCCATGTATTGTACTCTATCTATATATGTGGACCTCCGTTATTATTTGTGCGTTGCGATATTTAATTGTGTACATCTACGACATGTCATCATTTATCATTCATGCATGCATTTCATAGTTATGTGGTAAATATTGGACCTATATGATTATGTCTTGTGGATAGTGAATTTTATTACTAGCTGTCCAATAATCTGTAGTTCCATGATTTTAAGGTTGATCTTGTCTATGTTGTGAGAATCTTATCATCCATGAGTTGTCGATATTGTATTGGTTGTACAATTTTTCTTCTTGTGCAATTGTACCTTATCAATTTTATTTCCCGGTCGCTAACCTTCTTTGTGGTTGGCAGCAGGATGGTTAATCCCAATGATGTTCCCGGTGATGCAGGGAAGGAACTCCCTCCTCCTCCTCCTCCTCTCCATCCCGACCTTGTGGAGCTTTTTCGGAGATCGGATGCTAGTCAACAAACTCAAAATTGCACTTTTCGAAGCACTTGTGCAAGGCATGGCGAACCGCGGCGGTGGTGGAAGACAAGGGTACCAAGCTTTCTTTGGAACTGACCCACCTCTCTTTCGTGGGTCAACGGAGCCTTTGGATGCCAATCATTGGCTTCGGGCTATTGAGCAAAAATTTGATCTCATACAAGTGACGGACACCGAGAAGGTGGCTTTCGCGGCTCATCAACTTAGGGATGCCGTGGGAGCATGGTGGCAAAGCTACTCGGCTCAACAAGCACAAGGCCATGTGATGACTTGGGCACAACTTCGTGAGGCCTTCCGTGCTCACCACATTCCCAAGAGTGCTCTTCTCATCAAGAGGGATGAATTTCGCAACCTCAAGCAAGGCAAGAAATCGGTCACGGAATATGTGAATGCCTTCAATTATCTTGCCCAATATGCCCAAGATGACACCTCTACGGATGAGAGGAGGCAAGATCGCTTCATGGGAGGCTTGTCTTTGAAGCTCCAAGAGAAGCTTACCAACAACAATTTTGAAGATTTCAATGACATGGTGAGTCAAGCAATCAAGCAAGAATACAAGGTGAAAGAACTTGAGGAAGAAACCCACATGCTTGAGGCGGAGAGCCGCAAGCGGGCTGCCACTTCCTATGTGGGTGGCGGTTCGCAACGCTCATGTAAGGGGCCTCCTCAACCGCCCCGTATGCCGGGCTATGGCGCCCCTCAACCTATGTGGATGGCACGCCATCCTCCCGCTCCCCAAGGACAATCTTCTCGCATTGTGGGGCAGCCGGACGGCGGTGGTCAAAATACCTCCCGTGGCCCGTGTTACAATTATGGAGGCCAAGGTCACTTCTCTAGGGAATGTCCCTCACACAAGAAAAATGGAGCCGGCAATGCTCCTAGGCAGCCCACTTCTTCACCTCCATCTCGCCAAGGCGGCAAGCAAGCTCAAGGCCCCAAGCGGGGCAAGTTAAATTATATCAACGCCGAAGAAGCTAGTGAGGACTCAAGGGTCCTAGTCGGTATGGTTCCCATCAATTCTCAACATGCTAGAACATTATTTGATTCCGGTGCATCTCATTCCTTTGTGAGTAGAAAATTTGTCATGCAACATCAATTTCCCATCCGGGTAGTGCCCACACCTTTTCATATTGATGCCCTAGGAGCAACCTTAGTTACCAACCATGTGGTCAATTCAGCTCAACTTGAGATTTCCAGGCTCAACTTTGAGGCCAATTTAATTGTCATTGACTTAGGAGATTTGGATGTAATCATGGGTCTAAATTGGATGACCAAGCATGATGGGATTATTCGGTGTAGTTATCATTCTATTGAACTCCAACACCCTTCCGAGCGGAGAGTTACTCTTTACCTTAGTGAAAATGTGGCCCTCAAATTTATGCTCTTAATGCCACCGTGCTATCGGAATTAGAGGCAATTCCGGTGGTATGTGTATCTCCGGATGTCTTTCCCGAAGATTTACCGGGGATGCCTTCCGACCGCGATGTGGAGTTTGTTATTGAGCTACTCCCCGGGACGGCCCCGGTATCTAAAAGACCCTATAGAATGGCACCTAATGAACTAGTGGAGTTGAAAA
This sequence comes from Alloteropsis semialata, assembly GCA_004135705.1. NCBI lineage: Eukaryota > Viridiplantae > Streptophyta > Magnoliopsida > Poales > Poaceae > Alloteropsis > Alloteropsis semialata. Next base: position 24,283,952 of record CM014270.1, read on the forward strand.
AGCAATTGCAAGATCTTCTTGATAAGGGATATATTCGTCCGAGCTCCTCACCTTGGGGATGCCCGACTCTCTTTGTGAAGAAAAAGGATGATAGCTTGAGAATGTGTGTGGATTATTGACCATTGAATGATGTGACCGTGAAGAACAAATATCCTCTTCCTAGGATTGATATCTTGTTTGATCAATTAGTGGGTGCAAAATTCTTTTTCAAGATTGATCTTAGGTTGAGTTATCATCAAATCAAAATTAGAGAGGAAGATATTCCCAAGACGGCTTTCTCTACTCGGTATGGACTTTATGAATATACCGCGATGTCTTTTGGGCTGACCAATGCCCCGGCTTACTTCATGTACTTGATGAATTCTATCTTTTTTGAGGAGTTGGATGTATTTGTGGTGATCTTTATCGATGATATTCTTATCTTCTCCAAGACCGAAGAAGAGCATGCCGATCATATTCGCATTGTTCTACAAAAACTTCGTGATCATCGTCTCTATGCCAAGTTTAGCAAGTGTGAATTTTGGCTTAAGAAGGTATCCTTCCTAGGCCATATCCTTTCCGAAGAAGGAGTTGAGGTTGATCCAAGTAAGGTGAATGATGTGCTCAAACGGAAGCAACCACAAAATGTTAGTGATGTGCGAAGTTTTCTTGGACTTGCGGGTTACTACCGTAGGTTCATTGAAAATTTCTCCAAGATAGCAAAGCTTATAAACGAATTGTTGAAGAAAACCGTAGAATTCAAGTGGACTAGTGCTTATGAGGAAGCTGTCCAAACTCTTAAGAACCGTCTTACAACCGCTCCAATTCTTTCTCTACCCGACATTACCAAGGGCTTTGATATTTATTGTGATGCATCTCGTATTGGACTTGGATGTGTCCTTATGCAAGAAGGCCAGGTTATTGCTTATGCCTCCTGGCAATTGATGAAACATGAAGAAAATTATCCTACTCATGATCTTGAGCTAGCGGCGGTTGTTCATGCTCTCAAAATATGGCAACATTATCTTCTTGGAAATCCATGCAACATCTACTCCGATCACCAAAGTCTCAAATATATCTTTACTCAATCGGAGCTCAATATGAGGCAAAGAAGATGGCTTGAATTGATCAAAGACTATAATTTAGAAGTTCACTATCACCCTGGCAAGGCTAACGTGGTGGCCGACGCATTGAGCCGCAAGGCACAATGCCATTGTTTGCAAGCACGATCCGGAGTTAACACACTTTGTGAAGATTTTCAGAAGCTCAACCTCTCTATGGTCGAGCATGGGTCACTTGCCACTTTGGTCATCACCTCAGATCTTGTTAATGAAATTAAGAAGGCTCAACTTGAGGACAAAGGCATGAAGAAATTGAGGAAAAGAATTGGCGAGGAAAATACCAAGTGTTTCAAGTTAGATGATCAAGGTATTCTATGGTTTGGAAAACGTTTGGTGGTTCCTAAGAATTTTGAGCTTAGGAAGAAAATTCTTGATGAAGCTCATGAGTCTCAATTCTCTATCCACCCCAGAAGCAACAAAATGTATCAAGACTTGAAGCAAAAAATTTGGTGGACTCGCATGAAGAGGGAAGGTGCTTGCTATGTGGCCGAATGTGATGTTTGCCAACGGGTGAAGGCCGAACATCTCAAGCCAGCCGGAACCCTTCAAACTCTCCCAATTCCTTCTTGGAAGTGGGAAGATATCTCAATGGATTTTATCACGGGCTTACCCCGTACTCTTCATGGCTATGATTCAATTTGGGTAATTGTGGATCGTCTCACAAAAACCGCTCATTTTCTACCGGTGAAAACTTCCTACACCATCCGTAGGTATGCTGAGCTTTATCTCACCAAAATTGTGTGTCTTCATGGTATTCCCAGGACCATAGTGTCCGATAGAGGTCCTCAATTCACCTCCAAATTTTGGCAAAGTCTCCATGAAGCTATAGGCACCGATCTCACTTATAGCACCGCTTATCACCCACAAACCGGTGGCCAAACCGAAAGAGTGAATGACATTCTTGAAGACATGCTTAGAGCTTGTGCTATCATCTATGGAAAAGATTGGGAAACTTGCTTGCCATTTGCGGAATTTTCTACAACAATAGCTACCAAGCAAGTATTGGGATGTCTCCATTTGAAGCATTGTATGGGCGGAGTTGTAGAACTCCTCTCAATTGGTCAGAGTCCGGAGAAAGGATATACTTTGGTCCGGATATTGTTATGGAAGCCGAAGAGAAAGTGAAGAAAATTCAAGAAAGACTTCAATCAAACCCGCCAAAAGCATTATGCCGATCGGCGGAGACGACCTCTTGAGTTCCAAGTTGGTGATCATGTTTATCTCAAGGTGACACCCTTCAAAGGTACCCAACGGTTCCAAGAGAAGGGCAAGCTTGCTCCTCGCTATGTTGGCCCCTTTCGGGTGTTGGCAAGGCGTGGAGCCGTTGCTTATAAATTGGAGTTGCCACAATCTCTCTCAACAATTCATGATGTGTTCCATGTCTCACAATTGAAGAAATGCCTTCGAGTTTCTTCGGAGGTAGCTAATGTGGAGGAGTTGGAAATTCAACCCAATCTTTCTTATAAGGAGCATCCTATTCGCATTCTAGATCATGCCGAGCGCAAGACAAGAAATAAAGTCACTAAGTTTGTCAAAGTTCAATGGAGTCACCATTCCGTGCGTGAAGCGACTTGGGAGCAAGAAGATCAAATTCGAAAATCATATCCTAATCTCTTCATGGATGAGTATGTGTTTCCTTTATGTCCTCAATTTCAATCTCTATCTAGATCATCTTGTGATGCTAGAATAGTCATGGTTTTATCCCTTGTAGATGTCTTGCTATGCATATAAAGTTATGGACTAGGTGGAACTATCTTAGATGAATTTTCAAGGTCATTTCTCGACCACGGCGGACGGTCTTCACCCAGATCGCGGACGGTTTGCCGTTCAACCATCAAACCGGACTGAAACTTGCACTTTTCTGGTGGTCCAAAAATTTGTGAGGTGGACGATCCGCAGTACAAATTTTTCAGCCCACCAGAAAACTCCCTAAACTTGTGTTTTTCAGCCCTTGGTCGGGGGACGGTCCGCCCACAGACCGCGGACAGTCCACCGTTGCCTCAAAATGTTGATCAGAGACACTCCAAAACCTTTAGGTTCCACGGCTTTTGCCAGCAGACGGTCCGCGTAGGGACACCAGACGGTTCGCCGTTGAAGAATCCCGACCCCAACAGAACTTAGGTCGATCTGTGTTGATTTTTGGAGTTGATAGTCGGACGGTCCGCGCCTCTAGGCCGGACGGTCCGCCCTTTTCCAGTCCTTAGCCAAATCTCGGGATGAGATTTTTCTTGGAAGGGTGGAATTTGTAACAGCCATGTGATAAATTAAGTCACGCATACATCATTAAGAGCATCATTAAGCCTTAAACTATAGGGCTAAGCCCTTTTGCAGTTGTGAACTGCGGACGGTCCGCCTAGTATGTGCGGACGGTCCGCTGTTGCCACGTAGGCATGGTCAACATGACCAAGTCAGCCCCTCGCCACGTCACCCGCGGACGGTCCGCGCCACACGGGCGGACGGTCTGTGAGCACCTCATGCGCGCGTGTCGCAGGCGCAGAGCCTTGGCGACAAGTCAACCTCACGGGGCCCGCTCATCAGCCGCGACCCCTCCTTCCACCAGAGCTGTTCAGCTCTCCTCTCTCCTCCCTCACTCACCCAAGAACCTCTCTCTCTAGCCATACATGGGAGAGCTCCCCAACCACCTCCACCACCATTGAGCCACCCCAACCAAGCCGGAGCATCACCAGAGTTCGCCGCACCACCACGACCTCGTCTTCCTCCTTGGAGTTGGAGCTAGGAGCTTCCCCAAGCTTCTTCCTCTCCATCTTCATCCCCTTCCTCAAGCTTCAAGCCAAGGACGCCCCAAGCTTCACCAAGGTCATTCTACTCCAACTCGTGGCACCTTACCGGAGTCACTCTCGCCGCCGGTGAGCTTTCCCCGCCCTCGATCCATGGACATTGCCTAGGGTTGGACTCATGGAATCCCCATTAGAGCTACTTCACCATTGATGACCTCCGAGCTTAAAATCCTTAATGCATGTGGAATCCATTAGCCTAGATAAACTCCCCACACTCCCAGGAACCCGTAGCAACAAACTTCATCCCAAATGGTCGCCGGAGTTGCCGGGCGATCTCGCCGGCGAGCCTCAGCCGCAGTCGCGGACAGTCCGACCACTGGGCGCGGATGGTCCGCCGTTCACAAATGACTCCACCCCGAGCCTTTGCACTTTTCTGTGTTGCACAACACCTTTGAACTGCGGACGGTCCGCCCTTTGCAGCCAGACAGTCCGCAGGTCATTTCGAGCCCCGGAACAGAAGTTATAGCCGTTTCTGCGAGTGCTGAAATTTGCACTGCGGACGGTCCGCCCCCTGGGCGTGGATGGTCCGCCCTTATGCCCTAAAACTTATTCCGAATCGGTTCTTTTTCACCATAACAGTCCGCCGTTATGGCCGGACAATCCGCCGCCTGGACGCGGACGGTCCGCCGCTGCTCGTCCAGCACCTATACATTTAGAGTTGCTTCACCTACACTTATGTTATGTACCTAGCTTATTTAGAGATGCTTTACACATGTTTATGCATTGTTTATCATACCATTCCATGCATCCTTGCAATCATTCATGGCTATTTATTTATCAAGCATCATTGCATTCGTGTAGAGGATGAAGCACCGGAGGTTGAGGAGGCGGATCCCGAGCCGGAGGCCTTCTCCGACGACATCCCCGCTGAGCCTCAAGGCAGGCACCTTACTAAGCATATCTCTCCCTATTTTGGATAAAATTGTGTTATGGGTCTTGATTGTGCATAAGTTAAGTTATATATTATGATTGAGTAGAAATGCAATTGATGCATGATCATCCTTGATTAGGTTCAATCGTTTCTAGATGAGTATGCTTGCTAGGTGTCCCGTTTATTATGCTTAGCTATGCTTAGCCTCGGTAGAAGTCAAGAGGTGGCAAGGTCATCACCCTTGCGAGCTATAGGGTGTTTGACAACAATTAATACTAGTTAGTGGTGAATGAGTAAAAGATGAGCAACTATGAGAATGATGATCGAGGCTTGAGCAAGTATGGTGACTTGCTCGAGTGCATAGGGATGTATCATTGTAGCCGAGTTTCTTGAGCACCATCCGTACAAACCACATAGTTCGATTGGGAATGGAAGCTAAGTAGCATAAGTCACACCTTGCTTTGGGCGGATTCGGCGCGAATGGTGATGGAGTGTAGTCAGCGGTTCCATTGCACTTGTCTCTCCCGGCCATTCGATCATTGTCGGATGTGGGTATGTGAAAGGTAGGGACTTGAGTCGACACTTACTCTAGGCATAGGGTATGGTGGAAAGCCTTGTTCCGTGTGGTCCCAGTTGTACACCCCTGTAGGGTATTAATCTATTGCAATAGCCGCGCTCTCGGTCATGAGCACGCTCTTGAGGTTGGAATCTCAATGTAGGTAACGGAAGTGAGTTCATGGAAGATTGAGCTTATGGCACTTGATCACTTATTTATTTATGCAAATGTATTGGTAAATGATCTAGAGTAGTTTAGTTGCCATGTCTTCTGCTTATTATCACTTCATCAAAAGTAGAGGCCTTTATGCAAAATTAATTATCCAACCCTCCCCTTGCTACTTATCCATATGCATATTCCTTGGAGTCGGGTACTTATACCCTATGTGGGTAAGTCCTGTGGAGTACCTTTTGTACTCACGGTGTTGCCGTTAAGTTGATGTAGGTGATGAGCAGCCGGAGGCCGTGTTTGGCTTCTTCTACCCCGCGGACAAAGGCGCGGGTAGAGAGTGACGGCCGGTGGCATATGCGAAGAGGCACTATTGGCATATAGTGTGGANGCACAAGTCAGCACTTGCTACTTCTCAGAAAGAACAACCTACATTGCCTGTAATGTAAATACCAAAATTTTATCATTTATGTTACAGCAGCTAAATTCAGAAGTTTTGTCGCAGTACATAGATTTCATCAGATAAAATTCTGTAGGTCTGCTAGCAATGGAAAATGAGAATCATCAAATTGCTGGGTGCTCAGTATGAATGAAGTTCTGCCTGTAGTTTCCTGGTCGAAACAACATTTGTAGCAACCTTTTTTCTTCCACACATCAATTGCTAAATCGCCAGATCGCTAATGATACCAACAATTTGACCTTTGAAAACATCCTGGCATCCTGCCCTGGTTGACAACTGACCTCCTTGTGCATTAAGAAGTGAGTAAAAGAAATCGTGCTTCCATCTTCAAATGCAACCTAGATAAATTTATCCAAAGTTAGATGCTGGGATAAATTTAAGGAAACGACTCACTGTACCAAAACTTGTTCCTAACAAGGAGACATGATAGTGTAAACTTAGCTCTCCAGCCCATGGGTCATAGCTGTCAAAGACTGTTAAGTATAGCTCTGCCACAAAAAGCTGTTAAGATTGCATTCCGAAATCCAATGAGGCCTCTAATAGGAATCTTGTATTTCTTATTTCTTATCCTATATATCTATAAAGTTCATACCCACCAACAATTCACCAGCTCTAAAGCTCTTCATGCAAGCTATCCACCTTATCTTCCACTAATCACAAAAGTTGTCCATATCATCCACCACCATGTGCAAAATTCATCATCCCTAAATCAATTCCCATTTCCACTGCCTAACCTCATGTGGGTTCGGATCACTTTACAGTCGTCATCACCTCCACAAATTTGATCACTTCCATAATGTAGGTACCTACTGTCCGCCTCTCCGACTCCCCTCTCCCTTTGTCCACCCATCCGACTCCCCTCTCCCTTGGTCGCTCCCTCCATATCCATAATCCAACATGCGGCTCATCTCCCGTAAGCATCAGTGTAGTTCTAATAATTTCTATCATTGATGATTACTCCTTGCAATCACACGTCATTTACATATCCTATTTTGTATGTTCCAACAAATTTATACAAGTAACTTAGAAAACCCCGCCGCAACATGCGGGGAATTCACCTAGTTCTATATAAAGTTCATACCCACTAGCAGTCCACTATCACTAAAGCTCGCCTCTTAAGCTATCCACATCATCTGCTCTTCGATTTTCAAAATTTAGCTTCCATGATGTTCCACCCAGGTGCAGGCCAAACTGCCTTGCCTGTTCGGCTGCCAGATCAATGAGCCATTCTTTCTCAGTGCACATGAAGTTATTGCTCAATCTCTGCAGCGTGTTGAACTGCCAACCAATCATCATCACTGGTATCTCTTAGAGCATCTCCAAGAGACTAGCCAAATGGCTTGCCAAGCCAAATTTTGGCTACTCAACACCAAAATAGCTCTCCAACAGACTAGCCATCCAACTCGCCAAGCCATCTGGCTCTCCAAATTGGCTCTCTCGCTGGCCATATTTGGCTAGCTAGTCTGACTTGCCAAGTGTGGGATGACGTGTGAGACCCACGCGTCAGTGTGTGGAGAGAGAGAGTTAGAGAGTGAAAAATAAAGAGTCTGTTAGAGTGAGATGCTCAATATGGAGTGAAATCTTTATGAAGAAACAAATAGATAGTCAAACAGAGAGTCGAAAATGGAGAGTCTCTTGGAGATGCTCTTAGTCCACGAAACTTATGAGGAGCCTTTCCATTGGTGTCCAAAGAGACATACTACATGTATATCATGTGTTTCTCCTTCTTTTGCTTAATTTACTAGAGCTTCATTACCGCGTGGAGCTCCGACATAGTTATAGTCTTGCCAATGGAGATTCGGCACGCGGGCACGGGTATGTAAACATCTCAAGTCTCCTGCCAAATTATCGCACCAGAAGGCCGGCCAACTGCAAAGTTGTGCACACATCCTATCATAAGCAACACCTTTTATCTGCTAAATTACCAGAGCCGGTGTTGACAACCAAAATTGGCACTTCATCAATGACTAGAAGGATTGTAGGACCCGACACAAGAATCAAGACAGAAGATGACGCAAGAGGCGAAGCCACGCCCAGACCGGTCTGACCGGTTTGGGGAACCGGTCAGACCGGTTTACCCTGTAACCGACTAGGTTTAGGATTCCGAGATTGTAACGAGTTGTAACTTGGTTTCCTTGCGGGACAAGACCCACTCTCCCTATAAATATAAGGGGATTTGGCCGATTGAGGATAACAACAATCGAATCTATCAAAAATACTACTTTTACCTTTACTTTTTCGTATCTCTCAAACCCTAGCTTTTCCAACCTCTAGTTGCTGTTCTTCCTGCGTCTCCGTGACGTTTGAAGGCGTTCTAGGTGGCCTGCCAACCCTAGGACACCCCTGCGCACGTTCTCCCCGACGGATCCTTCCGGGAGGCGTGTTTAGGGTTCGCTCCCGTTCTTCCTGGAGGAACCGGTCTGACCGGTTTCCCTGACCGGTCTGACTGGTCTGCGCAGGGAGGCTGCGATCAACTCGTTTGCGTGCCGCGCGAACTAGCGCTTTCGTGTGTTGGCCTAATTCCGCGTCAGCATACTTTTGGCGACTTCACTGGGGAATTGGAGATCTGGTTCGTGCAGCCGATCTATCTAATTCTATCTAGATGGGTTCCAACACCGAGTTTGATCTCGAGAACATCATCGTCGTCAAGGACGATGAACTTTCTGCTGAAGATCGCCAAGGGCTCGAGGAGTACCTGAAGAAGAAGGTAGAAGAAGAACGCATCTACTACTTGTCGCACTTCAAGAAGGATCAAGGAAGTAGATCCAACTGCTACATCTTCAGCGGCACCTCCCAAGGTACAACCTGATGAAAATGCTCACGAAGTTTTTCTTAAGTACATGGAGGATAAGATGGCTGAGAACAATGTTAGGTTGGTTAATTGGATGCATAACAAGTGCTTAGAATCGGAAGGCAAACAACCTATGTTTGAACAACCTACCGCCGATCCTAGTCTTTCGATTCCCAAAATTTCTATTGTGCCTAATTTTAAAACATCGGTAGCAAAGCCCATAGAACAACCTACATATGGCACGCCGTTGAATAATTTTGAAGGCCAATCTGTTACACCATCCAACCCAATGTTTACTCGGCCTGCTGCACCTCAGTCTTTTGCAACTTTGCCTAGTTCGGTTAATCATGGCCGAATTAACAATGAAGTTGTGAATTTTACACCGCAAAATCCAAACTATGGATATTCTGTACCCCCATCAGTACAAAACCTATTTTCACAAGGCCTAGTACCTTATGAACTCTTCGGAAGGTTCGGCCAACAGATGCAGGGACAGGTGTCGGCCAACCAATCTGGCCAACACCAACCGGCCAGACCAGTCACCGTGACCGGTCAGACCGGCCCTGGAGTATCAAATGCGGCCAAACAGCTCGTGCCGCATCAACCGGTCAGACCAGTGTCGGGAACCGGTCCGACCGGTTCTGGGGGAGCAGACACGGGGAATTTGTTTCCTACTCCCGTGCAAAATACTCAACAGCCAAATCTACAGGATAATTCATTAGAATATTTAGATAAAATATTTTTTAAGTACAAACTTGATTTGGCTTCAGCTCTTAAAGAGAATTTGGGAGTAGATGTCAGGGATAAGGCTAGGTTATACCAAAAGCCTTATGTTCCTAGATTTGATTTAGTTCCTTTCCCCACTGGTTTTAGACTTCCTGATTTTGTCAAGTTTAATGGGGAGGATTCTAAGAGCGCTTTTGAACACATAATTCAATACATGGCACAACAAAGCGATTTTGGTTCTAGTGAGGCTTTAAAAGTGCGTTTATTTTCTTTGTCTCTAACTGGTACTGCTTTCTCATGGTTTGCATCATTGGCTCCTCATTCTATTACTTCATGGGAGCAGTTAGAGCAAAAGTTTCATAATCACTTCTTTTCAGGCAACAATGAGCTTAAATTGTCACATCTTACATCGGTTAGGCAATCACGTGATGAAACTATTAATGAATATATTAAACGTTTCTGTGATACTAAAAACCGTTGCTTTGGTGTTAATATTGCCAAAAAGGATCTTGCTGATTTGGCTTTGAATGGTTTACGTTCCCATCTTAAGGAGAAATTAGAGGGCTTTGATTTCTTTAATGTGAACCAAGTGCATCAAAGAGCTTTGGCTGCTAAAAGCCGAAGCAAAGATTTAAAAGAAAGCCATAAAACTCATCGGGCTAATGTGCATAATGTAGAATGTGATTTCAGTAGTTCCGATGAAGAATCTCATGATGTGTTGGCCGCTGAATTTGTATGGCCAGCATCTAATAAAGCTTTTACTTGCACATCTCTTAAGCCGACCCATATGAATCGGCAGGAGGAGATCAAGTTTACTTTTGATGTATCTAAGTGCGATAAATTTTTTGATGAATTGCATAAGAATGGGTATATCAAATATTCTTTTACTATTCTGTCACCCGAGGAGTTAAAAGCGGCATGCTTATTGCAAAATTCATAATTATTTTTCTCATGCGACTAACGATTGCAATTTCTTTCGTTGGCAGATTCAATCGGCTGTAAATGATGGACGATTGAGTTTGAATGAGATGCAAGTTGATAAGCGCCCGTTTTCAGTCAACAACATGGTAGTTAATACCATGGATCTTCAGGATGCCAAGATGTTGGTTCGGCCAGACAATGCCGATGCAGCAGGAGGCAAGAATGTTGTGATTGGAGAACCAAGGAAGGTGATGGAACATGACAAAGTGCTTGGGAGAGAAGTAGTGCATAAGAAAGCTCCTGAAGTTGGGGGGCAATCAAGCTCTCAAGCGCGGGATCAAAGGCCGATTGTCCCTGCCCAGGGCAAACCGGTCAGACCGGTTGCCATAACCGGTCATACCGGTCCGGCCCAGAGGCCGGTCCGAACATTTGTGCCTTAACGTCCCAAAGTTGGCACTTGGAAGACTAACCAGGACAAAGACCAGGGAAAAGTTTTCAAGCCGAATGCGACCTTTGATCAAGTTATGGCTAAGCACATGCAAAATGTGGCCGTTCAACAAGATCGGCCGCTAAAAAAGAGACCAAGATCGCCACCAAGGGATTCTGGTGTGAAGGAGGCGCCAAAGAGACAGTGGGGTCAAGGCCCAAGCTCATCCAATGGTGCTGGTCCTTCTAGGCTATGGAGGACATATCAACCTCCCTCTCCACAACCTATTTGGAGAGATGGTATAATGTACATGCCTTACTGTCCTGCACCAAATCAACCACGGCCTAGGGTTCCTGTACATGCCAGAATAAATCCACCGCAGCCTAGGCCTACAGGTTTTCAACCAAGACATGTGTCTGTGCCCCAGCAGCACAGACTGGTCAGACCGGTTCCTCCGACCAGTCAGACCGGTTTCCAACAGAGGCCGGCCTTTGTGCTCCAGCAGCACAGACCAATCCAACCGGTTGCCGCGACCGGTCAGACCGGTCTCCAGAGGAGGCCGGGCAAGAAGCCGGCTAAGCAAGAATATCGTCCCATTCCAAAGAAGGAAGAGCCTGCACCTATTATTCCAAAGCCAACTGTGAAGAGTGTGATTCAAATTGGCTCTATGGCTGTTAATTCTTCAATGGCCGACGGACCTAATGTTATTGGTGCTTCGGCCGTAAAAAAAAGTTCCTTTACCTCAGTACACACAGCTGAGGTGGTGTCCTCCTGGCTTATCTCATTCTCAGAAGAGGAGACTGCAACGGTTGCGTACCCTAAAGCAAAGAGAGGAAGAATCGGCGAAAAAGAGGGAGGAGTGGTTCAATGAGGTTAAGCCGATGATTCCACCGTCTAATAAAGGTCCCAAGGATTGTTCTGGTGCTCAAGATGATCAAGCCAAAGAACCTGAAAAGACCGAGCCGTCCGCAGCAAACTCGGCTAACATGGCCGAGACCGGTTAGACCGGTTTCCCTGACCGGTCAGACCGGTTAACCCCTGTTCCAGTTCCGGCAACTGGAACCGGTCAGACCGGTCTCGCCTGGAGAGTTGGTAGCCGATGTATTTTCTTCTTCGGCTAAAGTTTCGATTCCGCCCACTACTATTTCAGATGTTCAGATGGGCAATGATGATGAAGTTGTTGATTTTGAGCCTTCACCCAGCAGAACAGACATGACGTCAATGTTATCTATTTAAACGCCGACTATTGCTTTGTCGGAGATGATGAGAAGGGTGGCTCAAATTGATTTTGCTCCCAAGAATGCTGTGTTTCAGAAGCCCTTAGAATCAGACAACTATCTGAAAGCTCTTTATGTGAGGGGTCACATTAAAGGGAGGCTGATTTCTAGGATGCTCGTTGATGGTGGTGCCATTGTAAACCTCATGCTATACTCATTGTACAAGAAATTAGGAGGTTTGGACAGCGAGCTTATCAAGACTAGCATGACAATCAGCGGTGTTGGAGGAGGAGAACCGATGAGTGCCAAGGGAGTTGCATCATTGGAGCTTACTATTGGGAGCAAGACATTGGCGACCGCTTTCTTCGTCACAGAGGTGCAAGGTAACTATAGCGTGATCCTGGGGCGTGATTGGATTCATGCAAATCAATGTATGCCTTCTATCTTGCATCAATGCTTAATTCAATGGGTTGGTGACAAAGTTGAGATGGTTCATGCGGATTCTTCGGCATGTGTTTCTATGGCCGATGCGTCCATGTTAGGAACTCATGATGATTTCAAATGCTTGACCGGGATTGATATTTCGGATTTTGAGTTCCTTGCTTGTACTAAGGATGGCTTTATGTCTGCTGCTTTAGGACCGGTTCAAAAATCAGTCGATTCAGATGATGAAGAATAGATGAAGTGGCACATGGCCGATATTTGGGTATCGCCCTTAGAAATATAATGGCCGATTAATTCTGTTGAAACATCGTCCTCGGGTAACAATTTTGGTACTAATGTGTTTTATGGTACGCAAGCTTTAAAAAAAACAGGGGAGCATATGTTGACAACCAAAATTGGCACTTCATCAATGACTAGATGGATTGCAAGACCCGGCGCAAGAATCAAGACAGAAGATGACGCAAGAGGCGAAGCCACGCCCAGACCGGTCTGACCGGTTTGGGGAACCGGTCAGACCGGTTTACCCTGTAACCGACTAGGTTTAGGATTCCGAGATTGTAACGAGTTGTAACTTGGTTTCCTTGCGGGACAAGACCTACCCTCCCTATAAATATAAGGGAATTTGGCCGATTGAGGGTAACAACAATAGAATCAATCAAATTTACTACTTTTACCTTTACTTTTTCGTATCTCTCAAACCCTAGCTTTTCCAACCTCTACTTGCTGTTCTTCCTGCATCTCCGCGATGTTTGAAGGCGTTCTAGGTGGCCTGCCGACCCTAGGACACCCCTGCGCACGTTCTCCCCGACAGATCCTTCCGGGAGACGTGTTTAGGGTTCGCTCCCGTTCTTCCTGGAGGAACCTGTCTGATCGGTTTCCCTGACCGATCTGACCGGTCTGCGCAGGGAGGCTGCGAGCAGCTCGTTTGCGTGCCGCGCGAACTAGCGCTTTCGTGTGTTGGCCTAATTCTGCGTCAACAGCCGGTAACCAATTTTTACCTTCCTTATTTCTTCAGTCTTATCTATTACATATTTCGTTACTTGGCATTACCTCATCTCAATTTTCATTTTCACGTGACATTCTTCACAACTAATGTGAAATAGAAAATGATTTTTCGTTTCACACCAGAGTCAGACCATGTCATTTGTCACCAGTGGTGTGTTTTTTGACAAGAAGCTTTCTGAACAGAAGATTTTCTTGCTTTCAAGTGCGGTGCTTTTTCTCTTCAAACTCACACCCAGTTCAATATTGGCATTTGTTAATAGTTCAGCTTCCAATGGTTCATGTGAAATGACAGGCACGGTTTATACAATTCTTACTATCGTCTCTAGGTTATTGATTGATTAACCCTCAATGAAATTTCATCCTTGCAGCTTTCATGTATCACAATTCACATTATTGCGAAACCTTAATTCTATTTTATGTTTTATACCTTCTGGCTTAGCTAAGCGGTTAACATTTCACATTCTCCCGGTACATACAGATATTTCTACTGGATGTTTTATTCATTTATTTAAGAGAGAGTCATATTATTAATCATCTTTTCCCTATTATAAAATATTAGTATATTACACATATACCTCAATAAAATAGACAATAATATTAATCATTTAGTTTCTGCAACAACGCGCGGAAATTCAACTAGTATTCATCTAGGTTGCTTTACGAACTATTTTTAGTGGCGTGTGTGTGGAGTTTCATTCATCAAATTTTAAAATTTAAAATTTTTACTATTGAATAATTCAGTAGCATTGAGAAAATCATTGTGTCCAGGAAGAGTTGGCAACAAAAATCATCATCCTACAGAGAAGTAGGACTTGAGCCAGGGACCATTGCTTCCTTTTTTTCATCCGTAGTGGGGGATGAATTCAAAATCGTCCCAGCAACCAATTCGTATATATTGTGGGTTTACGAGCCAGGATGCAGCTTAGGTTGCTCATGCTGTTGGCAGTTGGCACACCACATTCTTTTGTTGGCCGGCAATTAGACCTGTTGTTGGGTATATAATTTATATCCAAATCCACACCCATCTCAAATGAGGAGGATATGGATAAAAAAATGTTTATCCATTATAAATAGGAAGAGGAGGGTATGGGGAGAAAACTATTTATCCATTAGATACGTATAGTATCTAGTACGAAAGGAATTATCCATTGGATATGAGTAAAAATGAGGAGGGTGAGGATTAGATAATATATATTTGGATTTGGATATTAACAACAGTGATTTTGCCCATGCCCTACCTAGTGGCAGGTCTACCTGCAATTCTGCACCTTGCCATCCTACCAACTCTTAAGAATTCATTGTATAGCCTCTGGTCACAAAATTATTTTGGATTTTTAACTAGAGCTGGATCCTCTCTTAGCTTATTGACACTTATATTGCTCCTAGTTAGAAATATAAGTCATATTTTAATTATCACTTATATTGCTCCTAGTTAGAAATATAAGTCATATTTTAATTATCTCATAGTAGTTATAGACGCTATTCTCATCTATGTTTTGACCCAGAACTGATTGAAAATAAAGCCATGTAATTTGTTCATGTTTTTTAAAGACTTTATGGGTGGAGAGTTTCTACAAATATTTTTAGTAGTTTCAAAAATATTTTCAAAAATGTATTTAATATTTTTTGAAAGCCCCTCATTTGCTTCAAAATTGCGATTATTTATAATATATCCAGGAAAAATCAAAAAGACTAAGTAAATTTTTTTGGGGTAATGTGAAAGTAAATTTATGTAAATGGCTTTGCATAGTAAAGTTTACCGAAAACAAAGACCGAAGAGAAAAAAAATAAAAAGAGAAAAATAGAAAGAGTATTGCGCGCGAGTTTGACCGTAGGCATTGGGCGATTCGCGGGTCCGTGCGTTTTTGGGGTCGGCAGTCGGTGGGGGATACAAACCGTTGGCTATTTCCCTTTGTGTCCCAACCGGCAACCACCGCCGTTCCGGATCCGGTCGCCGTCGCTCACTCCATTTCCATTTCCCCCGCGCCTGTGCCCCGCGCCTCCACTCCATCAGATCTAGCCATCCCCGCCTGCTTCCGCCGCAGCCGCGCCTCTCCTCATTCCTTCCGGCGTCGGCGAGCGGGGAACGGGCAGGCGTCCTCTTCCCCCTGTTGAGGGGGATTGACGTGTAGGCGGCTCCTTCGTCTCCGGTAAGGCTCTCCTTGCACGGACCGTTCATTTCGCCGCAGAGTCGCTTTGTCGGTTCTTTCTCTGCCGCGAGACATCAAATTCAAATCATTCTTTTTGTGATGGGGATTGCTATTGCACGTTTGGCCTGTGGCGGATTTGTTCGCTGGGGTGGTAATCGACTAATTTTAGCGGTTTGTCTCCCCAAATTTGCACCCTCGACGCCCCTGCTAATGAATCGTCTTTTATCTCAGATGAATGTTTTTTTATTTCCCCTTTCCGTTTAGAGATCGTTTGCTCACCCGATTGGATGGCAACAAAACGCCGGGACACCAGTTAAGCATGTACCATTGCTGGCCTGCTGCCATTTGTCATTGACGTTTACGTTTGCTTGTCGTTTCACCTTTCTGCTTAGCTTGTCGAATGCTAGATATGTTTTGTTTATTGTTTTATTCCACCTCATGTCTGTTACTTCCATGAGTATCATGTTTTATATGCTGATTTCCCCCCCTACTTGCACCAGTGTTATGTTTTTCTCCGGTGGCACAGCTGTTCAACTGAAGAACAGATTTTTGTAGCGCAATGGCTGTGGAAAGAGATGTGTTTGCCATCTCAGGACCGACATATCTGAAATCTGTCGATTGGTATGTTGTCATAGCTCCTCTCATCTTCAACTTTTGCATGATGTTTCGCAGAATGTTTTATCAAAGGGTTGGATTTGCAGAAAATGGTACATGTAAATGAAAAAAAATTGCTGTCTTGTTTTCTGGCAATGCAATGGCATCGCACTAAGCATCTATGTGTTCTTTACTCTAGTTCTCTTCTGTTAATATTAGTTTCCAATGCCTTCCTTCTGGGAATTAGGGAGTTAAAGTCATTCCAATGAACCACATATAGTCAAAACTGATGAAGAAAGAGAAGCAGTAGAGGAAATAGGTGTGCCCTTAATTTTGTGTATCAATACCAGACAATCTTCTGCATTCTTACAACATCAGGCTTTCGGGTTGCTTTTAACACCAATTCACCAATTAGTTCATGGTGTGGCATCACTGTCATGTAGCTGCTAACACCCACTGTCAGCCTTTATCGGCCGCTGTCATATAAGGACTTGGAAAATAGTTATGACCCTAAACTCTTGCTAACCATTCTCAACCTACTCCACCTCACTCACATTATGAGCATTATTGTCCAACTGTAAGTGGTTTAAGGCACACCGCTCTTTGTCTACTGAGATTACTTCTCATTTTATATTTATCACAAGCATTTACCATTGGCACTAAGAAGATGTGAGATGATCTTAATAACTAAGCGTTTGATTCTATTGTGTCATTTATCTAGCTGAGTTTCGATTTATGGGGAGTTTAAGTTGTTTGTCTTTATTATGGTTTTCACATTGCATTCCCTTTTTATTCTGAGCTTCATTCCTATGGGCCTGTGTTTCAGGCACCAGAGTTGGACCTGTGCATTTTTTTTTTCTCGAACCACGCAGGAGAGCTGCGCATCATTTCATTAAGGTAGAAAAATAGGAGTACACGGGTCTGGAAAGACCCCACCCGAGTACAACAGGCCACACACCCACACCCCACTCTAACGAAAATAAAACAGCGCCACCGCCAGGATCTGTGCATTGCTACGTGCAATTGCCAGGATGAACTTGTAATGTTTTGGATCACAAAACTGTTTGTGGATCCTTCTATAAAAAGGTGCCCCTGGGGAGTTCCCTTGCCTTGGCCAGAAAAAAAAAATCACCATTGGCAATTAAGTGGTCAGTAGACAGTAGCACATATTACCTCTGGTTTGTCCTTTCCTGTCCAAGTTCAGCCCTGATCCTTGTTGATATTTTTTATGTTGGTAGAAACAAACTACTGTTGTGTTATTATGGAAAAAAGCAAAAACAGCCCTGTGTGAAGAAAATTAAACAATTCATGCTTTAGCAGCATCCAAAGTTAGGTTCTTCCGGTTAGCTCAATACAGGAAAATTATACTTATTGCAACTTATTCTGCGAAATTGATGGACTATGGATCATACAATATTTCTAAGAGCAGTGGAATAATTTGTGAAATATATCTTCTAATGTTTCAGCTTTTACTCAGTCTAGGTGCTTGGTTAGCTGTTATGGATCAACTTGAATAACTTTGAATGTTTGGCATTAACAATAAGCCATTATCATCTGCTATACAGACTTCTGTCTGGAGCTAATGTGTTGTTTAATTTCACATGTCTTCAAATAACATATTTGTATAGAAATTTGTATATAAGAGAAGTGGTTTATCTAGAGAGAAAATAAGCAATCTGGATGCATCACTATACATTGGATATGTACTCTATTGTGCTAAAACACTGAATATAAATACTTTTAAATTCCTTAGTGACCTAGCTCATTTGCTGTCTTATGAATATTGTTAAAAAAATCATTGCTAGCTTAGATGGCATTTGGCAGGTTCCATCTTGTTCACTTTTCAGGAAGGCACAGTGCACCAATTGAAATTTACTAGAAACCAACCTATTTGAATTACCTTTATGATTTTGTTCAGAAAGTGTAAAGATTCTAGTCCATGTCACGGGTTGTGCTTGGTTATGTTTCTGCATTCTCAGTTTGAACTCTATCAACTTATAGGTTAATTAATTCATTGTCAGAAGTT
Source organism: Alloteropsis semialata (assembly GCA_004135705.1). Classification (NCBI taxonomy): domain Eukaryota; kingdom Viridiplantae; phylum Streptophyta; class Magnoliopsida; order Poales; family Poaceae; genus Alloteropsis; species Alloteropsis semialata. The sequence goes on from CM014270.1 coordinate 24,302,206, forward strand.
TGCTTGATCTGCTTGTTGGTATAGGTGCAGGCATATGATTCTTTGCTGCTCCAGTTTTACAATGCATTGACCTAGAGAAGTAACTTTATCTCTTTATCAAATGTCAAAAGGAACTGCGAGCACAATCGGAGAGCTGTGGCTGCAAGCTTAGTTCAGGCTGTATATGTGTTGGAGAGAGACAGGCAACTAAATCGTCAATCTGTTGAAGCCTTGGCACCTCCTTGGTGGGAATTCTTCCATTTTGAGCTGATTCGCAAGCTCATTGATGATGCTGATATGTCCATATTTGGTGCAATATTTGAATTCAATCCTCCTTCAAGTGAAGAAGCTTCTACTGTGAATGCTCCAAGATTTGTCATTGCTTTCAGAGGCACCATAACAGAAAGGGATACCATCTCTAGGGATCTTTCCCTTGACCTCCACATTGTACAAAATGGTCTCCATATGACCTCAAGATTTACCATTGCAATGCAAGCTGTTCAAAACGTTGCTTCGGTTTTCCCTGGATCCACAATTTGGCTAGCAGGGCACTCACTGGGTGCAGGTATGGCTATCCTTACTGGAAGAAACATGGTTAAGAAGGGTGTGCTTTTGGAAAGCTTTCTCTTCAATCCACCATTCGTTGCTGCTCCAATTGAAAGGATCAGAGATGAAAGGGTAAAGCACGGTTTCCGCATTGCAAGAAGTGTAATTACTGCCGGATTAGCTATTGCAATGAAAGGTAAAAACGAGGGGGCCATGTCTGTTCAGAGTACATCGGGTCAGACATCTGTTGCTGAAGAACCTTTCAGCATTTTGTCATCATGGACGCCATATCTATTCGTTAATCCAGGAGACCACATCTGTTCGGGTACATCGGGTACTTCCAGCACCGGAAGAACATGGAGGATCTCGGCGCTGGATTTATCGAGAAGCTTGCAACCCAGAATTCCATTGGAGATCTGTTCTTCAAGGCATTAGGGTGGGAATCAGAGCCACTGCACCTTCTCCCATCTGCTGACGTAATCGTCAACGTGAGCCCTTCTCCTGATTTCAAATATGCACATGGCATCAGCCAGTGGTGGCAGCCTGAGCTGAACTTGCAGTGCAGTAAACATCGGTACTCATAGTTATACACTGCTGGAAAAGGAAGACATCTTAGAAAGTTAGCTGTCGTTTCAATTCGTTCAGTTTATTCATATTGCTCGTTCCATTCATGTGGTATATTATTTCAGACATACTGACCTGCAGTCTTGACCTGCAAAATATGTTCATTATAGTGCCGAAATCAGATCAACTGCATTTCTGTACTCTTACTCTGATGAGCTTATTGGCTTTTCCCATTTCTAGTGTACAAAAAATGCAGTATGATGTGCTTTTTTATTCACGTGTTATTGAGAGAGCACGGTGAAGGGACCGTGACACCCTAAGAGGGGGAGGTGAATTAGGGGTGCGTTTGGTTGGAGAGCGAGATAGGACAGGATGGTTCCATCCCTAATTCTAGGGATGGAATGGTTCTATGCCTGTGTTTGGTTGGAGGGATGAAATGGTTCCATATTTTTGTTTGGTTGGAGGGATGGGATGGATGGGATAACAGCTCCGTTAACCACCACCTTGTGGGGCCCGCTTGCCAGTCAAATAGCACCTTCCCTTCTCTCCTCCTCCCTCTGCAGTCCAGCGACAAACTCAATCCTGAATTTCTCGTCCGCCGCATCCGAATCAAGCACGCATGCCGAGTCCGAATCAAGCATGCATCTTGTTGATGACCAAAATTGGCAGATGTAGGTTTTGCAGGGAAACCGGTGGAACCGGATTCATGAACCGGTGGAACCGGTTTTGGTTCACTGTGCATCGACTGACAAAGCAATCCGGTGGAACCGGATCCGGAACCGGTTTTCTCTGACTCTTAGTAGGTTTGGACTCTTTTGTAGATCTGAGTTGTAATAGGACTCTTTTATGGGAAAAGTCCTACCCTCCCTATAAATATAAAGGGGTTCGGCCGATTGAGGATCATCCAATCGATCAAATACAATTTACCTATTATTTTGCCTTTACTTTCTTGTACCTCTCAAACCCTATCTTTTTCAAACCCTAATTGTTGTTCTTCCTTCGTCTCCGTGACGGTTGAAGGCGTCCTAGGTGGCCTGCCGACCCTAGGGCACCCCTGCACACGTTCTCCCCGATGGATCCTTCCGGGAGGCGTCTTTAGGGTTTGCTCCCGAACTCCCAGGGAAAACCGGTCAGACCGGATCCCCAAACCGGTTAAACCGGTTTGCGTAGGGAGGTCGCGAGCAGCTCGATTGCGTGCTGCGCGATCTAGCGCTCTCGTGTGTTGACCCGATTTTGCGTCAACATACTTTTGGCGACTCCGCTGGGGAATAAGAAAAAAGGATCTATGGTCATGGCTAATCTATCAAAACCAGGCGAAGTTGATTCTGAGAACATTCAAAGGCCGACTGCTAATGAGCTATCGGCTGAGATCGTCATCTATTCGAACAACTCCTGCAGCAAGAAAAGGAGGAGATGGAACGGGCCAAGAAGAAACTTGAAGACAAGGCGCAATGGTTCCTCTCGCACTTCTCTAAGGATCGAAAAGGTGCTATCTCCAAGAACAAGGAGGTGGTTGTTCTTTCAGAAGGAGAAGAATAAAAAGATGAGGTGACACCCACTGTGAGTACTACATCAGAGTCTGTTACTCTCGATCAAATTAATAGATTGCTGGTTTCTGGTCAAGAAAAAGTTGTTACTCTTATTCAAAGTATGATTGATAAATCCGTAGGAAAACAACCTTCGACCGTAACTAGTAATGCTATTAGATCTAATATGGCTGGTACTTCACAACATACAATTGTACCTCATAATTCATCGGCAGCAATACCACCCAAAGATCCACAGTACGGGATGCCGTTGAATAATTCCGCAGGACTAAATTCTTCAGTACAGTTTGGCCAGGCCAATCCTGTCAGACCGGTTCCAGTAACCGGTCCAACCAGTTTTTATGTTGCAGCGCAGCACGGCCAAATTTCGGTCCGATCGGTTGTAGGAACCGGTCTAACCGGTTTAGGTGAGTCTGTTGTATATCAGACAACGCCTGAACCTATAACTAGTACATCGCATGTTCAGGCTAATTCTGGCCGAATCACTGGTGGTTCTGGTTATACTACAAGTACTCCAATGACATATACTTTAAATCCTATGCCTTCCCAGAGTTCAGGCTATTCGCAGCAAATACCTGTATAGCCGAACCATACATTGCAACAAGCACCGAATGTTGGTGAACCTTCATGGATGGCTGATCCCTATATTAGAGGTTTATTTGATGATTATAAAAGGGATTTAGCTAATATGATTAAGGACACATTCGATGTAGAAGTTAAAAATAAAACTTTGGCTTGTCAAAACCTTATCCTGAGAGCTTTGATTCCTTGCCATATCCTCAAGGTTTTAAAGTGCCAGAGTTTGTCAAATTTACAGGGGAGGATAATAGGACCACATGGGAGCATGTTAGCCAGTTTAATGCACAATTGGGTATTCATGGTAGTATTGATCACTTGAAAATTAGATTATTCCCTTTGTCATTATCTGGTACTGCTTTTTCATGGTTTTCGGCATTGTCTCCTAATTCTATTCATACATGGTCTCAATTAGAGCATAAATTTCATGAACACTTTTATAGTGGAGATAATGAATTGAGACTATCTCACTTGACATCGGTTAGACAAAAGAGTGATGAATCTATTTCTGATTATGTTAGAAGATCCAGAGATACTAAAAACCAATGTTTTAGTTTGATTATTTCTGAAAAGGATCTTGATGAATTAGTTCTTAATGGTTTGAAATCTCATATTCGGGAGAAATTGGAAGGCTATGAGTTTCTTACCATTAATCAAGTATTACAAAAAGCTTTGGCTCAAGAAAGCCGAAGCAAAGATGCTCGCTCAAAATCTGATCGTCCCAACATGCATACACCAAGTAATGATTTATCGGACGATGAGAATGGAGAAGTTTATGCCGCTGAATTTGTATGGCCGAGCAAAGCAAAATCATATAGTTGCGCTTCTCTTAAACCGATTCACAAAAATCGGCAAGAAGATATGAAATTTACTTTTGATGTGTCCAAGTGCGATAGGATATTTGATGAGTTGCATAAGAACGGATACATCAAGTGTGCATATAATATACCGCCGCTTGAAGAGTTGAAGTGGCGTGCATATTGTAAATTTCATAATTCCTTCACACATGCAACTAATGATTGTAATATGTTTCGTCGACGCATTCAATCAGCCATTAATGAAAGCCATTTAAGTTTGTATGAAATGCAAGTTGATTCAAATCATTTTCCTAGCACTTTCTCTGTTAACACCATTGAAATGAAAAATCCCAAAGTGTTGATCAGGTCAAGTCAGGCCGAAATGACAAAAGGGAAAAACGTAGTCATTGGTGAGGAACGACCAGAGCAAAGAAACTACAAGAAAGTGCAACTGGAAAAAACCCCTAAAGCTACATCTAAGAATTCAATGCTCGGGGGGCAAGTCAAGAACAAGCAAACCGGTTCTGACAAAACCGGTCTAACCGGTTCAAGAAACCGGTCTGACCGGTTTCTTGGCCAGAGAATCTGGTGGTGCTAAGAAAAAGTCAAGGCCGACCTTTGAGGAACTTCTGGAAAAATACAAGAAACTAGGTGCAACTCAGAAGCATAAAAATCGGCCAGAAAAAATAAAAACTTCTTCGAAGCATTGAGAGCCAAATTCTTTCTCGACTCAAGGTAATAGTAGTGCTACATTGTATCCATCTTTTAGACCGACTACACCATGGTCCTGGTCATATCCTTACTACTATTTGCCTTAGGATTACAGTAGTATGAATATGCAGCCATATTTTGTTCCATATCCTATTTTATACTACAATCATGGGTCATCACAAAGACCGGTTGTTCCTAGTAATAATCTGGTCAAGCAAAGTGTATCAGCTGATTCTAAGACAGGTGAGAAGGACAACAGCCAAGATTCAACATACATGCAACCAAGGTGGTGTCCTCCAGGATTGTCCCGTACTCAAAAAAGAAAGTTGCAGCGGATGCGCAAGAAATCAATGGAGCAACAAGTTGAAGAGAAGCCAGCAGCGGTGACAAAAACAAAGATGGTGTGGAGACCAAAGAAAGTTGCTTCAATTTCAACTTGAGCAAGACATCAGGACATGGCCAGTGTATGAACATTGTTCTTAGAACAATTTTGGTTGCTGAGTGTTTTCTGATTCGCAAGCTTCACTAGAAAACAGGGGGCAATGTTGACGACCAAAATTGGCAGATGTAGGTTTTGCAGGGAAACCGGTGGAACCGGTTTTGGTTCACTATGCATCGACTGACAAAGCAATCCGGTGGAACCGGTGGAACCGGTTTTCTCTGATTCTTAGTAGGTTTGGACTCTTTTGTAGATCTGAGTTGTAATAGGACTCTTTTATGGGAAAAGTTCTACCCTCCCTATAAATATAAAGGGGTTCGGCCGATTGAGGATCATCCAATCGATCAAATACAATTTACCTATTATTTTACCTTTTCCAAACCCTAATTGCTGTCTTCCTTCGTCTCCGTGATGGTTGAAGGCGTCCTAGGTGGCCTGCCGACCCTAGGGCACCCCTGCACACGTTCTCCCCGACGGATCCTTCCGGGAGGCGTGTTTAGGGTTTGCTCCCGAACTCCCAGGGAAAACCGGTCAGACCGGATCCCCAAATCGGTTAAACCGGTTTGCGTAGGGAGGTCGCGAGCAGCTCGATTGCGTGCTGCGCGATCTAGCGCTCTCATGTGTTGACCCGATTTTGCGTCAACAAATCTGAATCAAGCACGCACGCTTGCTGCTACCAGTAGTGTCTAATCTCCAATTCCTTTGCGTAAAAAAGAAAGAAAAAACATTTCTTCCTTATCTTCTCTCCTCCCAATCCTATGTGCATATGCTATGCTCGCTGGGTCTCGCGCTCTGTACTGCTCGTCCGCATGTCTCGCTTGCCGAAGATCCTTCCTCCTGGCGCCGCTAACCGAGGGCCAGTTGCTCCCCATGTCTTTGCTCGACATTGTCCCGCCCCTTTGCTCGCAATTGGATCCGGCGGCTCGAGTGATACTGGTGATGCGGCTCCTCACCGCGACACCCCTAGCACTTGTTTTGCCCTGCCTTCCACTGCTCGCAAGCCAGCGCCGGTGCCGGCGCCGCCGCCGCCGCCCTGCAGCCCACGACCTTGCCAAGCTGCTGCACGGGAGGGCGGTAGTGCGCAGAGGATGCGTGAGCGAGAGAAGACGGAGCTAACGACGCAGAAGCGGGATGAGCTCGTCCGGTCGATTTTATGGAACAAGCTCATTCCGGATCTTGTAGGAATATTCCGCATCTGGAGCTGTTCTATTTCATTGTTCTCCAACCAAACAGCATCCAGAATGGAACGGTTCCATTCCATTCCATCCTATCCCACCAACCAAACGTATTCTAGGTGTTCTAAAAACTAAGGCTCCAAGCACATATAAAAATCCATTCCAATTTCTATCTAGATGTGCACTTGGTTTTTCTATGTGTTGCTATCTCTACCGTAAAAGAGTTTTGCACCCTAGGTTCCAATCCTATCAACTACACAAGACAATTCTAGGAAAGGTAAATGCGGAATGTAAAGGGCACAATGTAAATGTGGAAGTGCAAGAGGTAGAGAATACAAATTCTCGGCACGGCGATTTTTCCCGAGGTATCGGGAAGTTAGCTAACTCCCCCCTAGTCCTCGTTGGAGCCCCTTCTTGGGAAATGCCCCTTCCTTAGAGCAATGCTCCGGTGGCGGGTAAACTCCATGATAGCCAACGGGACTACCCACAACACGAGTGGGTCTCCGCTTGGCCTCTCGCCGGTGACATTCGCCGTCTTCACTATGGTAGAGCTTTGGCAAACCGCCAAGGGCCTCTCCTCCCTTGTACAATCACCGGCGGCCTCTCCACAAAGCTTTGTTGGAGGGTCTCGCTAGACTACAACGCCCCGGATTTACAACACTTGGTGTGTGCAAGTACCGATAGCAAAGAGGTATACAAACCTCACTAAACTCTAAATTAAAGCCTAAAGCAAAGAGCTAAGCGGCCTAAACTAGCACTAATCAAAGCCTAAACCATGTTGCTAATTGCCTAATCTTTTCTTAAGCACTTTGATGGATAGAGCACTTGAAATGGTGAACTTCAGCACACAATAGCTTCCCCAAGCTCTAACACCCTTCAAATGGCCGGGTGGAGGGGTTTTTATAGCCCCAACATGAAGAACTAGCCGTTATGTAGCCGTTGGTCCTTTCTGCATCGGACTGACTGTTGCGGTGCCCATTTGTTGTACCACCGCAACTTCCTGATCTCCCCAGTACACATAACCGTTGGGCGACTGACACTGGGCCCCACGGCGACCACCGACTGTTGCGGTGCTGGTTATTGATGGACCACCACAATAGTCTGTCAAACCAGAGCCGAACTGCACTTGTCTTCATCACCACCGACTGTTGCGGTGGGTCTTTGAGCTAGCACCGCAATAGTCGGTGCTGCTGCTGCTGCCTGCCCAAGTCCTGCACCTTCTACAGTCGATCGACTGTTGCGGTGCTTCACCAACACTTGCACCGCAAGTGTCGGTGGCCTTCTCATTTTCCCGCTTGCTCTCTGGATTGACCGATTGTTACGGTGCTCATGCACCGTATGTTGCGGTCCTCTTCTTTCTGAGTTGTTTGCTTCATTTCTTCGCGGGTTCTTCTTTGGGCTTCTTAATACCATGTCTTGAACATTTTAGCTGTAACTTGGATACCATGATTTAGATACCGTGGTTTGAATTCCATCCTTGGGATCTAAAATACCTTGAAAAGTATACTTGACATACTTTATTAGTCCCAATGGTTATGTTGTCATACAATCACCAAAATCACAAATGGCCTAGCACTAGGTCCATTTTCCTTACAATCTCCTTTTTTTTATGAGTGATGACAACACAACCAAAGCAAGCTAAAATATGAAATTTAAATTACAACTACTTGCTTGAATGCAATGCAAGAGCAAGATCACATGCTAATTGAAATATGTAAAGATACCAAATAAAACAAGAGCATTTAAGTGCATCATACCTTTCCCTTACCAATTGAACTAAAATCACTAAATCCCCCTTGTTGTGGTCATGGTGGACATAAGGCTCCCCCTTACTCCAATGCCACTACTCCCTTTGGACCAAATTCTTTGCAAACTCCCCCAAGCTTGAAATCTTCAATCTCCCCCATACTTGGAGTTCTTGCCTTGCTTGCTCCCCCTTAAGAGCGGCTCCCCCTTAAGGTATACTTGCTTTGGTCGCTCAAATTCTCCCCCTTTTGGAATCAAACACTGAAAATGAAGACATTAAAAGCACAAGGGAGAGTTTCACAAATCATGATCATTTGAATGTGGAAGGCAACTTGGATCATAACCTATGAAACTCACATAACATAGACTAAACTCCCCCTAGGTGTGTGCATACATATAGTGGATGGCAAAGCATATGCACATCTAGTCAATTAAGATAAGATGATGAGTTTATTCTATATTATGCATGGAGATAGCTATAAATGAATTTAAAAGTATGATACCAAAAGAAACTCAAGAAATACCAATTGCCGGTTAATACCGCTTGATTTCAAATGATACCAAATTGAAGCATATTTTCTTCATTAGAACCATGCTTATCTCCGGGGATACTTGTGAGACTACACACATGATAAACTTGCAAACGTTGTTAGTCTCAAAATCACAACCCATAAGATAGCTCCCCCCTAAATATGTGTATACAAGTAAATTAATTACTTGTGAGAGACATGCACGAGTCAATAACGACATTGGGAGAGTTAGCTTATGACTTGAATTTTGGCACAAAGGATAAGAAATAAGCTCTAGGTGCCATTTTCCTACAACTAATAAACCATGTAGGTTGCTTATGGGTTAGAATGAGACATAAGCAACCTACCATATGAAAGAACTACTCTAGGCAATGCAATAGATTTGAAATATACATATGCAATCCTAGATAAGCATAGGAACTAGATGCTAATTGAATTTGCATGAAGTTAATTCTAGTTACCTATGTTACCAATCGAGGACTTGGGTGTAGAATACTCCAAATCTTGATCAACTTGACCCTTTTGCTTGAATTGCTCTGCTCTTGTGGCCAAGTCTCCAAATCCTCCCGAGTCCCATGGACTCTAAGTCGCCTTTGGAACCCAAACCTTTTTGGTACCCTTCATGATTATGATGATTTCCTTTGGCACCCAAATAGGTTGGTTCCATCCCTTCACTTGCTTGTTGATCAAGTGAGCCACCACCTTGTTATCTTTCTTCTTGAGGAGGTATGGTGTGCTCTTCTTCTTGTCAACCTTCAAGTAAGCTTTGGTGTTGGAGATAATTTTCTTTTTCTTCTCTTCCCCTTTCTTGTTCTTGCATTCATAGGATTTGTGGCGTTCTTGATGGCAAGAGTAGCAAGTCACGGTTACTCCCTTCTCAAGCTTCTTCACCATCTTGGGACGGTTATCTTGAGAAGGTTGTGCCTTGCACTTCTTGTCCTTTCCCTTGAGCCTCTTCAAGTTCTTTGAGAGCTTCTCTACTTCTTGCTTAAACTTTTCATTTTCTTGAGCAATGAGATCATCAAGAGTTTCTATAATAACATTCTCATTGCAAGATGGTGAGCAAGATTTAATATTTAAATCAATACAAGAAATAGAAGCATCCTTTTTAGATTTTGTATCAAAAAGAGATGTGGATGCTTTGGTGGAGGTAATTCTAGTTGATTCAAGCAACTCAATTTTACTAGCTAACTCATCATTTTCTTTAATGATCACATCAAATTTTTGTTCCAGTTCTTTATAATTGGATGATGAGTTAGCTAGCTTTTGTTTGAGTTCCTTGTTTTGCAAATGGAGTTTCCTAATTATTACCTCTTGATTTTGAACAAGATTAGCAAGCTCTTCAATTGAAGGGAAGGAGTCATCATCACTTACATCACTATCACTCAAACCTTTGGCCATAAGCAATGTTGCCCTAAACGGAAGTCATTCGGTCACCCCTCGAGTAGTGAGTAGACCGTGTAGACGGTGTGTACACGGCGTGTACACAGGCAACATGGTTATGTACAGACCAGTAAAAAAAGCATGTTAATATGGCATAGACACATACAAATCAGTGAACTACATGTACAAGATCTCACATTGACACATTAGCATCGACAGAAACCTAATAATTCTTAGTTCTCAAAGTTAAATGATATCAGTACATCACTAAATACCAAATACATGAGTTTAGACATGGCTTAACCTCCCGCCCATGGGCCACCATGGCCTAAACGGCCCATTACACGGGTTACACGCTTAATAAAAACGTTTTCTCCCATTTTTTCTAGCCATTTACATCGTGTATACGGGTTAGCCGTGCAATGGGCCGTTTAGGCCCTAAACTGCATGGTAGACTGTCGAATAGCGTGTACACTGGCTACACGGCCGTTTACGGTAACACTGGCCATAAGGCAAATGTGCGACGGACTTGATGATGGTTGCTTGTGGTGGATTTCTTCATCACTTGAGCTTGACCAATCAAACACACCCTTGGAAATGCTTGTGAAGGGCTTCTTTCTTGCTTCCTTCTTCTTCCTTCTTTCTTCTTTCATGCGCTTGTGACTTGCTTTCATGCTTGGACAATACTCAATGTGATGTCCTCCTTCACCACAATCAAGGCAAGCAATCTTCTTTTTGTCCAACATCCTTCGGTTGTAGCTCTCCTAATGCTCCATGGCACCTTTGTCATTGATCTTTTTGAGCATTTTGGAGACTTTCTTGATAAGATTGTTGATCTCTTTATTATCATAGGAGAAGTCACTTGATTTATCATCATCTTCTTCATCATCCTCATCATCACTTCCTTCTCCACTTGAACTTGATGCTTCACTTGAGCTTGGTGCTTCACTTGAGCTTGAGCTTGATTCTTGCACTTGAGCTTTCATCTTGGGTTTTGAAGATTCTTCCTTGTCATCTTTCTTCTCTATCTTTTCTTTGCTTGATGTGCTTGCATCTTCATTGGATGGAGAAGGATCTTTGGTGATCTTCATTGATAGCTCATGAGCAATGATCTTGCCCAAAACTTTTGTGGGCGTCAACTCATCCATCTTGGTCATGCAATGGAAGTAAGTGACAATGGGAGCATACTTCTCTTTGGGAAGAACATGGATGATCTTTCTTGAGATGTCCGCATCACTTAGCTTGGTCAAGCCTATAGAATTTAGCTCATTGACAATAACATTTAAACGTGAATACATGTCATTAGCTAATTCATTTAGCAACATCTTAAAAGAATCATAAGCTTGCTTGACCAACATATGTTTTTGCTCCTTAACGTCACTCGTGCCGTCGTGGAGCTCTTTGAGCGTGGTCCAAATTTCGTGTGCATTTTCAAGATGATAGACCCTATTAAACACATCAAAGCTAAGAGATTCAAGAATTGAATTTTGAGCAATAGCATTGAAGTGCATCTCATCTCTATCGGCCTTGGTGGGGTTGTTCGGCCGAGCTAGGGGTTTCATTCCTTCTTTCATCACTCTCCAAACATCTAAGCCTTTAGCTTCAAGAAAACATGACATACGAATATGCCAACAGAAGTAGTTAGTGCCATCAAAGTGTGGAGGCCTACGGATATCACTCCTAACCTCTTCGGATGTCATTGCTCTTTGGCGGTGAAGCCAATGGTCCAAATAAGAGCACGAGGCTCTGACACCAATTGAAGGGACCGTGACACCCTAAAAGGGGGGAGATGAATTAGGTGTTCTAAAAACTAAGGCTCCAAGCACATATAAAAACCTATTCCAATTTCTATCTAGATGTGCACTAGGTTTTTCTATGTGTTGCTATCTCTACCGTAAAAGAGTTTTGCACCCTAGGTTCCAATCCTATCAACTACACAAGGCAATTCTAGGAAAGGTAAATGCGGAATGTAAAGGGCACAATGTAAATGCGGAAGTGTAAGAGGTAGAGAATGCAAACTCTCGGCACGACGATTTTTCCCGAGGTATCGGGGAGTTAGCTAACTCCCCCTAGTCCTCGTTGGAGCCTCTTCTTGGGAAATGTCCCTTTCTTAGGGCAATGCTCCGGTGGCGGGCAAACTCCGTGATAGCCAACGGGACTACCCACAACACAAGTGGGTCTCCGCTTGGCCTCTCACCGGTGACTTCCGCCGTCTTCACTATGGTAGGGCTTCGGCAAACCGCCAAGGGCCTCTCCTCCCTTGCACAATCAGTGGCGGCCTCTCCACAAAGCTTTGTTGTAGGGTCTCGCTAGACTACAACGCCCCGGATTTACAACACTTGGTGCGTGCAAGCACCGATAGCAAAGAGGTATGCAAACCTCACTAAACTCTAAACTAAAGCCTAAAGCAAAGAGCTAAGCGGCCTAAACTAGCACTAATCAAAGCCTAAGCCTTATTGCTAATTGCCTAATCTTCTCTTAAGCACTTTGATGGATAGAGCACTTGAAATGGTGAACTTCAGCACACAATAAGTTCCCCAAGCTCTAACACCCTTCAAATGGCCGGATGGAGGGTATTTATAGCCCCAACATGGAGAACTAGCCGTTATGTAGCCGTTGGACATTTTCTGCATAGGACCGACTATTGCGGTGCCCATTTGGTGTACCACCGCAACTTCCTGATCTCCCCAGTACACATAACCATTGGACGACTGACATTGGGCCCCACGGCGACCACCGACTGTTGCAGTGCTGGTTATTGATGGACCACCACAATAGTCTGTCAAACCAGAGCCGAACTGCACTTGTCTTCATCACCACCGACTGTTGCGGTGGGTCTTTGAGCTAGCACCGCAATAGTCGGTGCTGCTGCTGCTGCCTGCCCAAGTCCTGCACCTTCTACAGTCGATCGACTGTTGCGGTGCTTCACCAACACTTGCACCGCAAGTGTCGGTGGCCTTCTCATTTTCCCGCTTGCTCTCTGGATTGACCGATTGTTGCGGTGCTCATGCATCGTATGTTGCGGTCCTCTTCTTTCTGAGTTGTTTGCTTCATTTTTTCGCGGGTTCTTCTTTGGGCTTCTTAATACCATGTCTTGAACATCTTAGAAATATTCTAAGTCTATTTTTCAGCTATAACTTGGATACCATGATTTAGATACCGTGGTTTGAATTCCATCCTTAGGACCTAAAATACCTTCAAATGTATGCTTGATAAACTTTATTAGTCTCAATGATTATGTTGTGATACAATCATCAAAATCACAAATGGCCTAGCACTAGGTCCATTTTCCTTACACACGAGAGGTTGATTTGAGGGCAATATAGGAATTGAGGTGTTTCCCAACGAAGTATTCGGTGATAAGAAACGTTGC
>CM014270.1:24316571-24345699 GCA_004135705.1 Alloteropsis semialata
GATCCCTCGTAGAGTGCACCCCTCCGTCGTCTTCACCTACAGGCTACAATATGGTTCAGCTGCAGGCTCTGAGCAATTTCTGCATGCAGGTGATGCCGGTAGCCCTGCAGGCGCCTGCAGACAGGCTCGCCTGCATCCTTATTCATAGAATTTTTGTTCTAGATGTATATTAGTTCATTTGTCATATTTCACCTTTTTAGTTTATTTGACTAACTATATTTGTTTCACTAATTTTATTTTAATTTTTTTTTGCAATTGTAGTATGAAAATATCATGAATAGAATTTATAAATATCACAGAAGGTAAACGTTGATTTTGCAAAATTTGTTTCTCCATGTTGAAATTTATATTGGATGTTGCATGAAACATGAATGGCCTATTGCGGTGGGAATTTTGTATCTAGAATAGGATCACAAAGTATTTTTATGCATAAATTGTGATGTCGCAAGTAGTGAATTTTGATGTCACACTAGTTAGTATTTGATGTTGCAAGGAATGTTCGATAGAAAAATTACGATCCGATGCCCCCGCGCTTGCAAGTCCGTTTCTTTTTTTTTTGGTTGCAAAAGTTGGCATGATGAAAAATAGGATTGTGAGGTTATATGTATATTCAACAAACTAAGACGCAGAGTGTGAATTCACTGCACGCAATTAAGTTTAATAGATTAAAAAATGCATGAACTTATTAATTCGAGGGAATCACAAAATTGTACCACTCGATCAGCCTGTTCGGTTGGCTGGTGGCTGGTGCTGATTTGTTGTGAGAAAAAAGTACTGCTGGCTGGCTGGTGGCTGGTGCTGATTTATTGTGAGACTGAAGTACTGCTGGCTGGTGGCTGATAAGCCAAGCGAACAGGCTGGATGTTAGGTTCTTAGGAATTAAGATGTGTACACCCCCCAAGTTTCGCTAATTGAGGGCGTGTTTGGATCAGATTCACGCAGCTCCACTCCACCATCTCCACCATAGAGCAGATCCACCGTGGAGTTGCAAAACGTGGAGCACTTCTTGAGGAGCTCCACAAAAAACGTGGAGTTGGCCTCCAGATTCATGTTTTTGGTGGAGCTGCAAAACGTGGAGCTGGTGGTGTTTGGCTTGAAATTATTGGAGCAGAGCTAAAAAACGTGAAGCGGAGTGGCTCCAAACACGCCCTGAATATCTCGGCAACGTATCAGTGCAAACCAATCTCCCCGTGCAAACTATGCAAACCTCAATCTGGACCACATGATCTTGATCCAAGGGGGCGCGTAGAGAGAGGCCTCTCTCTACGCGCCCCCTTGGATCAAGATCATGTGGTCCAGATTGAGGTTTGCATAGTTTGCACGGGGAGGTTGGTTTGCACCTGATACGTTGCCGAATATCTCTATCTGAATTTAAAAAAAAAAGCTAATTAAATTTCTCTCAAGTGCGGCAGGCAGTTGTATTTGGGCCCATCTAGGGTCCAAAGGAAAGAAAGACGGCCCACTGGCCCGAAATTGTTACCACCGGTTGCTCCTCGACTCCCCTTCGTCTCTCCCCTGTCCGACTGACCCCTTCTGTCCGTTACCTCCTCCGCTCCGCCGCTCCCCTCCCCTCCCCTCCGGTGAGAGGAGAATCGAATCCATGGGGAGCTCCTCCAACACCAACACGAGCGGCGGCGGAAGCGACAAGGAGGACAAGAAGGAGGACAAGGGCAAAGGCAAGGGCTCGTCGGAGCCATCCTTCAAGGAGGGCGACAGGGTCCTCGCCTATCACGGCCCCCTCCTCTACGAGGCCAAGGTTCGCCGTCGCTTTCCCATTCCCTCCCCCTTCGGCCATATTGACGACGGCCTCTTCCTGGATCCTACTAGTACTGGATACACTCTCTAGGCACAGTGCTTCTTGGTCCGCCGTTAGGGTTACGGTACCATCCAGTCCCGTCGGCCGCATCGATTCTCTTCCGCATTGTGCTAGCTGTTAGGGCTTAGGATTTATCACTCGCATCGCGTCTATCCGTGTTCCTTCTCTTCTTTCTTTGCTTCTTCAATCCACTGCTAACGGAAAGTTTGCTCTTCCAACTTTCACAAGGTTCAAAGAATCGAAAATCTGGATGATGAATGGCGCTACTTCGTCCATTATCTGGTAAGTCTAAGTCACTCCATTGTGTAAGCATGCTTAAAGGTCCCTTGTGCTTTATTTGTATCTTAGCCACTAGTATATTTCTTACTCACATATGAACTAACATGTAACTGGCATATTTTCTACTTCTCTCTAATTCTCTGTTATCTCTTATAGGGCTGGAATAAGAAGTAAGTGCTCCGTACTCCATGAGGGGATGGATGTTAGATAAGGAAACCCTCCCCCTCTCCCTCCCTTCTGAAAAAAATGTTTTTTTAGTAGCAGTACGACCCCTTTCCATTGTTAGGGTGCTTGTTTCTAGCCCATTAGATGGTTTCGCATCCATTGTTCAGCAATGATATGGCTAAACTATATGGCTTTTCATTTAACCAAATATGTTTGCCTCAAATAATACATTGGCCACATTCCCAACATTTCGTGGATTTTATTCCTATTCCCAGTTTCCATTGTTGGATTATTTGTTTCTTTCATGGCTCATTGATTTTCAGCTTCTATGCCTCATGTTCCCACTAGCTGGAGGATTTTGGGTACGGAGGCAGCTTTTACTTACATATAGAATATTCTTATTACCATAGGTAAAGAATTCATTTATGCTCTTCAGATGACTCAGTTTTGGGAATTGGCCAGTGGCTGTCTTTGGGTTTTGCCTTCTGTTAGATTGTGAAATATGGTTAAACTGTTCCATAGATCTGTATAAAAAGGTAAGCCTATACATTCTATTTATTTGGGTCCCTGATTAAACCAATCCATGGTAAAAGCAAATGTTACATGGGTTCCAGATTATGTTGATGAATTGACACATTGTTTGAGTCATGGTTTTTAAAGCATCGCCTAGGCGTCGAGGCACGCTGGGATTCTGGCGTCCGGGTCGCCACGACTTTTTGTCAGCAAAATAGAGTTAGGGAGGGAGAATAATGGGTGGGGAACTGGCCTGCAAGACGAAGAAACCGCAACTGCTGTCATCCCCGCTGGCTCCGGCACCTGTGGGCGGCGCCAAACTTCCTCCGGTCAGCTGTGGCATGGTTGATCTGGAAGGGAGCAGCAGCAGAAGTCAATCTGGGGGAGCAGAGCAGTGAGGAAAGGGAAGGGAAGCAGCAGGAAGGAGAGCTAGCAGGCAGCAGCGGCACATGTGGAGAGAGGGAGAGGGAGATGCGAAGACGGAGGGAGAGGGCAGGAATCGAGAGGCGGAGCCGTGGAGGCGGAGGAGCGGCATTGGCGGCGCGGATGGGATCAGGGGGAGGGGAATTGCACATGTAGGTCACACCAGGGGAGGGGTATATGGGCTGGCTGGTGGGCCGGGCTAAGATCCCTTCTAATTCCTTCTCCTTTCCTTCTTTTTTTATTTTTTCTTTCTCTTTTTCTTCCTCCTCCGCCTGCAGTCTTGTAGTTCCATATATTGGTATATGGTGTTGCCTTGCCTCGTCTTATAAGCGCCTAGGCGTCGCCTAGGCGATTGAAAGGGGGTGGGTGGCTCGCCACGCCATACTGCCTTAAAAACCATGGTTCAAGTGGCTTAAAGAATCAACTTTGTAAATAAGTCATTTGAGCTAGGGGGTTCAAGTTTTAGTGCTGACTTCTATTTAAGCGGATCACCGTGTTTCCTTTTTAGGTTAACGACCACATTTTGATGGTGTTTCTTATTCGTGAGTAATGAGTTCCTGTGAAATGCTTGTTTTTGTTGTCAGCACACTTAATTAGTTGCCCTTTCCTGCTGTTCTAATTCACCAAGCACACATTCTTCTTAACAAATTCAATTTCCAATGCATATATAGTTGGGATGAATGGGTTGCAAATGACCGCTTATTGAAATTGACGGAGGAAAATGTCCGCATACAACAAGAGCTTGACAAGAACCAGGTTGTTGACAAAACAATCAAGTCTGGACGATCAACACAGCATAAACTGAAAGGCTCCAATGGTTAGCTCGCTCTCCTCTCCCATGTTTTTTTACAAACAGGTGGCTATGGTTTATGACCGTGTTAATAGATTCTAATCCTATGCATGATACATTGTATCCTGAACTGATGCTTACATTATATATTAAAACAAATCTCTCTAGTATATGGATAACTGTGGATTGCACTCCAGATAGAGTTCTTGTTTTGGTAATAGTTCTGCCAAATGAGTGTCATATTGCTATGAAGAATTCATCTCTTCGTGGTGCCTAGTTTAGAGTTGAAACTATTTATAGTTATCATCCATTGCCAGAAATATTTTGTGATGAGATGTGAATGACCTTTGATATTAGATAGTTATGAAGTTCCATAAGTTCCTATCAGACACTTGGAATCCTATTCATCTTTTTTCATCTGTACATGCTTGTGATCATACTTTGTTTTTGAAGTGTCTTACTTGACTATGATCCTTGTTCAGCAGATGCAAAAGCTGATAAAGATGACACTAAGAGTCTTGGTATGTTTAGTATTGTCTTTGTCATTTGTTACCTTCTGTTGTCAGTTAACATATTACTCTTTTTCAGCTTTGCCATTTGCGATGTTTTATATTTATTATCATTTTGAAATTTCAGTCAAGGGGAAGAAACGCAAGAGTCAGCCTGGGACTGAGGTACTATAATTTCATTAACCTTCTGTGTCACAATATGCTATATTTTCCGTGAAATTCATTTTCTGTTCGTTTTCTTGATTCATTATGATACTACATATGCAATTTCAGATAGTATTGTTGAATAAGTGTTATTTTTCCCCTTCAGGCTCTTGCTAATTACTAATAAATTTATTACTTTGTTTCTATTGTTTGGTGCCATTCAATTGCATCTGTTGCTTTGTCATTTATAGCAATTTGCCAAATGGAATGTTGTGCGTCTTCCATGCTCTAGATTGTTTTCTTGGCATGGAGGGTCCATAACTTGTATTTGCAAGCACTGAAGCACAAAAGTGTCTGGAAATTATGTGTGCTGTGAACTTTTTCCTTTGATTATAACTTATATTTTTGAACTGGCTAGGCCCTTCTTTGGGACAAGTTAATGATGTTGTTTTTTCATCATTTTATATCTGTTTTCACAACTTAAAAAGTATTCTGCCATGGAGGTCTGCCTTTTTAACTGATCCAAACCTTGAAGTTCTATTTTCAGACTTAAAAATCCTGACATTCAACAAATCTTAATGTCTGAAAATAAAAGCACTGAAAATATTGCCTACTTGTTCATTTCAAATGGGGGCAACCTTGTATTCATTTTACCACCACAATGAATTTATTTCTCCACAGCCACCCATAACACCAGCAACTAATAAATTCTTTGCTTAAGATGTCTTCTGCAAGTTGACAGATTGTGACAATCACTATACTAGTCTTGAAACATGTGAATTATTATCTCTGATGGTTCAGGAAAAGGAAAGAAGATCATCAGAGAGTCTCCTAGTGTCACAGTTTCCTTTGACACTGAAGAAGCAACTTGTGGATGATTGGGAGTCTGTCACGCAGCTGGGTAAGGTATTTACTTCTATCTCTGTGTCGCCTTTCATTAATGTCTCTAAATGTACATTTTAATGCTTCCTAAACTATATAGTGTGATACTTTGTGTTAATTGACCTGGAATTCTAGCAGCCCAGAATGCCAAGCTCATTGAAAAATACTTTGTGCTCCAGCTTGAGTCTTAGCTAATATATCTGTAGCACCAAAATCATGTATTCTAATTATTTGGAACATTACAGAACATCTGCTGAACTAGCAGTCAAATAAGAAATTCCACCAGTCCTCAATTACTTGCGCATGGCAACAAACACACTCAGACATCAAGACCTGATTTGTCTAGGATCTAAAAACACTGGCATTTGAGCATGCATTTGTTTCTCCAGACTCACTGATAAATACGGAAACTACGAATATCAGCTGAAACAGCCAAGTTCGCCTCTGTGATAAATTGATCTGATGAGCCCTTTTCCAGTTTTCCTCCCTTTGAATTGGATAACCATATTTGCTTTGCATTGCTATTCATCCCGAACTACTGTAAGATTTTCTTTGCCTGCAGCTTGTAAAACTACCAAGATCACCTACTGTTGATGATATTTTAAAGAGATATTTGGAGCACCGGGCAAAAAAGGATAGCAAGTGAGTATTCTATGCTGACATGATTCTTATTTTGTATGCATACTTTTGTTTCTTGTCACTCATGGTCTTGTGCAATAGCATTACCTGAATCATCAGCCCGCTTTTATGGTACCATTTTGTAGAAAGGTAGAGAGATGGGGAAACACCACACACCCTAAACAGGGGGGGGGTGACCTTTCATTATATAGGCCAATGTGGCTTGGAGTACAAGATGTACACGCCCGGTATGGGCCTATAGGCCCAACATGGGCCGAGTCTATACAGACACATATATACGGGCCTATACATGCGTAATACCCGCCCGCAGTCGAAGAGTCAGAAAGACGAACGCAAAGACTGGACCTGAAATTCTGAAACAGCTGGACAGGTAACCCCTTCGTCATAATATCAGCGAACTGATACTGTGACGGCACATGGAGAACACGAACTGCGCCAAGAGCAACCTTCTCGCGGACGAAGTGGATGTCGATCTCGATGTGCTTGGTACGACGGTGGTGGACCGAGTTGGCTGTCATGTAGACAGCGCTAACGTTGTCGCAGTAGACGACGGTGGCGACCTTCAGTGGAACATGTAGCTCCTGAAGAAGTTGCTGCAGCCAGCAACACTCGGCGACGACGTGAGCAACCGCCCGGTACTCGGCCTCCGCACTGGACCGGGACACCGTGGTTTGCCGTTTGGACGACCAGGACACCAGGCTGTCTCCGAGAAAGACACAAAATCCTGATGTGGAGCGGCGGGAGTCTGGGCAGCCTGCCCAGTCAGCATCGGAGTAGGCGATCAGCTTGTCGACCGGTCCAGTGCCGATGTGGAGACCGGCCGACAGGGAGCCTTTCACGTACCGAAGAATGCGCTTGATCAGCGCAAGGTGAGGCTCGCGTGGATCGTGCATGAACAGGCAGACCTGCTGCACTGCATATGCCAGATCAGGACGAGTCAGCGTGAGGTACTGAAGGGCGCCGGCGAGACTTCGGTACTCGGTGGGATCAGCGACTAGGGCGCCCTCTGTAGCAGAGAGCTTGGCACGAGCGTCAACGGGTGTCGATGTCGAGTGACACTCAGCCATCCCTGCTCGCTGGAGGAGCTCCAGGGCGTACTGTCGCTGGGAGAGGAAGAGGCCGTCGGGGGAGCACGTGACGGAGATCCCGAGGAAGTGGTGGAGGTCGCCTAGGTCTGTAATGGCGAACTCCGAGTGCAGACGCGTGGTGATGCGCTGAAGAAGAGCTGGAGTCGACGCCGTCAAGATGATGTCGTCGACGTAGAGGAGCAGATACGCCGTGGCACCCTCCTCTTGGAGAACAAAGAGGGAGGTGTCTGACGCCGAGGCGGAGAAGCCAACCTGTCGAAGGTAGGTGGCGAAGCGCTGGTACCACGCCCGGGGATCCTGCTTGAGGCCGTAGAGAGAGCGCTGCAGGAGACACACATACTAGGGGTGAGCAGGGTCAACAAAGCCCGGAGGCTGCTGACAGTAGACATTCTCCTCCAAGTGGCCGTGAAGAAAGGCGTTCTTCACGTCCAGTTGGTGGATCGGCCATCCTCGTGAAGTGGCGATGCTGAGGACGACGTGAATCGTCGCCGGCTTGACGACGGGGCTGAAGGTCTCGTCGTAGTCGATGCTGTGGCGCTGGGTGAAACCGCAAACAACCCAGCGAGCCTTGTGACGAGCAAGAGAACCGTCGGAGTGGAATTTATGCTTATAAATCCACTTGCCAGTCACAACGTTCGCACCGGGTGGCCACGGGACGAGGTGCCAGGTGTTGTTGTCGACGAGGGCCTGGAACTCGTCGGCCATGGCAGCACGCCATTGGGGGTCAGCGAGGGCGCTCCGGTAGTTCCCCGGTATCGGGGATACGGTGGTAGGAACGAGGGCCACCTGAGCGGTAGGCGCTGGTGGCGGAGGAAAGCCGTACCGGTCGACGGGCTTCAGAGAACCCGTCTGCTGCCGAGTGACAGGCCGGCTGGGGGCCTGTGGAGGCTGGACTGGCTGCACAGCCAGACCAAGAGGATCGACCCGTGCTCGCCGGCTATAGACTTGGCCGAAGGGAGCCGGCGGGCGGGTCGGTAGCAGCACCGGTGCAGCAGGGGCAGCCGCGGGTGCGGCAGGTACGGCCGCAGGGGCTGCCGCAGGGGCAGCCGCAGAGGGACCAGCGGCCGGGGCAGCCGGTCGCCGGGGCACCGGGACGACGACAGGGCCGCGCAGCAGGATGGCGGGGTCGTCGGGAAGCTCCTCCAGGTGAGCCCAGCGAGAGGGCGGGTGCTCGACGTCGGCATGCGACGGAGCAACCGCCGGAGGGGCCGTGGCAGCAGTGCAACGCACCGGCACAGCAGAGCCTGCAAGAAGAAAGTGCAGATCGCTAGAAGACGACCTGGGTGAGTAGAGACCGAACGGGAAGCATGTCTCATCAAAGACAACGTGTCTGGAGATGACGATGCGACGCGTGGAGAGGTCTAGACAGCGATACCCCTTATGAGAGGAGGGATATCCTAGAAAGATGCAGGCAGTAGAGCGAGGCGCCAACTTGTGGCGGGATGTGGCGGTCATGTTTGGGTAGCAGAGGCACCCAAAGACACGGAGATGGGAGTAGTCCGGTGGCGAGCCTTACAGCAGTGAGAAGGGAATGCCATTCCGTACATGCCTAATACATTTTATAATGTAACTTCCTTGTTACTAGCAATAAGGGTTGTTCCGATCAGGATGTTGATGGTATAAAGCTGGCTTCTAACCCTTCAAATTCCTTTATCGTTTGGACAATTTTTGTGATTAGTTTTACAATAGGTTTTTAGTTAAGTTGGATGGCCTTTATCTCCATCTCATCAATATTATTATTGTAATCATGCAACCGAAACAAATATAATATTTGTTGTTTTATGGCATTTGCTTTCATATTGACACTTCTATTTTTAACTATATAATCCTTTCGATTGCATCAATCTGGTGAATTTGCTGACAGTTTGAACTGATGAAATAACAGTTTGATTATTCATATCGATAAACTACAGTTTTGCAAACCCTATTATTATGCTGCAGTTTTTGTTATTCCATTTTATCCTGGTCCAAAGTAACTTGTCATTAATCTGGGTTTATATTTATTTTTTTCATTTGGCTTGTCAGTATCAAGCATTGTTTTCCCTTTCTCTATAGTTATAGCTTTTCTATCGTTTGTGTTGAAGGGTAAATGACTCCTATGCTGAGATTTTGAAAGGATTACGCTGCTACTTTGATAAAGCATTGCCCGCAATGCTTTTGTATAAGAAAGAACGAGATCAGTATGCTGAAGAAGTTAAAGGTGACGTCTCACCCTCAACTGTATATGGAGCTGAGCATCTATTGCGTCTTTTTGGTATGTCCAACTTCCAATTGCAATGATATTTTGTTATGTTTTTGGTTTATCCATTGATCATTTCATTCTGTTTCAGTTTGATATGCTCTTGCAGAGGTCACAGAACAATTGTATTCATTTTTATACTATTATATTGTTTTGTTTTACTACTAAGACATTTATTCATCTAAATTGCTATTGCATCTGCTAGTGGTAAAATAGGAATCTAAATTGGGATAGTGAGAACCAACTTTCTTAGTGGAAAAAATGAAGGGCACGTTTGGATGAGTGCCTGTAGTTGCCTGGCCAAAATTTGGCCTTTGACCGTGGCGGGCTGCTGCGTTTGGACGCTGGCCCTGATTTGGCCATCCGTCTCTGCTGCAGTTCTTTTTTTCGCGTTTGTCCGGCCAATTCATGGGCGCACGAATTGGCCGCCAAACTTTGGCCGCAGCCGATATTTGGCAGGGCCAATACGAGGCAGAATCCAAATGTGCCCGAAAATTCCAACTGATTATAATTGCTGCTGGTACTTCAGCGTTTCTATTCCCATGCTTTATTTCCCACTCACTGGTACTATGGCCACTGGTGTTTTTTTTNACTGGTGTTCCTTCCTGTTGTGTACTTTGCAGCTGTTGCTGTCTTGTACACCCTCTTTACTCTCATCGAATTTTGCACTGAAGGCAATGCATCGTCTTCATGGTAGATAGGTGTAACAAGCTGCACACCGTGCTTTTGGTGATGTAGATAGGTGAGGGTGAACGGATTTGGGAGAGGGAGATAAACATAGTTGGTTTGTAACTTGGTTAAAATTTTCTTGCCAAATTTCGAACGGTAACAGTGGGCCTTAGTTATGGAAACTATTTGAGAGGGCACTGAAAAAAAGTTTGGAGGAAAAGAGGCGTAAGTGGTTTGCCATCCTCCGAATTCCTGGTTTAAAAATTTGATCTTCACTGGAAGGGCAAAAGATAAAATTGCTGCAGCAAAGTAGCCAAAACAAATAAGAATTTCACTAGCCTTCGCCTAAATAAACTACAGTACTTCCTTACTAGTAGAACTTACTACAGTACTTCCTTACTAGTGGAACTAAGTACTAAAGATTACTTCCTTACTACTGAAACTGAAATTAAGTACTTGCAATTTTACAGGGCGGTAGGCCATCACAGCATGACCCTTTCTGAACTTTTTGAGTCTCTTGTATTCCTTAGGTGTTTGAACATTGAAACTGAAGGTTGTGAGACTTGATAGGTGTGCATGATGACTGCGGGTGGGTGTGCAACTTGCATAGATCATCACATCCCCTTCCTCTAGAAAAGTGGAGGGATCTTCTTTTGTTTGGGATACGGTTGGGGCGGTTTATATGAATGTTCTATGTTGATATGGTAATTAGCTTGAAAGGTTTAAATTTGAGAAGATACCCCCAAAATTGTAAAACTGACAAATTTATTTGTTTATGTTTATTTGCGCACTGTATTACTAACCTATGGCTAATATAATTGATACATATAGTTAGTGTTGAGTCTGTTACTGTCCTAGCCCATGCCTTTGTCTACATAATAGATAAGTATTTTGAAGTGTTGACTTGCACCAATTTGCAGTGAAATTGCCGGAGTTACTTGCTTTTGTCAATATGGAAGAAGATGCGCTGAACAAACTACAGCAGAAATTGCTGGACATTCTCAAGTATGCTACCTTGCTTGAGTATTATGCTTATATGTTGCCGAACTGTTTTACTTGACTAAACCATTCCATGGATTGGCTGTCAGGTTTCTTCAGAAGAATCAGAGCATCTTCTTCTCTGCGTATGATGTTGATCGTAAAGGCGCTGATGGATCAAAGTCCAAATGATGGATCTGGATGTTTTATTATGTAACATCTCTACTGTATTCCGTAGGTTTTAGTCTGGCATTGTTGTTTGTTCTGGGTGTCATTTAAGTGTGTGCGCCATATGAACGTCATCGACTAGTGTCCACTCAAAGTTGTAGGATAGCTGCTGTAGTCTGTAGATGTGTAAAATGCGGTGCTTAAACTGCCCTATGCATGTTGTATTTTCTTGAGATGTTAGAATTAAGGCTGAGTTGAATTGTCATTTTGAAGGTGGCCATGGAGACTGACGGAATGCCCTGCAGTTTTATATAGCTATGTGTTGTATTAGTATGGTCATTCAAGTGCCAAGCATGTTTGCAATGGGGGTAATTTAGTTGTGTCCTTAAACTTTATCTCACAAGGAGTCTGTAAATTGTTTTCTATTATGGAAATTCCTCCCATTGACTAATTCACCATATATACTTACTCTGTTCTATTATGTTTGCCCATGGTCTCCTTTAGAAAATGTCTAACAAATTTTATCCATTGATGATATCAAAAGTATAGTCATGGCAATATTTTCACACTCAGATTCTAACTATATTCTTTGAAAGGAGAGAAGTGGGTGTAGTATGTTATATAATAGTAATAGGGGCATGGGTAGTCATTTTACATTGATTTTTTTTCCCTCAAAACTATACTTGGTAAGTGTCATAAAAAAATTGGTTAGTGTGCATGTGTGCTACGGATAAACATTGCGCAACGTCAGGTGCAGGGACTTCACAGTTATGAAAGATGATTAAGTGACCATATAAAGAGGCTGGGGCAACAATGAACTGCTCACCGCTGTTAATATAACGCTTCAGGTACGCCTTGCTGTATTGATGATGCTTGTGTACGGCAGGTATCTTGCACGTATGTTTTTTAGATAGTGGAAATCTTGCACGTATGTACGTCGTCTATTCTGGAGAAACTAGGCTTTTCTGCCCAGTTGATTGGTTACGTAATGCACTATTTCTGAATACTTGAGTATTCTTTTCAGTGGTCTTTGGCTTCAGATCACTGTACTTCTAATAATTGCTTCTGAATAGGTTGATTGATCAGAATACCTTTAAATGGTGAGTTGATGTAATAAGATGTCACGATCATTTTTCAGTCAGATTGGCATCTCATATGCAAGTTAGTTTCAGCGTGGGCAACATGACCAAATTGCTCGATCGATGCATTTCCTAGCAATCCTAAACCAATACAGAGGAATATTTAATCTTTGTACCAAAGCTTCTTTAGCAAACTTGTGACCTCTAGAAGTATGTGTGACTACTGGATGAAAGATCTATGTGTTACTCAACTTGCCGCCACCAAATTTTGCTGCTTCAATCTTGGTTGAGAGTTTGCATGCGATGCTTTATCTGAAGGCTCAGAAGAGCTGTTCCCATCGACAATACAACAACTGATTGGTTTCTGAACCTTGCCAAATGCCACAAGTTTACGAGAGTATATCTCCACGAATCTGCAGATAGGAAGTACACAGTGTCTTCAGTTGTTAAGGCCCTGTTTGGTACAACTCTACAAATTTGTAGAGCTAGAGCTGGTCATCCCTGGCTCTAGAAATCTATAGAGCTAGAACCGTGGGCTAATAGAGGGTCTTTTGTTGAGTCATCTTTACCTTCTTTTATATTTAAATTAGAAGTTTAAGATATTTTATTTTATTAAATAAACACCAGATTCTGCATAAAGCTGAGAGCTAGAGCTCTACCAAACAGGCTCTAAAAATCAAAGGTGCAAAAGGGTTCAGATAACCGGAAAAGATGTTCTCAAAAACTTATCCAAATACAAAATCTAAGAGTAAAGGCCATAGTAACATAATCAATAAAGCACTCATGTAAACTGTGAAAAGTGAACTGTAACAAATGAAGATTTTGTGGAAGAGACCTAGCCCTGAATCTAATATGGGAGATATGGCCGAAATGAAAAACCAATAACGTTTAAAATCATTGAATAGGAAAGAGTTTTTTAGGCGGGGTTCAAAAAGAGCTGAATAGAAAAAAAAATCATCAGAGAACAGTTAAGGAGAGAGAAAAAAAAAGAAGGCTTCAATGCTCTCAAGTATGATTTAGATATGGCTAACTAGTCAGGAATAAGGCTGGGTGTAACTGGGGTATGTACAGGCTATTCTGGAGAAGCTAAGCTTTTCTGCCCATTTGATTGGTTAAGTGATGCACTAATTCTGAATGCTTCAGCATTGTTTTCAGTGGCCTATCTGAACTTCCAATAATGGCTTCTGAATAAGTTGATTGATCAAAATACTTATAAATGGTGAGTTGATGTAATAAGATAACACGAGCTGACAAGCATTTTTCAGTCAGATTGGCATTTAACACGCAAATCAATTTCTGCTGAAACATGCAGATGAATGGCAGAGCAAGATGCCGAAGATTAACAAAAAATTCCAATATAACACATGTACAGGTACTCAGCAGTACCTAGTTGAATCAGTCAAGGTTCTCATACGTGCCAAAGCAAGCAATTAGAATATCAATGGATGATTTCAAGAAACCAGGGATGGCACAGGTGTAAGGAAATGTTGAGGAGAGGCAATGAAGGATGTAATTTGAGAGATGAAGAGCAAAATTCAGGAAACTTTATGCACGGATGTGAAAAAACCCCCACATGAGATTTGTGTGTCAGACTAAAGACTATGTACAGGATCCAACAACAAGCTAACAGTATTATTTCTTGGATTGGAATTGTTTAGAAAGAAGGCAATAAAGTACAGAATATTGGCATGGGTTTTTTATATATATCAAATAGATGACAAAGGATGCTGTAAACAAACCAAAAGAGTTCAATAAGAATAGATTACCTGGTTGCAGCATCTGCAGACTCCAGTTTAAGATATGCAAAACCCTTACAGATAGGATCACGGGTTTTCTTACTCCCGGAAACTGCTGGATCTATAGATAAAAGGCCAGGAAACCCTTTAAAAGCTTGCTTCAGGTCCTTGTGTATGTTCTTCTTTTTTGGGAGGTTCCAAACACGAACTTGAACACCAGTGTCATTGAGATCTGTGATGAGTATAGATATCAGAAAAATGAATCAAAGGAACAAAGTTTATGATAAACAATAGCTCCTTCAAGGCCAGGCCTAGTGCAGTAGCTAACCGCTATCAAATATCAATTTCAAACAAGTGTAACAAATTCTAAGAATTATCAGCTTATTGTTTGTAGAATCTGAATATTTCTCAACTACTGTATAAGCTGTTTCATTTCATGCCAGGTATAGGGAGGACCATTGCTTTTTCTACGTCGTATTCAGTTTAATTAGTTCAACAATATCTTTGTCCCTTGAAAATGATTACTAAATGTTCACCATTTCATTTCTTTAAAGTTTATCAGTAATGCCAGCTTTAAATGAGAAGTTAGTCATATTGCTCATAATACATTTGTACTTGCCTCTTGTCAACACAATTTGCGCAGGCTGTCAAGTTGACGGGCTATTTGTATCAAGGTGTTGCTTTCCTAGGTACAGTAAAAGTGATTAAGGGCATTGGACCTTTTCTGCTAGGATGTTATCTAATTCCACGACATTGCAGGATGCTGCTGGGTTACATTACATCTCTATTTTCTTAATGGATTTGCCCACAGCGGATCTTCTTCTTGAATACCTTTTTGTTGTACATCATGTATCGTGCTAGCATTTTAAACGAAGCAACTTCATATTCCCGTAACCTCTGACGATGTTGATAAACTAAAGCTTCCCAACTATTAACTGTGGGAAGAGAATGCAAAATTCTGCGACAGGATTGCAGGGAACCAACCTGTTTCTGTGGCCGAACTGTTCCCCTCCCGGCGCTTAGCCGGGGGCGCGTCGCCTTTGCGCCGCGCCCCGCCGAGTCCCATCTCCCGGAGGAGCTGCTCCTCGATGTCGGTGGCATACGTCTTCCCCTCGCCAAATCCCATCGGCTTGGGCCGCGTCGCCAGGAACTCCTCCTCGTCTACCTCCATCTCTTCGTCCTCATCGTCGTCGTAGTCCGACTCCGTCTCCACCTCCTCCTCGTCGAAGCTGGGGGCGGCCACGGGCTCGCGGGTGCGGCGCCCGTACTTCCTCAGGCGTGGGAACGCGGAGGTGAGGTGGGAGCAGCGTGGCCGTGAAGACGGGGGCCGCGAGAACGCGACCGACGCCGGCGCGGCCGCCGCGGTGGCGCACGCCGGTGGCGGTAGCAGCTGCCGGAGCAGCATTTCGCGGTGTGCTATTTTCCTCTCTTTTCTCTTGGGCAGGCCATCACTTATCTTCGTCGTACCGTCACGGCAGAGCGAATCCCAGCCGTCCGATGCTTATCGCATTAGAAGTTTCGAACCATGGCGCGGCCCATTTTGGCTTCGGGCTCTTCGGCCGTGCCACAGTGACTGCACGGCACGGAAAGCTGTTAGGCCCATCGCGCCCTTACGGGCCCGGCCGCACGGATCGCTGCCGGCGAAGCCGCATCGTGCGTGCCTTGGAGTGGGCATGGCACTGGCGCACTGCAAAATTGCATATTTAGGACTCCAATCGTCGTGTTTTACAGTTTTGCCATTTCTAACATCGACATCGCAAAAATGGGACTTGAAACATATGACACTTGTGATTTCAATGACATTAGAGGTATTTCATCTCTTTTTTTAATCCATATACATGTATTTGGCATCTGAAAAGACCATATTGCATTTCTATATTTTTTCTCCCACCTACGTGACTATCCCAATGCCTTAGACGAGACCGTTCCTCTGAGATGAATCGGCGGAGGAATAGTCTGCCATCTTGAACGACACCATCCCACCGTAGCTGAACCCGACCACCGTGCACGGCCCAACGCCCAGCTTTCGGAGCGCCGCCGCCAGGCACTCTGCCTGGAACCCCGGGGACCGGTCTGCCGGCGGCGACGTCGAGCCCCCGAAGAAGAGCAGGTCCGGCACTTGCACGTCGTAGTGCTCCGCCAGCGCGCCCACCTGTACGTGGTATATGTACGTGTATGTCATGACATGAATGAATGAACAAGAAATCCATATGATGAACCATGATGCCAGGAACGGGTCAAGGCTAGCGAACCAGGAATTGCCATGTGACGAAATGACGATGCCCTTGGCGGCGAAGCCGTGGACGAGCACGACGCCAACGCACGGCTCGCAGCACGCCTCGACCGCGCGCTCGCGCCGCCGCCGCCTCATGCTCTCCGCAGGCGTCTTCGAATCCGATCTGTTTGCAAAAACACAAAAGAGCAATATGGTCCATTCAGGTGCCAAATATATGTATAAGGACTAGAAAAGAGATGAAATATCTCTAATGACATTAAAATCAAGTGTCGCATGTTTCGAGTCCTATTTTTGCGAAGTTGATGTTAAGAATGGTAAAATTGCGAAGCGCGACGGTTAGAATCCCAAATATGCAATTTTATCCTGCAAAAGCAGCAGCAATGGACAAAGATTTGAGTCCCCCCATTTCTACCCCCAAATTGGTTCGAAATCCACCATCACCCCCCTAAACCCAGCCTAGTTCCTCGATCGCTAGGCTGCTTCGTTCCAAGACCCACCGAATCAGTGACCCGCCTGCTCCCTGATCTGCGCTGCGTGCCCGCAATGGAAGCTCGAGTGGAGAGGACGGAGCCGTCCCCAGGGTCGCCGCCGCCGTCGCTGGCAGCATCCGCGACTGCGATCGAGGCGGTGCTCGGCGACGACGACCTCCTGCGCGAGATCCTCCTCCACCTCGGCTTCCCCACCAGCCTCGTCCGCCCCGCCGCCGTCTCCAGGCGCTGGCTCTGCCACGCCTCCGACCCGGCCTTCTCTACCGCTTCCGCGTGCTCCACCCGCCCCGCCTCCTCGGCTTCTACCTCACCAGCAGGGTGTACCACCACCGGAGGCATCTGGTCGACTTCGTCCCGATGCTGCCATAGCCCCCGGAGCTTGCCTCCGTGCTCCGTCGCGGGCGCTTCAGCTTGAATGCCTACGAAGGGCCCAACCTTGCGCATCAGGGACTGCCGGAACGGCAGAGTCTTCGTTAGCTTGTATCACCCTGCAGAGGACAACTTCACACGCGGAGTCCACACCCCACTCCACCCTGCCAGGGGACTGCTCGCTGTCCCGGAGTTCCCAGTGGTTTCTCATGGAAAAGGGCGCTCCGTGGGCATGATTAGTGATCTCCTCTCCAAAGAATCTGGGGATGGTTTGTCGTACTACTGGTTCATAATGGAGTTCATATTGAACAGGCACTACTACACAAACGGCCTTCGGTTCGGGACCTTTAGTCCCGGTACCAAATGGATCCGGGACTAAGAGCATTAGTCCCAGGTCCAAGCCGTGGGAGCCTGGGGGGAGGGGGCCTTTAGTCCCGGTTGGTGGCTCCAACCGGGACTAAACGGTCCCCCTTTAGTCCCGGTTGGAGCCTAAACGGTCCCTTTTAGTCCGGGCTGGAGCCACCAGCCGGGACTAAAGGGCGCGCCCCCCTTTAGTCCCGGTTGGAGCCACCAACGGGGACTAAAGGCCCCTAGTACAAATGCATCTTCTTCCCCTAGCCCGGCCGAGAGCCATGAACAGAGCTCGTTCATGGCGTCGGCCGGAGCTAGGGGAGGGGCTGTCCATTTTTTTTCTCATATTTTGAAGATTTAGCTCCTCCGAGTGGTCTACAAGGACCGTATCTTCATCCTCTCATCTTTCACGGTTACTATTTCTTGTTTCCTCCTTCATACATAGAGAAAAATGAGTTTTAGTGGAATGGAGTAATTGATGAGTTTTGTTTTTTAGCACAATTGAGATATTGATTTGTTAGTAGTTTGCAATAGTATGTTTACTTGTTACATAGAGAAATTCTTGTTTAGTATTTAGTTTTTTTAATTCATATTTATACTTTAGTTATTATTTATCCTAATTAAATAGAGAATCTTAGTGTATTGTATAATTCATTTCTTGCTAGTTTACATGAATAGATATTTCTTAGTTGACGATGTTGTTTTATTAGATTTTATGATTTTAATTTATAAATAGACCTTAGTTTTATTGCTTCATGGTAATTTTCATTTATTGCTTGACATTCCTGAAGGTGACGGGGAGAAGACACTACAAGAGGCAGTTCATGGTGTTATCCTATGGGAGAAGCGTTACATCGTCTTAACTCCTGAGGAGCCTTCGTCGTCACCCCAAAGCTCAAGGCCATCTCCTCCGCCTCCAGCTCCGCAGTCCCCACCACAACAATATTTGCTGGTTGTCCATGAACAAAGGTCTCCGTCGCCTCCAGGTCAGAAATCTCCGTCGCCTCCACATTAGAAATCTCCATCACCTCCAGCTAAGCAATCTTCGCCGCCTGCACCTCCGCCGTCAAAGAAAGCTAGGCCAACATCCACAAAGGTGGGAGTATCAAAAAAAAAAGCAAGACAAGGCACCTGTCATGCTACCTTGGGACAAATCTTATGAGGAATGCGCGAAGATAAGTAGAAAAGAGGTTCAAGCCTTTTTAAAAAGGAAGAGCCCAAGAAGAAGGAAAAAGTTCCTTTGGAGACATCACAGTTTTTCATCAAGATGCTGCACCAGTAAAGAAACTAGTTTTGTCAAATTATGACTATTCTATTAAGAAGGCCTACGTGAAAAATCAAAGGGACGAGAGGGAGCGGAGGAAGCAACAGAGCCAAGAGAGCGAACAGAGTGCCAGGAGCCAACAAAGTGCCGAGAAAGAAACGAAGTGAACAGTTCCTCAACTCGAAGAGCAGAACAATCAAACAGTTCAACCGCTCGTAGTGCTTTCAGAAAAAGTAAAAGGTTTGCTTCAGTTCCGCAACGAAAATGGATTCACGTTGTCCCAACTCGTAAGTGGAAAGGAGCTTCAAAAGGATAGCCTCCAAGCGAAAAATACTCCTTCAAGATGGCCATATCTACTTGGCGCATCTCTTGTGGATCCCAAAGAGTACCACAAGCTATCAACAAGAATGTATGACTGTGGCACCTCGGGTGTCGCTATTATAATTAGGAACCATAATGAACGTGATTAAGTATATAATGGCATGCATCATCTCATAATCATAGTACTTTGTTTGTGCCGGTGTGTTTATGTGTGACCACGTTAACTATCATAAGGAACAAGGCTTAGCTTAGCAAAAATTTGAATCAAAATTTCCAATCGAAAATCAAAATCAAGTTGAAAAGTGCAAATACCGTTATCTCAGGAAGTTGCGGTGCCAGTGGGATGGCCACCGCAACAGTCGGTCACCCGGGCATAATTCTAAAATGCTCTCTGGATTGACAGACTGTTGCGGTGGTTTCTCGTTTGTGCACCACCGCAACATCGCAAGGTTGTTTTACCTACACCCTAAACCCGAGCCACCAGATGTTGCGGTCCTAAGCCCCAGTACATGACCGCAACAGTCGGTGGTACTCGAGGAACAGTAAATTTCGTCTCTGGATTGACGGACTTTTGCGGTGAGTTGCATGATGAACTGTTGCGGTGCTTGAGGTACGCCACGACTGCAACAGTCGGTGGCCCGCGAGTTTTGAATTTGAACTTCATCGGCACAGTATTTTCGACACCACGGACTGTTGCGGTGGGTGTTTTACCCCACCACCGCAACAGTCGGTGCCCAACCACCGCCGCGGGGTGGGCGTCTCCCCCGCCGGTATGGGCGTCCGCGCCGCCGTGGACACGTGTCTGCGCTTCCTCATGCCTCGTGTGACGCCTATGCCCCGGTGTCGCGCCACGTCCGCGAGTGGAGGTCTGGTTTCAACCACTCCCGTCCTTCCCTTTTACCGAGCTCTTTCACTGCTCGCGAAATCCGCCGCTCTCACTCGTCCCTCCTTCGATTCACCATCGTCCATAGCTCGCTCACCTCGCCCTCTTCATCCTCGAACATCTTAAATTGGGCTAAGTAACATAAATATAATTGTTCCACTCATTTTATTCTACTATTTGAATCACTTGCAGTTCAAATTTGACTTGATTCAAAAAATTGCATGAAATGTAATTAATTAGTTAAATATAGCAAAAAAATACAAAAATATTCCACATTTTAACATGGAGTACAATATGTTGTATAAGGAGTGGAGAAAAATTTTGAAGGGTAGAAGATGAATTTTGTTGTCACCTTTGCCGTGCGCCTACACGAGACGCACGGCAACCCCGGCCCGTTTCCCTTCTTCCCCGCCCCCTGCGAGGCCGGACCACCACCGCTGGCCCTTCCCTGAGCCGAGCTCGAGCCTTGCTCGGAGGTTGAAGAAGCCAAAAGGACCCCGGGGTAAGAGTTGGAAAGGTTAGGGAGTTATCTATAGGATTCTAAGACTTGTGTACAAAATGGTTGTTTGGAGTAATGCATTGCTTCATGCACAAGTGTGTGCTAGAAAGTTGTTCGTTGTTTCATAAGGCCTAGGTTTGAGCTAGAAACGCAAACCATCTCTAATGTTCTGTTGTTGATATGGGCTGATTTGTTTATCTAATGACTAGATGGTATTCATGATTTTGGGGGATTGGGAATTGGTTAAGTTAATGTAGTAGAGAGAGTAATGGATGTATACCTAATCAAGGGCACTAGGCAATTTTTGTTGTGACTGCCCTGAAGTTTAGGAACCCACACAAAAAAGAATTAGCTCCTGATTACATATAGTTTGGTAGTGGTGATTTGGATTTTTGTTACATTTAGTAGTGTATGAGGCCGGCCAGATCGGTCAAACCGGTCCAACCGGTTCCCTAGCTAGTTGAACTTCTTAGTTGTTTACATTCCATAAATGATTGTCCAGTGATAAGAGTTGTAGTAGAAATTCTCGTAATTGATCGCTTATACATTCATGCATCTCATGCATTCATTTGCAACTCATGTAGAGAACACCATTACCGCCGGCGTGTACGAGATTGAAATTGAGCCCGAAGGTGATCCAGTTGGTGCCGAGTCGAACTTCGTTGCTACTCAAGACCTGGACCAAAGTCTAGAAGGGCCCAAGGCTACCGGTGATTAAGAAGGCAAGCCCTGGAGCATAACCCACTGTTAAAACTAACACTCCTCTCTTTATGCCTTGATTTGTGCATTTAAGTTGTGAGGAGTTGAATGAAACCTTAGTTGCATGATCCCTAGGTACCTATGTCCTAAGACTAGTATGGGTAGGGCGTATAGATTGCTATGCTTAATTAGGACCGGTAGAAGACGAGTGATTGCTCGTCACTCGCGAGATATAGGATTTTACTTTATAAGCAGTTATGATGTTCGGCAAGCGGGGCTTGTGCGATATTCCTGTATGATGGAATGTCCAGTTTGCACAGTAATTATTGGCTAAGGTATTGCTTGTGTGGCCTTGTTGGTCAAGCTTTTAAAGGTGCTAATCGTATGCCGGGAAATGTGGTAAACTAATAAACCTAGTACTTGATGCAAACTGACGTCTGACGGACACTTCCACTCCATTGGGCGAGGGGTTGATGGCGAGTGTAGCAGTGGCCACGGCACAGGTTTGCCTGGGGCACCTGGGGTTCGTTGGGGCGTGCACTCGGGTGGAGTGGGCTCTGATGGCAGATGGCAGGGAGAGATGGGAACGGTTGCCCCATGAGGTCCTGGGTGTCTCTCACGGGTCGTGCGATTAGGTTGTCCCATGCATGGTTAAAATCAACTCGAGTTGTCCGTCCTTCGCGGTTACATGAAGCTGCTTGATCTCTCGTTGCACATCAATGTTCTTGGGCCAAAGGGGTAGAATTGTTGATAGATGAGAAATGTTAATATCATGATAATCAATTGTTTTTCCACACTGATTGTTATTAGATAGCTTGGCAAATCTAATAATGGTTAGTCTCAAATTAACTTGGCTAAAATCTTGAAAATAGGACCAACTTGTAGACGCTTTTTGGCAAAGCAAACCCCTCAGCCATAAAGCCTTGCATGTCTAGAATTCAACCTTGTCGGGTAAGTCTTGCTGAGTATTAGTATACTCAGCCTTGCTTGTGGCCAATCTTTTTCAGATAATTGTGATAGCTACGATCCCGTGGCTGCTTTGACTTGGCCGTGCGTGTTGCCTGACAGCTGGACCGTGGAGCGGGTGCCGTCTGAGTCTGACTCAGGCCGCGGTGACTAGGTATTGTGCGAGGGCTCTGCCTAATACCTTTTGCTTTGACGTTTAGTCTTCCACTGTACATAACTCTGGTTTGTAAATAACTAAAACCTATGCACTGTATTTGTATAATTATCTATGTGAACCTTGTTATGTAAAATCTGTGATGAGTTGTACTGCCTGAGCCCACCTTCGAGTGGGACTGCTGCTATTTCGTTTCGGTCGAGAGAAAAAGGTGGTTTAATCGGGAAGGTATCCGACGGATTGCACGATTAGCTTAGTTTAAGGGCGTGGAACACTGCTGTGATAGTGGTTCCATGCTCTTAAGCCGGATTAATTGGGGCGGTCTGCCACAATGACTTACATGAATGGTATATAAAAGCATCAACTGCAGGGCAGACCATGGTCGGAGCAAAGATTAGAGATGATGACTACTTTCGTGGGGAAGAGGTCATGTATATTGAATTTTCAAAACTATACCAGCTATACCAAATGGATGCCCTTGATGTCTCTATCCTCAGCTGCTGGGTGCTGTAAGTGCTTCGTTTATTTCAATTATTAATGTCTCATTTATTTTAATTGTTAATGTCTCGTATATTTCAATTCTTTCTTTTAATATTTTATCCTGTAGAATGGAGACTGAAGAATGCAGAAAAACTCGTACTTCCACTTGGGCTTCATCGACCCAAAAGTTGTAAACTAGCATATGTTAAGAAAACATTATAAAGACATAGTGAACAACATTGAAAGGTTCTTACGTGTATAACATTACAAGACAATGATTCTATTTCCTTACAACTTTGGGTGAGTACTTTTACTTTCTTGTGCATCTTTAATTTTTCTTCTGAACACTATGTTATTCCAATTGACGTGACCCTTCGTATAAAACTTCCATGTAATAGGTTCCATTGGATTTTATTTGTTATAATTCTGGACAATAGCTTGCTGGTCGTTATGGACTCTTTGAGGGGACCACGGGAAGGTTACCAGAAAATGATTGACCTCCTGCAAAAAAAGTAATATCCGTCCTCGCACTATTACACATCATTAGATTGTCTGAGAATTCCATTTATTTGCTATGGTGCGTAGGTGTTGGAAAAAATTTCGTAAAGAGACAAGAGGTGAATTCAAAGAGGAACTTGGAATCAAGAGAAAGTTTTCGGTAAATACTACTATATCTAGACACATTTAGTTTTGTTGTTTTCATTTTCACGAATATGTATGTAATGACTTGACAATTTTTTCTCCTATAAAGTGTTATAGGCAGCCCCAAGGCACCAATTTATGTGGATACTATGTGTGTGAGTTCATGCACGCTCTTGTTGGTCACAGGACGACCCAGACTGAGTTGGAACGTACGGTATGTTTCATTTCCATAGATATCTATACATTTAGTTGTATGTGAGTCATAATAATATTGTTTATAGTTTGTTTTAACCACATCTCCAGATTTGGCAAATGAAAGAAGCTATCTTACCGCTTCAAAGAGTCACGGCAGTTCAAGAGGCACTGGCAGGATTTATATTCGAAGAGGTCTTGAAGAAGGGTGGCAAGTTCTATTGGGATAGAAAGAACGTCGATAAAACTAGCAAATATTAGGCATTTTGTAACTTCCATATGGGTCATTCAATACTTGTTGTAAATATACATATGCGTCTTTCTAAACTTGTAAATATATATGTAAGTTAAATATTAGTATATATATTTTAGTATATATATTATTAGTTTAATGTATTATATAATGGTATAATACGTCTACCTATATAATAATATGTATACCTATATAAAAGGAAAAGGAAAACAAAAAA
The DNA here is from genome assembly GCA_004135705.1 of Alloteropsis semialata. Classification (NCBI taxonomy): domain Eukaryota; kingdom Viridiplantae; phylum Streptophyta; class Magnoliopsida; order Poales; family Poaceae; genus Alloteropsis; species Alloteropsis semialata. The sequence continues at coordinate 24,340,703 of CM014270.1, forward strand.
CAAAAAGAAAAAAAGCAAAAAAAAAGCTTTTAGTCCCGGTCGGTAGGCCTCCCGGTTGATGATACCGACCGGGACTAAATGGGCCTTTTAGTCCTGGGTAAATTAATACCCGGGACTAAAGACCGGTGCCGTAGTCCTGGTTGGGGATCCGGGACTAAAGGGCTTTCCCAACCGGGACTAAAGGCCGTTTTTGCAGTAGTGAGGGGATCTCTGGTGTCCGTGCATATGTTGCAAGACAACGTCTGGCGCTTGCTTTTTTCAGCAAGAGCAGAGCTTGGTTGTTGGCCACCACGGTCAGCAAACAATCTGATTGTTGAAGACAAGGTCTATGTGGCGGCCACCGCAACCAGCATTCTCGTGTTGGATTTGACATCGTCAAGTTGCTCCACAATCAAGCTCCCAGATGGAGTTTTCAACAAAGGAGACACAGTGCTGTCACGGGCCACTGATTCTGGGGTTTATCTTGTTCATCTGAAGGAGCTTCAGCTTTGCATCTGGCTACTCAGGGGAACCAATGGAAGCTGCAGCATGGGATATTGGTTGCTGGTTGATACCATTTCTCTGCGTGATGTGTGTGCTAATCTGAGGATGTCAAATTCCACAGTTGAGGATGGGCGTACTACGGGAACAATGCTGAGTTTGCCTCCTTGGATATGGATCAGAGTATACTGTACTTGGATGTTAGGAGCAGGGCACTGCGTAAGGTGTATGAGATGAGTGAATACTACGATTCACATGGTTGTTGGATCTGTCCCTATATGATGCCTTGGCCTCCCATATTCCCTGTAATGAAGGGATCATCCTGTGAGGTTTGTCTTTGGATGACCTGTTTAATACTGTACCCTTTTGTTAAGTCTTTTTCAATGTGCAATGCATGAATCTCATATCTGGTTAGTGGCATTTCACTATTTGCTTATGCTATTATCGAGATGAAAATTGTAGGTCTTTTAGACAGACTATCATAATCTATTAATTAAGAAAAGAATTAGCATCCATTTAAGATGCTAATGAAACTGTTCCTTGTTCACAACCTATAGTCATATAAGATGAGTAATGAGTTATAAATACTAAAATCCATTTTTGTGATACTAACTGTAGAGTCTTATAATACCCTCATAGGAGAATGATATATGCACAAAATTAGAGGAACCATTACATCTTTTGATTGGTCAGGTCAGTGAATGCCCACCTTGCATCACAGTTAAACGATTGGCAAGAGTTTTGTTATTAGAACATTGCTTCTGCTATAACACATATTGTAAGAAATGACAAAACTCAGTGGTAGAGCATCCAGTAGAGGTGCCACTCACCCAGGGGTCTAACCATGGGTGCTGTTTGTGCCCAGCTCCCTACGCAAAGGTTATAGATGGGTCCCAGGCTGCCAAAAGAAGCAGATGCCGGTGAGGTTCTTGCCTTGGCCAGGCTTCGATGGGCCCGTTCTTAAAGCAAAGTCAGTGGGGATGTCTTTCCCCGCTATCAAGTTTTTTTTTAACACATGACAAAACTCAAATCAACCTTCTCTTAGTTTGTTGTAGATTACAGTTTTTCCCTTCTTTCAGCTCTGTTCCTGAACCACTAGCTGGAAATTCTGACTGTTGCCCATACTGCCTTCACTTCCAGGGACTTAGCTAACTAGTTTACTCATAGTATGTAGTCACCATCTTTTTTTCTGATAAAATATGCCACTGAACCAGGTTTTCATATGTGCAGCCTCCATATTTAACTTACAAAGCTACAGATTTTTTTTATGTGTATCACAAATACCTGATGGTTATGGCAGCAACAGAATATTGCTTTGGTGAAAAATGCCCTATTTGGCAATTAAGATTGGAATTATTGAAAGGGAGGAATAGGTAGAAGCTAATGAAATCCCTGCAAAATACCACAGCAAAGTTTCGTAATGATAATATGTCCCACTCCAATATTATCCAAAGTATTCCTTTTTTCACCTGATATATAAAGTCTTCTGAGTTTTGACTATTTCGTGTGCACTATTAGGCATAAGGCGCTTTGGATGGAGAGCGACATGAGGAAATTCTTCAGCGAGATAAGCTATGGAGGACAGGAAGCGTTTTACCCATGCTTTCCAGCAGTATGGATTACTAGATACTACTAGCAGCTTCAAATTGGACTGTAATTTGACTTGATTACTCAGAGTTGAGTGATTCAGCATGTATTGCATGCTGCATTTCACTTGCTGAGACTTTTGCTGGACTCCCGCAGCTTTTACAGCAGCGAGCGATGTGCTAGAACGCATTTTATGTTAAGTAGTATCCATACAAAAAGATGAAGAGTCAATTCAGATCAGGTGCAGTAACAATTACAAGAACATTCACATTTCTTTCAATTGGGCATCATGTGCAGGCGTGCAGCAGAACAAGCCTATGTCATATAACATGCTTCTTCTGGGGACAGCGGGGGTTTGCAGCGTCTGCATTCAGATACCACTGTAAAGTCCATTGTTTTTTTGTGAAGTTGCTCTGATTGTTTTTGAGTTTGACTGAATGGACCGTTTCGTCCGTATGCTGCTATCCCCAGTAGATCGGGAGGTTGCAAAGAAGGCAAGAATTCACGGGGGCTGTGCTACAGGATTTGTTACTTAGTAGTGTTGTAAAATTATTTCCAATTAATTCCACATCCCAGATTATTTCCACATCCGCTTCTTTAGGTAAAATGACCCAGATTATTTCTCAAAGCCACCTGTGCTACAGCCCCTAGTTAACCACAGTCCCCAGTTAATTCCACATCCGCTTCTGTTAGCTCTGTCCACCGTTCGTCTACAGCGAGAGCCCGGCGACGAAGGAGACCCCGGTGGCCGGCAGCCAGGCCGCGCCGCCGATGAACTGCGCCACCGTGAACCTCTCCGCCTCCGCGGAGCTGTTGATCACGCGGTAGCCGGGCCACGGCACGCGCCCGGTCAGCCCCGCCCCTGGCCCGTAGTTCATGTACTCGCCGTAGTAGAGCGTGTCCAGCGCGTAGGCGCTGGCGTTCCACTCCAGCCACCCCCGCGGCGCCACGTGCTCGCCGATGTACGACATCATCACCACCACCCTCGAGTACGGCCTCCACGGCCGGCCCAGGTACGTCGCCGCCGCCGCCGCCGCGCGCTCCGCCGAGGAGACCGGCCCCGGCGCCGGGGATGGCGCGAGGTCCGGCGCGGGGACGAGGCTGCAGGCGTGGAGGACGATGCCCGTGCGCTGGCACGGCTCGTTCCGGTTCTGCGCGGTGACGGTGTTCTTCTGGCCCGGCAGCGGCGCGCGCGCCCAGAGGTTGCAGCGCTGCAGCACGGCGGCGGCGTTGCCGAAGACGAAGTCGACGGTGCCATAGACGTCGCAGTCGCGGTAGAACTGGCGGTTGGAGTGCGCGTAGAGCGTGTCCTGGTACCCGACGAGGGCGCAGCGGTGCACGACGGCGCGGTCCGCGCTCACCCGCAGCGCCACCGCCTGGTGCCCCGCCGGCCCCGCCCCGTTCTCCACCGTCATGTCCCGCATCATGAACCCGAACCCCGACGCTGCTGCATGCATCAAAGGTGGAGGGACAACATGTGACGCTACGCTCTTCTTTGTGTACCCCGACAGATGCAAAAAGATGTGACATGGATCATGGCACGCACAGAAATGCGTCGCAGAGCTTGCAGAGCGAGCGCGACGTGACATGTATTCGGTAACGTGAAGTCCCCCACTGGCCCACAGCCCCACATCTCTACTATACCATGTGTCCATGTCCCCATGTACAAAAAGAGTAGGAATATTACTGTCACCTCTTTTGCCATTGATCCAGTTCAGAAAAACTTGCCAACCTTTCTAAGGGTCTGTTTAGTTTAGAGTTGTAAATTTGCGAAAGAAAGTTTCCAATTCTAAATCGAAGATTAGGAGGACTAAACATGATCTAATTATAAAACTAAATACACGGATGGACGGGAAATCGTGAGACGAATCTATTAAGCCTAATTAATCCATCATTAGAGATTGTTTACTGTAGCACGACGTTGTCTAATCATGGGCAAATTAGGCTCATTACATTCGTCTCGCAAAGTTATCGGGGGTTATGGAATGGGTTTTGTCATTAACACACGTTTAATACTCCATGCATGTAAAACTCCCTTTGATGAATAGTGGAGTTTCAAAGTTTCAAAAGTTTCGGCGGGAACTAAACAGGCCCTAAGTTCATGAAACTTTACTGGCTTACAAATTACTACTTGCAGGTGTTCATGGCATCTTAAAAATTTTCTGTATATAACAGGGAAAATGATGGTAAATGTTTAGGTTTTTAATCACTACTTTGCAAGATTAAAAAAAAGAATATGAGCAACGAAATGGTGTGCGTAAGCGTGGCGTCACTTACCAAAGGTGGCGGTCCGGAACGTGGTGTAGTTGGTGTCGGCGACGCTGCGGGTGCCAGCGACGACGGTGACGCCCTTGCCGTCGCCGACGAACACCAGGTTGGTCTTCCTCATCCCGACCTTGACGTTCTCCTCGTACACCCCGGCCTTCACGTGTATCACCGTCCGGCGCTCGCTGCAGTCGGGCGCCGCCCTGATCGCGTCGCCGATCGTGGCGTGCGTCCCCGTGCCGTCCTTGGCCACCACAAAGTCGGCGCCCTCCGCCAGCGCCGCCGCGGTGGACAGCAGCAGTCTGCGGTCCCGCGCCGGCTGCCACCGCGGGAACCCGCACGCGCCGTCGCGCCTCGTGTCGTTTGCCGTTCCGGGGGCGGCCGCGGCGGTCTTGGATTCGGACGCGCTGCTGCTGGAGGAGGCGTACGTGGCGAGGGCGTCGCGGACCGCGCCGCGCGCGGCGGCGGCGAGGCGCGCGTGGCGGCCGTTACGGGGCACGCCGGCCTCAGCGAGGCCGGAGGCGCAGGTGTCGTGGTTGGTGAGCGCGGCGGAGAGCCACGCGAGCGCGTCGCCGCGGGCGGTGCGGGGCTTCCCCGCGCCGCCCAGCAGCGCGAGCGCCTCCTCCAGCAGCTCCGCACAGTCCTCCCGCGCCGCGGCCGCCAGC
>CM014270.1:24345725-24366783 GCA_004135705.1 Alloteropsis semialata
GCCTCTCTCGCCCTCGCCGCCGCCGCCGCCGCCGGGAACGCGAGGACCGGTCGCCGCGGGGAGGCCGCGCGCGCGCCGCCGCTGCATTCGGCGAGGAGGAGCGCGAGGAGGAGGACGAGGTGGAGGGACAGCGAGCTCGCGGCGCGGAGGTGGTTCATGGCGCGGGTGATCAGAGCGGAGCCGGAACGGCAGTGAATGCGCGGGCAGCGGGGCTCTGTGAACTCAGCTTTCTCCTTCGGTTGCAGGGAGGCGCCCGTTTATAGGAGGGGGGAAGGGAGGCAGTAGCCTGTAGGAGGCGGCGGCTGGCGGCGGGGCGGGGTGGGTGGCGCGAGTGAATGGGGTCGGGCGACGAGCTGCCGAGCTGGGGCTTGCCTCTCCCGGGAACCGCGTCTGGCGCGCGCTCAGGCGCCGCAGTATTCCCGGTTCGGCGACGGCGATGGGGCTGGGCGCCACCGCGCGCTCCTGGGTTCCGAGCTGGCACGATCGGCGAACTTCCGGTGTAGGCAAGGCTCTAGGCCGTTTTCCAGTTCCAGGCTTCCAGCTTCTGTGGAAGTTTTTGGCTGCGCGCCATCCTCCTGCATGCTGCGTGCTTCAGTGTTGAGAGGAGGACTGGACATGGACATGGACCCCGGATGGCGTTAGGTGTTTCACTGCAAGTTAGTTGCGTGGGGCCACGACCGACGAGCCGACGACTCGTGGTTCCCTGCTCTGCTCTCCCATGTGTCCGTCCGCTGCCGTGGGATGGGAGCTACTGGAAACAGTAGCCGCGAGCCGCGTCTTGTGTGGAGCTAGCTGTGCCGCGTTTATTTTACCTTCGAAGAGCAGCTAGCATGGATCGGCGGTGTAAATGACTAATGTCGTGGGAGGTCGCGAGAGAGGATCCGCTCATTGATGCAGCAGACCCCGAATGACCGAGCGAGTGTGTCTTTGTCTCTCTATGCGCGTCGCCATCTCAATGCCCGACGTTGGTTGAGAAAATTATGTAAAAACACAGCTCGTAAGGGTTGCGATATACAGACAGCTAAACAGACAACTTATACAACGAGTCATCTATTTAGCTGTCTGTAAGATTTTTAATATATTTTTTGACACACAAATCATGGTGATCTAGTACATAACTTGATATTTGTAGCCAATTTGATGCTTATACGAGAGAATGCATGACATTTAAATAATTGAAAAGTCTAGAGCAGCTTCCAGGCCACGAACAGAGACGCCAGCACCTGGCCAAAAGCAAGCATAATATTCATTAAGCACAAAAAATACAGATCGAGCATCAACAAATAGTCCCCACCAAAATTTGATGACTGAAATCAAGCACAACCCAAACACGAAGCAAGAGACAATTTTTTATTCTAGCAGCAAGGAGCTTGCGGTAACCAACTACTCACCCTGCTGGATCGCGGCGAGGAGGCGCGCCTGCTCATCGGTGGAGAGGAAGGCAACGCAGAGCCACAGCCCCCTTATCCCCGCCACCGCCTCCCAACTCCACGGCACGCGGCCCGCCCCGGGGCTGACCCCGGCCGGCGCGTCGGAGTCGCTGTCCGACGAGTCACCAAAGGCATCCCGTAGTGCTGCCCGGCAGGTGGATTTGGGGGCGATTTTTGGGGATTTGCCGCGACGATTTGCCGCAAGAGGATTACCCACCGAGGATTGCCGCGAGGGAGAAGGAAGAATTTGGGGGCAGACGAGGAAGACGCGGGATTTTGCGGGGGACTGCGCGCGCAACTTGCCCGCCAAAGGAAAATCCTCGCACGCGCGAACGCCCGTGCGCACAGGATCCTCGTCGCCGTCGTCGAGTGGCCGCGGTTTGTACAACGCGCTTTGGGAGCCGGCGCTTTGCTTCGGAGCACGCGCGGATGCTGTCGACGAACGAGACGACGGCAACCTTCTCGCTCCACATTTAATCGGTGCCACATGGGACATTTTTGCCACCGTGGACACAAATAGACAGCAGCTGTCTAACCGTTGTACGTGCCCTAACAAGGTAAGAGAGGCGGAGACGTGCATGACTTTGCAGCAACCAGTACTCTATCCATCAAAAAAATGCAACTCGCTTTCCAAAAAAAAGCTCGTTCAGATACGTGTCCAATAAGTGACTCTAAAAATAACCTGTAAATAATAATATAATCTTCTTTTAAAAAGACAACATCATTGTGGCACATCCAAATAGACCAATATATTGCACATGCTCCCACACAAACTTGAGATTGCAATTTTTTCTATCTTTTTGTTCAAGCCAAACCATAAAAAATCAACTCTGTTACTTGGCAGTTCTAAATCAAAAGCAACTTGAAACACTCTCCAAACAAATCTAGCAACATGGCAATAAAAAAAAGGTGACTGATGGTTTCCTTATCGTTACAAAGACAACATTTACCATCACCTCTCTACATCGGCTTTATCTTTTGTTACAATGACCCCTTTAGTATAAACCAAACGAAAACCTTTATTTTGAGGGGTACTTTCAATTTTCACAAAGATTTATTTTGAGGTTGTGCAGTTTGACTTCCCAGATGTTTATACATTGACTGCACTATAAAGGTTCCTTGTTTTGTTAGGCTCCATTTAATGAATCACTCTCGTCATCAAGTTGCACAAATGCAAATTTTGCAACCAGCTCATTCCATTTATGTAGCTTGTCCCCCACTAATGCCCTTCTGAAAGTTATGTTAAGTAGCACAGAGCTAAAAACATGAGCAAGCTTAGCTTGCAATGTTATATAAAGATGGATATTGCTCTTTGAGACAGAAGCCTCCCAACCACTTGTCCTCCCGAAATCTAATTTGAACACCGTTTTGAATATTAAAAGTAGCAAGGTCAAGGAAGCGGTCTTTAACTTTCATAAGGCTGTCCGCACTGGTGGTCCTCTATTTCCATCCTCTAAAAGGAATATTTCATCCTGGTCATCGAGATTCTCTCCTCTATACCACTTTCTCCCGCACCCGTCATACTCTATATCTCATACTCTATACTAACTTCTAACAGCGGCCCCACTTGTCATTCTCTATAAATTTTATCAAAATATATCCATCTGAGATCTTGTTTTGAAGGATTTATTGCAACGAATTTAATGGTGCAATCAGAATTTAATTTGATTTTCTGGTTTGTGAGTTATAACATTTTTTAGTCAGTGAAAAATGTGGGACCCGCCACTCACCTCTCCCCTCTCTCCTGCGCATGCTGCCACGCTGCCTGCTCTGGCAGCGCGCCTGCTCCCCTATCTCCGCTTGATTTCGCGGAGACGCGAGTCGTCCGCTGCCGTAGCGTAGCTGTTCCGGATGCCGCTGCAGCACTTTTTCATCCGGTATCCCGGACACCACTGCGGCCAGCCTAAAGGCCTGACTAGAGATGTGAATCTCTCGGCCTCCAATATACTTCACCGATGGATTATTTTTTAGATACTTCTTCCTAAGAAGGTTTTGATAAACCCCATCTTCATTTATTAGTTTGTATAGCCATTTACTAAGCAAGCATGCATTCTGTAGCTCAAGGATTTAATTTCCTTGTCCACCTTGTTCTTTTGGTAGGCATAGGGTTTTCCATTTTGCTAACCTATATTTGTTTCTTATGGTTGTCCCCTTGCTAGAAAAATTGGATATATAAAAGTCTAACTTCTCAAGAATACCTTTTGGCACTTCACAGAAAGACATCATATACATAGTGTCGGTGTACGAAATGACCAACTAGTAAATTTAGTGGATTGCGCGTTTGGGCTCCGGATGGTTCGCGAGAGGACACAAGGGATTATACTGGTTCAGACACGAACGCCCTACGTCCAGTGTGAGACAGCTCGTGTTACTCGCGTTGCTCATAGTAGGGGTTACAAGCGGTCGAGAGAGAGGAGAAGCCTCAAGTCTCTGCGAATTTCTAAGTGTGGGAGAGCAAGTGTTCTCTATCGGTCGTCCCCCTCCCCTGAGGCCCTATTTTTCCTTTTATACCTCTGGGGCCAGGAGACTTGTACAAGACGTGTTTAACAAAAATGATGGGTAGTCAGAAGCTTGCTGGAGAAGCCTTGCCACCTGTAGGACACTGTGAACGCTGTTGGAGTAGGTCCTAATCCCGAGCTTATTAAGGTCGTGCACGTCGCTTCGCGGCGCCTGCGGAGCGGCTGGAACAGTGCGCGTCACATCCTTCTGCCACACCGGACAGCGCGCGGTGAGGCCAGTAAATGCCAATAGGTCATGGAATAGATATGCGGCGGTGTGTCCTCTTTGTCTCCTTCTGCGCCGAGTCCCACCTGTTGACCCTTATCTCCTGGCCCGTCGTGGGCCCGAGCGAGGCGGAGAAGGGTCGGGCGAGACGGAGAAGGGTCGGCCGAGGTGACGTGGGGTCGGCCGAGGTGCTTGTCCGACGGCTCCCTTGCTGGCCTGTTCCTGTTTGAGGTAGCTGGCGCAGTGGAGTAGGTGACACAGCATTAAATATATCGGTGTTGTGCAGTCCCGTCATGGCAGGATACGGTCCTGTCGTGGTCTGCGTGTAATTTAATTTAGAGTAGATGGTGCGACCGACCCCTGTGCGTGGGTCGGGCGAGACGGACGCGCCGACCCCTGCGCCAGGGTCGGGCGAGACGGACGCCCCGACCCCGCGCAGAGGTCGGGCGAGACGGAGCAGCAGCAGACGTACGAACGCCCATGCATAGAGGTTGAGCAGAGCAGCTCGGCACATGCATTGCACGCATGCACCGTACGGCACAGCACATGCACCAACATGCATGCTTGTGTACGCACCACATGCATGCATCCGTAGCATACTGCTGTTGCGTTGCTGCCCTGCCTGGCGCAAAATCAGAGGGAAGAGAGAGCTGCATTGGGAGCATTTAATGCTGTTTGCTTGACTTGTGATGGGAAAAATGCATGCATGTACGGGAATTGAGAGAGAGGAAAATCGATTGCTTCTGCTGCTTTGTTCGGGTGGAAGGAAATCAGGGAGAGAGATGGCTGCCCTTCGCGAGGGTCGGACGAGGCGGACACGCCGACCTCCTCTCAGGATCGGGGCTTTTTATTCTTAATTCACTGTCATTGGATACCCCTAATATTGGTATCCGACACATAGCAAGGCTCCAAGTTGATTAAAACTAATCGACCACCATAAGACAAAAGCTTTCCTTTCCAGCTGCTCAACTTTTTTTTGGAAGCGTTCTTCAACAGCTTTCCAATCCTTGTTATTAAGTTTTCTATGGTTCATTGGAATGCCTAAGTACCTTAAAGGGTACTGATCCATACCACATCCAAATATCCGTGAATATTGGTGTAAATATTTCTTAGCCTCAGATAGCAAACAACTCACTCTTATGGAATTAATTTTTAGACCTTAAAGTTGTTCAAAGGCACACAATATAATTTTCATATTTTTGTTGCTTGTTATAGGTCATGCTCCATAAAGAGGATTGTGTCTTCAGCATTCTGTAGGATTGAAAGCCCATCATCTAATAGATGAGCTATAAGACCGTGAATTTGACTATCCTCCTTGGCTCTAGCACTGAATATGGCCAACATATCCCACAACTAAATTGAAAAGAATTGGTGACAGAGAGTCGCCTTATCTTAGGACTTTTTTGTTTGTAATTATTGACGAACATCATTATTTACTTTTACAACAACACTACCCCTAGAAACAATTTATGGATCCATTGACACCACAAAGGTGAGAATCATTTCATTCTGAGAGTTTGTTGAAAATCCACCTCCCGTGTGATTGGTTGCAACTTATATACAGCATCTGCTCACAACTTACACATGGTTGCAAAATGGTTTAATAGGAAGAGCGTTCATGGTGCTCGATAGTTGTATGATTTATGGGTTTGTGACTTAAGTCTGTGTAACTAGTGCAATCTTGCCTATTGGTACATTATTTTTGGCAAAATTGGCTGGTCGACACTAAAAAAAACATCGTACCTCTGGAAACGACGTCTTTGCTGAAAGACATTGCATAAAGTGCGACTATTAGCTGTAGGACACTATAACTCGTATAGTAATACAATGTCATCAAACATATAACAATAAACTTGTAAAAGACAAATATATCATTGCTCCTTCAACCAAACATTTCAGCAAGTTGATTTCACATTTTAGCAAATAGCCCACAAACAAAAAATAGATGGCCGAGCCACATTTTGGCTACATGGTTCACCCAACATGACATGGTTCGGTACATGAACTTTCCAACATGTCTAGCAAATAGAAAATCACAGGTTTGAGGCACATCTTGGCTATATCTTAGTGCCACCAATGAGAGCATAATAAACATCATGTCCAATGTCATTATTAGGTAATCAACCTTTACCTTTTCTCATTACTTTCTTTAGAGTTTTAGGCCAAAGCCCCTGTTTTACTTAAAGACAAGAACAATCAGTTTACAATGCAACAGTCTAAAGCCAACATTCATGTCTGTATATTTGACAAAAAAAAAAACTACTTGCTATACCTGAGTCCAACTATACCAACTCCAACACCCTACAGTTTGGACTAGACTTCTTGGGTTCTTACCACCACCTCCAAGTCTTTCAATTGTGTCTGCCAATCACCTATCGCCAGGTTGCTAGTGAGTGACTTCTTCTGGGTGGGGAGCATTCTCAGTTTCTCAGTCGATGGCATCAATGCCAAGTGTTTTAACATCTAGATATACAACGAAAACTCTTCCCTTCTGCAGGCTAGGCACAGTATTAGCCAATTCTGAGGCAACCCTACAACTTTCATAAGCAAGATCTCCATAGATAATTAACTTTATACTGGATACTATATATCTCTAGTGGATAAATAGTTTTCTTTCCATACCCTATCCTCCCTATTTGTAATGAATAATTAATTTTTTATCTATACCTTCCTCATTTAAGGTGGGTGTGGATTTAGGAATATTTACATATTTGCCACTTTTACGGTTGCCACTCCTTCAGTTGCCACTCTTATAATGACTTCTATATTTTTGCCACTCTGTTTTAGACGTTGCGACGTATTCGCCATTTTCGCTGAAGTGGCACGCCACGCGTGCTGTCCAGCTTCTCTCCAACGTGGCACAGGAGTATAAAAAGACCTCATTGCCCTTGTCTCACTCACCTTAGCCATTTGCTTCCCTCTTCTGCCAGAGTCAGGTTCATCTTCAACCTCTTGCATGCCGCTGCGAAGCTCGTCGACGTTGTCTCGAGCCGAGGCGTAGCTCAGGCGTCCCTCGCTGTCCACGCTCCCCGCGCCGCGGTCGCGGACCAGCGCGAAGGCGTGCGCGGTGCGCGCATACCGCAGCATCCAGTCCTCCATGTCGTGGCCCGACTCCCACGACACCAGTGACACGAAGCAGCCGGGGCCAGCGCCGGTGTCTCAACGATGGTGCGCTCCATGACGCGGTGCATGTTGGTAATGATGCCGCACTCGTAGCACCTGCCGGTAAGCGGCTGCGGCTCCAGTTCGTTCTGCGGGAAGTAGCCCCAAGCCAAAAGCCTGTTATTATATTCATCTAAAAAATTCAATTTAAGAGAATAATGTGACAAATGAACTCCAGGAAACAAGACAGTAGGTGACACTATTGGTTAATATCAAGAATAAAGAAATGGAAGGGACGGAAATGAACGAAAAGAAAATTAATAAAAACAGTAGGTGACGCACGGGGTGGAGGTGAAGGTTGCGGCCGATGTGCCTGTCCTTGAGCCCGCTGTTTTGCAGCAGCGGTGGCGTCATGAGCACCCCTCACGCCGTGATCGAAACCTTGGCCTCGATGCGCAGCTTCCTGGTGATGCCTAAACCTGTCACGGAGAGGGTACGGAGAAACCGAGCACTCTTGTTTATACCCAAATTTAAATATATATTATTCAATCCTCACCCTTCCTACTCTCACCCATATCCAATGGATAATTTTTCTTTAACTAGATACTATACAAATCTAATGGATAAAAGTTTTTTCCCCATATCCTACCCTCCTCATTTCTAATGGATAAGTAATTTTTTGTCCATACCCTCCCCATTGAGGTTGGTATGGATTTGGGTATGAATTATGGATACCCAACAGCAGGTCTAGTGATGCCGACGCTCGAGCACGTCGCCAGTTGCCACCGGGCCCACGCACTTGCTGCTCTGGGCCTGTTTGTTGCCAGAGTTGCTGCGACCGAGCTCGCCGGCGAGGGTGGCGGCGGCGTCCGCGCCTTTGATGAGCTCGCGCCTCGCGGGCGCGCGGCCTTCTCGTAGTTGGAGAGCTTGAGGGAGAGCGCGGCAGCAGGTTCTCGACGAAGGTCCGTGGGGTGCCTGATGCTGATGTCCGGGTACGAGGAGCTCGCCTCCCTGTTGCGCGCGGCGAGGGGGATCTCGCCTCCCTGTTGCGCGGCACGGCGTCGGCACGTAGCCCAAGAGCGTCGCAGCCGCGGTGCACCGTCTTGTTCTGGAACCCCTCCTCCCGGCACCCGTCGGTCACCGAGAGCAAGGCGCACACCGCGTCCATGGCCTGTGCGTACTCCGGGCAGCGAGAGGTTGAAGATGAACCTGACTCATGAGTCACACGTGTCATTGGTAGGAGAGAGAAACAAATGGCTAAGGTTAGTGAGGCAAGGGCAACTTGATCTTTTTACGTTCCTGTGCCACGTTGGAGAGGAACTGGACAGCACGCATGGCATGCCACATCAGCGAAAATGACGAATATGTAGCAACATCTAAAAAAGTGACAAAAATGTAAGAGCCATTATAAGAGTGACAACTGAAGAAGTGACAGCCAAATATGTAAATATCCCGTGGATTTGAGTATGATATTCCCTGTTTAGATCACCTGAAACTTTGAAACTTCACTATTCATCAAAGAGAATCTTGCATATATGGAGTATTAAACGTGTGTTAATGACAAAACCCATTCCATAACCCCCGGTAACTTTGCAAGACGAATCTAATGAGCCTAATTTGGCCGTGATTAGACAACGTCGTGCTACAGTAAACAATCTCTAATGATGGATTAATTAGGCTTAATAGATTCGTCTCGCGATTTCCCGTCCATCCGTGTATTTAGTTTTATAATTAAATCATATTTAGTCCTCCTAATTTTCGATTTAAAATTAGAAACTTCCTTTCACAAACTTACAACTCCAAACTAAACATGCCCTAAATATCCCCCGGTTTTTCCCACTCCAAATTGATTGCCGCGGCCCAAGGCCCAAAGTGGACAGTAGCAAATCGATATCGATTTCTTCCCCAACGGCTTCCGATTTCTCTTCTTCCCCAAATCGATCGCAATCCACCACCTCCATCCGCCGTCGCCTACCTCCAAACCCTACCCTCGGTTCATCCTCCTCTCCAATTCCACCGGCGCCGCGGCTCTGTTGGCCCGCGCGGCGTCCCCGACTGACTGGTGCCTGCTTTGTCGCTCAGCAATGGACCTCCTGGCAGAGAAGGACCGAGCAGAGTCCACCCTGGCGGCGGCGGCGTCCGCGGTTGCGATCTCAGTGGTGCTCGGCGACGGCGACCTCCTGGGCGAGATCTTCCTCCGCCTCGGGTTCCCCACCGACCTCGTCCGCGCCGCCGCCGTCTGCAGGCGCTGGCTCCGCGCCGCCTCCGACCCCGCCTTCCTCCGCCGTTTCCGCGACATCCACCCGCCCCGCCTCCTCGGGTTCTACCTCAGCACCTTCCTGACCACTAATAGGTTCGGCGCCGACTTCGTCCCAATGCTGCCGCAGCCCCCAGAACTCGCCGCCGTCGTCCGCCGCGGGAGATTCGGCTTGGACTCCTACGTCAGCCGATCCACGCGCGTCATGGATTGCCGGAACGACAGGGTTGTCGTCAGCTTGTTCCGCGACGGCGACTTCACATACGGAGTGCACTGCCCGCTCCATCCCGAGAGAGGCTTGGTTACCTTACCGCCTGTCCCAAGGATGGATGACAGGAAGCTCTACATTTTCCGTGAGGTCCTCTCCAAAGAATGTGGCAATGGGCTGTCCTACTTTTGGTTTGAACTGGATGTTAGTGATAAGGGGGAGACAGCTACTGCACACGTATATAAGTTGCAAGGTGATGCCTGGAGCATGCAAAATTCAGCTACAACACAGATTTCTAGATTGCACTCATCGCTGTTGAGAACGCTGAGTGTTTTCCTTGTCGATGACAAGATCTATATGGGGATCACTGTGGACAGCGTTCTTGTGTTGGATTTGACATCCTCAGCCTTCACCACAATCAAGTACCCGGACTGGATGGTGTTCAGGGGAGAAATGATGTTGTCACGTGCCAATGGTTCTGGGGTTTATCTTGTCAATGTGAACGACCATGTGAAGGAGCTCCAACTTACTGTTTGGCTCCACAGCCCTAGCGACGGCAGCATGGGGGACTGGTTGCTGGTCAATACCATTTGTTTGCGTGATTTGTGCGCTGATCTGGAGATATTAAATACCTCAACTGAGGATGAGGATGAGGATCAGGATGGTGATGGTCCTGATGTTTCCATACATGAGGTGGGGGACAATGCGGAGTATGTGTTCTTGAAGATTTGTGAAAGTGTGCTCTACTTGGATGTTAGGAGTAGTGTACTGCAAAAGGTGTATGCTATCACAGAAAAGAATGCACGGATGTCTTCGGTCCATCCCTTTTTCATGACCTGGCCTCCCATCTTCCCTGCGCTGAAGGAATGATCCTGCTGAGGTTTGTCTTTTGATAATCTTCTGTAGTCCTAGAGTAGAAGGCCCAAAGTTTTTGCGTTCTGCTAATCTTATCTAGTTCCAAACTGTAATTTCTATTAAGACACCATGGTAATCTATTAGTTGTGGACTGAATTATCATGGCTTCACTGGTCCTTAGCCCATTAATTATTTAGTCCTTAATCATTCATCAAAATGTTTGGTGTGATTGCAGATTAGTTTAGGTACATGATTTATACTTTAGGGCATTTCATTGTGTACTACTCCCTCCGTCCAAATTACAATCCGTTTTGGCTTTTCTAGGTTCATTACTTTTGCTATGCATCTAGATAGCAACTTTTTCAGTGGCTTTTCTGAATTGTAAATACTAAAGTAGGAGAAATTTCCATGTTTGTATTTACTTATTGGCTAAGATTGTTTGAGTTGGTAACTATGATTTAGCAATAGGGCCATATGCATGAAAAGACGAAACCCAAATGATCATTTGATTTAGCAAAGTAATTGGCAGGTAAGCAGCATAAATTGTAAGAAAACAAAAGCAACAGGGATTAAGATTGTTAGAACTCAGCAAACGTCTAGATTTCTTTATCCCAGTGGTTTTAACACATGCAAGTAAATCAAACCTTTTATTATTTGTTCAACAGCAGTTAGCCAAAGAGGATAAAAAATTCAGCTTATGAGGTAAAAGATTAGAAACATATAACTGAAATTGTTAGCTTAGGTGGAACACTTGCAACATGCAATATTATTTATGAAAAGTTTTGGATATTAACAGCTCGATGTACAGATAATTTGAGTGTGCTGTGTATTTCACAGTAAGGTGTGAGCAATGAAATCCTATAGATTCGTATTATTGAGTATCAATCTGAGACAAGGCAGTTCCGATTCATGGAAAGCACATGACCATATCAATGTTTTCTTTGTTTGTCAGATTGCAATATTTTGTTCAGATATCATCATCATCTGCTCAGATTATTGTCATAGTCCAAATTCACTAGCTCGCTTGCACTCTCAGCTCACAGTTACCATCTTATTAAGTATGGCGCTGGAGTTTTCATATGCTCAAACTCCTTATGGGGGTGGTTTGCATTGTGAAAAATGTTATCTTAGTACCCCTATGGTCTATCATGGGGATACAGAGCATGAATGGAAATGCCATATTTAAAAATTAATATAGAAATTAAAGGCTATGAAATGTCACAAGTTTGATATTGGCAATCACAATTTGCGACTTTGAAACATATTCCTGTCCCCTTGAACCTATGTAATGGATTGGTGAGCTAATTTCTACACACTGCTAGGTAAAGGGCACTTGAAACATTCAAAGAAGGGATTGCGGTCAGGATGACAAGTATTCTTCATCAGGGAGATAAACAAAGGATGAAGTCCTGATCTGTGGCTTTGAGCTAGTCGATTAATAATTGATAGCAGTGTCATTTCGCTGTTATGCTGACTCAAGTACTAATCAGCTACGTAGCATCTGCAGTAAGCAGAATAGAAACTCTCTTGACGAATCTGTTACTCACCTGCTCGTAGGTTGATGGATAACGAATCTGTAACTCATCTGCTCGTATGTTGATGGATAGGTGCACAACAGTGAGAGCAAAAAGACTACATTACTGCTGCAGCTGCAAGTTTGTTGCCACAGGCCACCATAGATCTCAATGCAAAATATACTCCCTCCATCCCAAATCGTACTTCACTACTCCCTGGGTTCAAAAAAAAAAATGCAACTCTCGCTTTAAGGAATCAAACAATTTCAAGGTTGACTAGATTTATACAAAAAATTATTAACACTTATGTTTTCAAATAAATTTAGCGTGAAAATATATTTCATGATTAACCTAATGATACTTTTTATACCATAAATGTCAGTATTAATATACTGTATTGTTATACAAAAGAAAACAATATCATATATGCCCATTGACAGAGTACATCGTATTGTCCTAAAAGAATAAAAAATATATATTGTATATTGTTATAAGTGAATAATATATCATATTAATATTGGAAATAATAAAGTAAATATCATAGATGTCATTGACAGAGTATGTCCTATTGTTGTATAGATATTAAAAAGTATATCATATTGCTATAAAAGAATAAAATAAAAAACATATTGTATGTTTTGTATAGTTTATAGTTTATAAAAGAAAGTAATAATACAAAAAGTTATTAACACTTATGTTTTTATATAAATTTAGCATGAAAATATATTCCATTATTGATCTAATGATACTTTTTTATACCATAAATGTCAGTATTAATATATTGTATTGCTATATAAAAGAAAACAATATCATATGTGCCCATTGACAGAGTACATCATATTGTCGTAAAAGAATAAAAAATATATATTTTATATTGTTATAAAGTAAATAATATATCATATTACTATTGAAAATAATAAAGTAAATATCATAGATGTCCTTGAGAGAGTATGTCCTATTGGTGTATAAATATTAAAAAGTATATCGTATTGCTATAAAAGAATAAAATAAAAAACATATTGTATGTTTTGTATAGTTTATAGTTTATAAAAGAAAGGAATAAAAAAAATTGGCAGGAGGAACATCTCGGGCGGGATGCCTTTACGTGGCAACACTCAAAGCGTGCCGCCACCGGCCCACCTCTTTACCCCCTGATGACAGGCCCGCGTCACCAGAGAGCGGAGACCGGACCCGGCGAGGAGAAGCATAGACTAGTCTCTAACAGGAGACCAAAAAGAGACTCAAGTCTAAAATAGGTCTCCGATGATACTGTTTCAGTCTCTAATAAAGTATCTATACCCAACCCAAAATAGGTTTCCAGGAGAGACACAATCTAAATCTGAGTATCCTCTCTCCTGAAGACTCATTCGCAGAGAGGGTTCTTTTTTGGTCTTATTGTTGGAGAAGACCAAAAATAGGTATAAAACTCTTTGATTGTAGCGCTATGCAAATGTGGAATGAGTCTTGTATTTTTGGGTCTCATTGTTGGAGATAGTCTAAAGCATGTTAGTTTACGTAGGTTGGCCCGATAAAATATTCCTGTGTGGGATTAAAATTGTAGCAGGCCCATAATGACACGGGGGCTAAAAAGGCCGTCCGCACCCGAAGGTTGGCCCATTGGGTCTTCTATCTTCATTCTTCAGAGACACACGCGCACGGTCGGCCCATTAGGGATTGTAGTGATCAAAATCTATTGTCAGCCGCACGCCTCCACATAGTTGAAAGGATCAAGATGCCTGCACCCGAAGGTTGGCCCATTGGGTCTTCTATCTTCATTCTTCAGAGACACACACGCGCACGGTCGGCCCATTAGGGATTCTAGTGATCAAAATCTATTGCGGGCGTGCGGCTGCCGCACGCCTCCACATAGTTGAAAGGATCAAGATGTCTAAGAAGGGGTGTGAATTAGGCTTCTAATAATTTTTTGTGGAATTAAACAACTAATCAAGCCAATTCACCTCATGTGCCTAGTCTTCACTAGTGTGACTATCTAGACGGTAAAAGAAGTTTTGCAACCTAGTTTCAATCCTAGTCTAGCATGGCAATTCTAAAAATGTAAATGCGGAAATGTAAATTGCCAAAAGTAAAGAGAGAGTTAGGAGGCCGGATTTTTTCCCGAGGTATCGAAGAGTCGGCACTCTCCCCTAGTGCTCGTTGGAGCACCCAACACGAGGGTATTGCTCCCCCTTGATCCAACACGAGGATCAAGTGCTCTCTAGTGGATGTCGATTGTCCCCTCCAGAACGGCGGACTCCAAACGTCGTGTACACCTTCTTGGGCCTCTCACAAGACGCCTCCTTCAGAGATCACCAAGAACACCACCACCAAGCCGTCTAGGTGATACCGATCATCAAGAGTAACAAGCAATAGCTTCACTTAACCTGCACAAGACAAGAGACAAAAGTGGATGCACACTTGCTACTCACTAAGCACTAATGATGTCCTTAATCTTGAAAATCAAGAACTTCTCAATCACTTCTAGTGTTTTGCTTGCTCTCAGCTCCCAAATATGACTATGAACTTTCTCGGGTCTGAAAGTGCATCTAGGCCCTCAAGTGGATTTTGGTGAATTGAGTAACAAAAAAAATTAAAGGACTAACTTGTTTATTTGAGATCATGAGCAAGGATCTATTCTTGTAATTCATTTACATTTAATGTGCTCATGATATATGTGGTTATTAATCCAAGCAAGCAAGTGTGATCCCATGATTCTAGATTGTTGAAAGTGGCAAGTCATTAATATTTATGATGGAGACATGGTTCTTCGATACGTGGTCTCTAATTGCTTAAGAAGGACTGTCATTAAATATTGGGATGATAATTTCAATGAAGTATGTTTGGATCATTATTGGTCTCATGCCATGTGTTGACACCAGATTTTAACTCGGCTGAGATTGTGCATGATAGGGTTGTGGCTGAGGCCGAGTCCGATTCTGGGTCAGGTCTCCGATTCCGATCGGAGTACGTCCGATAGAGTCCCGATCGGACACGGAACAAGGGAGGCCGGAGCGCGTACGACCGTCAAGAGAAGATGTGTCTGGAAACTTCTTCAGGGCTTCGTTATGCGGCAATTGTAATAGTTTTGGTAGTTTAAGATTAGATTGCTTTAAATAAATTAGAGATATTGTCGTAGCCGGCAAGTTTTTAGTTAGATTTCCAGGGTATAAATATAAACCCTGCGCCATTGTAAAAAATGTTCACACAACCAATCAATCAAACACAACTTTCGGCCTCACGTGCCAACAACTCTTTTTCGTCGAGTTCTTTAGCAAGCAGGGCTGCATCATCTTGACCTCCGGTTTGTCTGTAAGTCCGACACCCTATCGAATTAATCTAGGCTTTAGATTGAGGCGCATCGCCCTTCTTTGTTTAGTTAATTCACCAATTTATCGAGTTGTTCTAGACTTTAGATTGAGGCGTATCGCCCTTCTTCGTTTAGATCGCTCATTCTTTACCGTATCTTGTTGATTTTATCCTATCGGCTTACATCTATCAGAGAAGATCTATTCTGTTTTATTGTTATTCAAGTTTCATAATAGATATGTTTATATTGTTTATATAGCTGATTTAGATTTAATAAGCAAATTACAAATAGATCTGATTTAAACAAGTTCTTTGATGTATATTAATCTATCGGAGTAAGCAAGCTAATCGGTGCCCTGCTAGCAATGCTGTCTCGAAATCGATCCGATTGTTAGTGACATGAGATTTAGTTTGTTTATCACCTTTGGAAAGATGCATATTAAAGAACGAGTTTAGATTAGATCTATCTCCGATTCAGTTTTCATAGCCGATGGTTTATTTCAATATATGCTATATTCTCACGAATCGGACTCAAAGCTGATGATTCATGCTATCGAAATCGGACTCCCCTTTATGCTGATCCGATCTCCGGAACGAATCGGGGCTTTGGCCGATG
The DNA here is from genome assembly GCA_004135705.1 of Alloteropsis semialata. Classification (NCBI taxonomy): domain Eukaryota; kingdom Viridiplantae; phylum Streptophyta; class Magnoliopsida; order Poales; family Poaceae; genus Alloteropsis; species Alloteropsis semialata. Next base: position 24,361,735 of record CM014270.1, read on the forward strand.
AGTTCCTTGTTGCTTACTGATTAAACTCTACCTTGTCAATTTCAGGTCAAATTGACTGGCACACCCCGAACCTCAAGATTTTGGACCTGCACTGAAGTGGAGCAAATCTTCCAGGCCACAGTGTTGATTTCTGAGAGTCAGCGCCTGACTTTTTGGACGTCAACATATTTTGGCATGCCCAGTGGGACCAGAAAGCTTCCGCGATGGCACCCCCTGAGATCTCTGCTGTCACGATGGAGGATCTTAGCGATGAGCAGAAGGAACTCATAGAAGCACAACTTGAAGAATTCAAGAACCTGTGCCTCGACTCATTTAGCAAAACTCGCAATGCTGTGATCAAGAAAAATCAGTTTCCCGCTCCCCAGGAAGCGTTTGATCAGATCACGGCCGAGGAGAGAAAATTCTTCCAAGACTATGTAGATGCTGGTGTGAGTCATGCTTTGATTAACCAATCTGGGATATTGGTTAACACGATGGTGGGATTGATCGCCAAGTTGCTGGACGGAGCTATACTGAAAGATGTCCAGAAAGGACCTGCTTACTTTGATACTGGTGCTTCTTCAGCAATTAAAGACCTCAAGGAGAAGATGGTGCAGATCAATTCGTCTACATCACTAGAAACACATCCTGAGTGCTATGAAACTCCCAAGGCAAAGAAGGCAAAAGCCAAGGCGGTGGAGGGAGGTGAAGAAAAGGAACAGGAAGAAGAAATGGAAGACAAGAATTATGGCGGGACTCAACATATTGATCAGTTTGGCAGCCGAATTCCTGTAGTTGATGGCAAGATGGTGTACCCTGCTTATTTCAACGACTATCGGGAGCCATCAATCGGACCTACTGAGACACCAGTTATAATGACTCGTGCTCCGATCAGTCAGGGAAATTACACTCAGGAGGATTGGACAGATAAGATTGCTGATGTCATGAAAAACAGTTTGATTTGAAGCCAAAGGGACAATCCTATCTGTGTCAGAAGCCGTATCCGGACTGGTTTGATACACTGGCTATGCCAGCCCGATTCAGGATTCCGGATCTCTACAAATTTTCCGGACAAGGAGATGTTACCACCATTGAGCATATTAGTCGCTACACAATTCAATGTGGTGAAGTAGTATCGATTGATCCGTTGAAAGTTAAGCTGTTTCCCATGTCACTTTCTGGATTAGCCTTCTTGTGGTTTTCTTCATTGCCACCAAATTCCATCAGTAATTGGGCCGATTTAGAAAAGCAATTTCACGCCTATTTCTTCATGGGAGTACAAGAGACCAGACTGTCCGATTTGACTGCGCTTCGACAGAGAAACGGGGAATCGGTTAGCGAGTTTGTCCAAAGGTTTAGAGATGTTCGCAGCCAATATTATTCATTGAATCTGTCGAAGGGACAATTGGTTGATTTGGCTTTCCAAGTGCTATTGCCTCAGGTCAGAGATCGATATACAAGTCAAAATTTTGAAGGCTTGGGGCACATGATTTAAAAGTTCTCTCAGCATGAAGGGCGTGGAAATGATTATCGAAGGGATAAGTTTCAGAGGAAGATTGCTAATATCGAGTATGACTTCGATGGGAAAGAAACTGAGATCGATTTGGCTGAATGGACCAAGAACAAGAATTATGTCGCCTGTCCATGGGTGAAGATCGAGCCAGAAAGGTATAGTTTCGATATTACCAAAGTCGATAAAATATTTAATTTATTGCTAGTAGAGAAACAAATCAGGCTTTCTCCAAGTCATACAATTTCTTCTGCCGAAGAATTAAAGAAAAAAATATTGCAAGTGGTATAATTCGGTTTCTCATCATACCAATGATTGCAAAGTTTTTCGCAATGAGATTCAATCGGCGATTGAGAAGGGGTTATTAAAGTTGAAACTGGTAAGAAACCGATAAAGCTTGATGGGCATCCGTTCCCTCAAAATATGGTTGAGATCGGAGCACCCGATAGGAAGTTAAAAGCTAAGGTCCTCACGTCGGAGAATGCGAAGAAATCGGGAGCTGTTGATCCAGATTGCCAAGTATCGGCCGATGATGTGCAAAATCGGAGTCATCAGCACTATCAGGAAGATCACCGACGTCGGGAGAAGCCTAGAGTCACATCGGGGCAGCTCATTGACAAATATATGCGCCAGCAAGAAAGGGATCGGAGTCCTCCGATGAAGAGGTTCGATAATGAAGATCATTGGGGATGTCCGTTCTTCAGGTTTTGCTGGAATGAAAAGTTAAGGCTCCCATCGATCTACGATTGTCCAGAATGAAGTGATCAGTATGAAAGTTTCAGGGATTCAAAGAGGCAGCGACATTCTGTTCATGACCGATTGGATTTTGGGCGCCGATGCAGCTGACATGATGAGGTAGCTTATCAACAAGAGCGCGAAGATTGGCGTGAATACCATGATCGGCGTGAGTATGAAAATCGGTGCTATGACCGATGGAACGATGATCACCGAATGTATAATGATCGCCAAAAATATAAAAGAGACCGTCTTTCTGTGTATGATCGTCTGGTGTACAGGAAAAAGGAGATTATTCAAGAGCCAGAAGATGCACAGGAATCGGAGGACTTGGAGGATAAATTGGACCTGCGTCTAGGGGTCAATCCACAGTGGTGTCCTGAAGGTTTGACCAAGACACAAAAGAGAAGGGTTCAGCGTCTCCAATTCAAGGAATTGCTCAAGAAAAAGCATCAGGGAGATGAAAATTTCAAGATCTGGAGAGCTAAGCCTAAGCATGATGATGAAGGACCATCGGCATCGGTAAACATGGCTTTGTGTTGCCTGCTGAGTACAATGTTAGTTCAACCGATGATGAGGCCGATGAAGTTGAAGAAGCTATGGCATAGTTGATTCTACAACCTCAACAAGCTGTATTTGAAAAGCCAGTTGACGAAAAGTATCGGCATTTAAGGCCTTTATACGTTAAAGGATATGTTGATGGCAAGCTGATGACTAAAATGCTTGTTGATGGGGGAGCTGTTGTGAATTTGATGCCTTATACCACATATTCGGAAGCTTGGCAAAGGCCCTGATGATTTGATCAAGACCGATATGATGCTTAAGGACATTGGCGGAAATCCATCGCCGGCTCGGGGGGCATTGAATGTTGAATTGACGATCGGGAACAAGACTTTACCTACTACATTCTTCATCATTGACAGTAAAGGGTCTTGCGGTTTGCTCTTGGGGCGCGATTGGATTCATGCTAATTGCTGTGTGCCATCTACCATGCATCAATGTCTCATCCAATGGCATGGGGATCATATCGAGACTGTCCAAGCCGATGAATCGGTCAGCGTCGCTACCGCCGATTTGACAGTTTGGGAATTCAAAGGAATAGAGTGCTTATCGGGCAGGAATTGGGAAGGCGATTTTATCCAAGTGTCCGATGACGGGTTAAAGCCGATCCAAGCAGTCGGCTCCGAGAGTTTGTATTAATGGATGATTTCATTGAAGATGAGGATAAACTTGGTCAAGGATTTATGTCGGCCGATGAGTTAGAAGAAATAGATATAGGTTTAGGAGATAGACCTCGGCCGACATATGTAAGTGCAAAATTAGATCCTGAGTTTAAACAAGAATTAATAAAGTTATTAAAAGAGTATCGTGATTGTTTTGCTTGGGAATACTATGAGATGCCAGGTTTAAGCCGATCTATTGTTGAACATCGGCTCCCGATCAAACCAGGGTATCGGCCTTTCAAACAAGCGCCGAGATGATTTAGACCCGAGTTAGATAAAGAAATAAAAGCCGAAATAACTCGGTTATATGAAGCTAAGTTTATTCAACCTTGCTGATATGCTGAATGGATATCTAATATCGTTCCTGTTTTCAAGAAAAATGGGAAGTTGCGAGTTTGTGTTGATTTCAGGAATCTTAATAAGGCGACTCCGATGGATGGGTATCCGATGCCGATTGCTGATATGTTGGTTGATGCAGCTTCGGGGCATAATGTGATTAGTTTTATGGATGGTAATGCAGGATATAATCAGATTTTTATGGCAGAAGAAGATATTTCTAAAACTGCGTTCCGATGTCCTGGTGCACTTGGATTATATGAGTGGGTCGTAATGACCTTTGGTTTGAAAAATGCTGGTGCCACGTATCAAAGGGCAATGAATTATATATTTCACAAGTTGATCGGCAGGATTGTTGAAATTTACATTGATGATGTAGTGGTAAAGTCCGATGGATACAAACAGCATCTAGCCAATTTGCGAGAAACTCTGGAATGCACAAGAAAACATGGTTTAAAGATGAATCCTAATAAATGTGCATTTGGAGTATCGGCCGGACAATTTTTTGGTTTCATGGTTCATGAAAAAGGAATTGAAGTCGGACAGAAGAGTATGAAGGCTATAAGAGATGCTAAGCCACCCACCGGTAAGACGAGTCTCCAGTCGTTAATTGGTAAGATTAATTTCGTCAGAAGATTTATTTCAAATTTATCTGGGAGAATTCATCCCTTTTCCCCGTTGCTGAAATTGAAAGCCAATGAAGAATTCGTGTGGGGAGAAGATCAATAAAAGGCATTTGATGAAATAAAACAATATATGATGACACCGCCAGTTTTGATTCCACCTCAGAGAGATAAGCCATTCCGATTATATTTGTCGACCGATGAGTTGTCAATCGGATCTGTTCTTATACAAGAGTTTGAAGAAAAAGAAAGAGTGGTTTATTATTTGAGTCGGAAGTTGATTGATGCGGAAACAAGATATTTGCCGGTTGAAAAATTATGCTTATGCTTATATTTTTCATGCACTAAGTTGAGACATTATTTATTATCTTCTGAGTGCACAATCGTTTGCAAAACCGATGTGGTCAAATATATGTCGTCCATGCCGATGCTGAAAGGTAGGATCGGAAAGTGGGTGTTGGCATTATCGGAGTTTGACTTGAAGTACGAATCGGCTAAAACGGTAAAAGGACAAGTGATGGAACTCAACACATCGGAGATGAAGTTAAAATGGTTGAGCTGATGCCTTGGACGTTATTCTTTGATGGATCTTCGTGTGGCCAAGGATGTGGTATCGGAATCGTTATTGTTTCGCCTCAGGGAG
>CM014270.1:24378188-24421237 GCA_004135705.1 Alloteropsis semialata
GAAACTGTGTCGAAATGGCTTTGGTCCGATTGGTTAGCTAGATGGTCCGATAAGATAGATCAAACCGGCAACTAAGCAAGGTGGACAATGTATCGGCTCACACTTTGATTATTTAATATCTTGCTCAAAGGTATAGTTGATCCATTACTCACATATTGGCCTTGTTTTACGCTTTATTTTATTATTTAAAGGCTGATCTGTCACAAGGTCCGATCCTGATTGGTCCGATTCTGTGGTCCGATTAGATGACTGATTGAGGTCCGATTATATTGGTCCGATTGGGGTTGTCTATGAAGTCCGATTTTGAGGTCCGATTGGCATCGGCCGATGCAAGTCTGATTGGGTCTTGGCTGAAATCCAACGTGCCTCTGCCGTTTGGAATAGAGCCGGCACAATCAAAGAGTAATTTAACTGTTTTATCCCCTTGTCAATTTCAGGTCAAATTGACTGGCACGCCGCGAACCTGAACGAAGTGCAGGCTGGCACTGGAGTGAAGCAGATCTCCCTGGTCTTCTTGTGTTGACCGCTGAGGATACGATCGCCGATTTTTCGCGTCAACATATTTTTGTGCCCTGCTAGCAACGCGTCTCGAAATCGATCTGATTGTTAGTGACATGAGATTTAGTTTGTTTATCACCTTTGGAAAGATGCATATTAAAGAACGAGTTTAGATTAGATCTATCTCTGATACGGTTTTCATAGCCGATGATTTATTTCAATATATGTTATATTCTCACGAATCGGACTCAAAGCCGATGGTTCATGCTATCGAAATCGGACTTCCCTTTATGCTGATCCGATCTCTGGAACGAATCGGGGCTTTGGCCGATGAGTTCCTTGTTGCTTACTGATTAAACTCTACCTTGTCAATTTCAGGTCAAATTGACTGGCACGCCTCGAACCTCAAGATTTTGGACCTGCACTGAAGTGGAGCAAATCTTCCAGGCCACAGTGTTGATTTCTGAGAGTCAACGCCAGACTTTTTGGACGTCAACACCATGGATGCTCTTTGGACAAGGCATGAGACACTATCACTATGACAAAGATAGAGATTTATGGATCAGTTGAGAAAAATAGAATTATTGCATAGAATTGGATGTTGCAAGACTTTATATGGTTATAATAGAAGGACATGTGCATATATGTTACATATTGGTCTTATTGTTTGGAAGATTGCAATTCATAGGATATTCTTTATCAATCAAGAACAAGCATTTGAAGAATTTTTCATATGAAATTCACTCTATGGCAAAGCAAAGCTAACTTGATGATGCAAGGGTAAGTGGTGAAGAAACAAAACAAGATGACTAGAGCGAGGGACTAAGTAAGGTTTGGTTAAGTGATGACTTATGACCATGTGCGTATTGCTAAGGTGAAGTATCTAGTATCCGGAGGGTTTCGAAGTAACATATCCAAGTCTTGTCAAGGGAGGCAATGCAATGCATATATATGTTATGGTTGATAAAGGTTGTGGCTTAAGGATTAAAGTGAACTCAAACATAAATTGTGGAAAATCCTAGGTCACTAGCTCAAGGTGGATATGCTCAGTTCAATATGCAATGTTGAAAGCCCTCAAAGAAGTGATTGTCCAAGTATTGGCATGATTGTTGACATACAAGCTCAAGTGGTTGATTTATGATTCATCTTATGTCTTGAGTATAGGTATGCCATACTATCAAGAGGGATGCAACATTGGTTGAATGACAAACTCCAAAAGTGCTCAAGTGAACCCTTGTGAGTCTAACCATGAGAGTTTCTAACTTAGTGGGGGTTCTCAGGCAAAATCGGTGAAACCGGTTTCTGGTCTCGAGCGTCTAACGGCTAGTTTGTTTGAAAATCCAGTGAAACTGGTTTTTGCAACCGGTGGAACCAATTTTCTCTGATAGAATAACGGCTAGTTTTTGGAGAGATGGGTATTTATACCCATGAGCTCCTCTTGGAGGGGCTGCTGGTTCTGCTCGTGTGTGACACATTCTTGAGACCCTCTCTAAGTGAGACTTGTGTTCATGGCTTGAATCTTTTGAGTTGGGTTGAGAGAGTGACTTGTGTGTGAGCATTGGATAGCAATCCTAATCCTTGAGCACTTGTGGTTGAGTCAAGCAACTCGTGGAACATTTGTTACTCTTGGAGGTTCGTCCTCCTAGACGGCTAGGCGTCGCCCGGTGAGCAACCGAAGGGTGTGGTGAGTCACGTGATCGTTTGTGAAGGTTTCACCTCACCCCCCCTCCCCCCCCACAAGGAAAGAGGTCTCTTAGTGGAAGGAGAAAATAGTTTGATCTAGTGTGGTCGCATAAGCTTTCTCAACAGAGAGTAAGATTCACTGTGCCTTGGTGGCTGCTTAGTGCAAGCAGTGAATCCGAACTTCGGTAAAACAACTCTTTGCGTCTTGGTTTGAATTTTCCTCACTTCGTCAATTCTAGAAAGTTACTTGTGCTTCCACTTCTATCTACTTTGGTGTGCTTGAGCTCTGTGCAGGAGCTTCATTGGAACACTTAGAAACATCTGTGGAAGCATCACATTAAAGTTGGTTTGTGCTGGAACTCGTAGAGGGAAAATCCTAATTTATTAGTGTACTCTGTGTCAAACCGGTTTGTGTGCTGACAGCAGGAATTAGATTTTGTAAATTGCAGATTCGCCTATTCACCCTCCTCTACGCGACATCAAGGTCCTTTCAAGGTCGCAAGAGAGCTGAATTGAACCAATACATCAAGTATATATAGGCCAAGCAAGCAAACTAGCTGTTGGGCCTTACATGCTGCTGAAGTCGTGAGGACAGACTGTTACGGTGGTACCTAAATACCAGCACCACAATAGTCGGTGCTTCCTTTTTAGTACATCCCCAACAGTCACTGACAGGGGACCGACTGTCATGATAGGGTAAAAGCCCCGTCGCACCGCTACAGTCCATCAATCCAGAGACGAACTTGTCTCTGGCCCTGCGGGACCGACTGTTGCGGTGGGTGCTCAGCTGACCACCGCAATAGTCGGTGAAGCATAGTCCACGGGCCCTCCTGGCCCCAGCTGGACCGACTGTTGCCGTGACCATCTTGGTCACCACCGCAACAGTCGGTGGTGGTCGACTTTGCATTTCTAAGTGCTGAAACTCATCCATTTCAAATCCTTTGAGTTTCTAACTTTTTCCTTAGCTTCTATGGCTTCATTTGAGCTACCTAGTGCTAGAATTTCATAACTGTGCATCACCCTTAGACTTTAGTCTTACTTAGGTCAAGTTACAACTCTTGCCCCCCTTAATAGTACGACCAAAGGAAAAACAAAAACCTATACTAATCCAAGTGTCTCTCAACTCCAAACGGCACTTGGGACTAGCTTGTCCTTACGCTTCTCGCATATCCTTTGATCCGACATATATAAATCAAATGATGGGGCCTAAGAATACCACGAAAACCCATCATTGCACTAACTTAATGAATACCGTTGCAAAACACACGTTAGTCGTAATGATCATGTTGCCATTAATCTCTAAAATTGAATTAGGGGCCTAGATGCAGCTCACCTAGTAAAATAACCGATCGATCAAAAACTTAAAAAGAGTCGACAGGGACTGTCCACTCTTTTACCCCCTGGCGCTTAGGGTAACAAGCCCGCGCCACCAGGCTCGGCAATGGGAGCCTAACCATGTTCTCTTACGGAGGTTTAGCTCCATTAAATATTTCCGTGTGGGACTAAAATTCCGCGAGCCGCGTCGTGATCAGGGGGCGTGCAATTCTTCTCCAGGGGCCCAAAAGGATCTTCTGGCTTTGACAAGTCAGCCTATTAGGGATTTCAAAAAACCCATTAGGTTTGCCATATTCAGGCCGTGTTTAGTTCGGTCCGCGTTCTGCAGAATGGACGCGTTCTGCAGAATGGAGGCGTCTCGATCCGCGTGCACAGAGAGAAAAAGTGCATTGGGAAACGTGTGTTTTGCAAAATGGATGGGAGAGAGGGAACTAAACACCCCCTCAAAGACACGCGCAGCAGCTGGCCCATTAGCGATTATTACACCGTCGTTGACTTCGTCGGCGTCGGCGATCTCGCCCATGCCGACGCACTGACGCAGCATCCCCTCCACGCGCTGTTCCCTGCCGCGGCCGCCTGTTATCACCGCCGAGGCGTTGCCCACCACATCCCTGAACGTCATCTTTCCCTCCTCGCCGGCGTCTCACGTTCCTCTCTACGGTGTCCGGTACGTCCGCTGAGCCGAGTGTAAGGACCCTAATCTTAATTAAGGCTAAGCATGCCATTTAGAAGCATCAGCATGCATCTAACTAAAGGGGCAAAGCCCAGCCACCAAGTGAGTGGCGGACGGTCCGCCTAGCACATGCGGACAGTCCGCTGTTGCCACGTAGGCAAGGTCATGCGACCACGGTCAACCCCTCGCCAGGTCACTCACGGACAGTCCACGCCTCATGGGCTGACGGTCTGCCAGCACGCCCTGGTGCGTGTCGCGGGCGCAGAACTTTTGCGCCACGCGTCCCCACCGGCCCCACACGTCAGCCCGCGCCCTCTTACCCTCTCTTGAGCTCTCAGCTCACTCTCTCTTCCTCCCACTCACCCAAGAAGCTCTCTCTTTCTAACCCTCATCCATGGAGGAGCTCCACCACCGTTGAAGCCCGCCGACCTCGCCGGAGCGTCACCGGAGCTTCGTCAGAGACGCACTCCACCACCACGACCTCGTCCTCATCCCCGGAGTTGGAGCTAGGAGCTTCCTCAAGCTCTTCTTCCTCCATCTTTATCTTCTTCTCCAAGCTTCAAGCCAAGCCCGAGCTCAAGCTTCACCAAGGCCACTCTACAGTAACCCGTGGCACCTCACCGGAGTTACTCTCGCCACCGGTGAGCTATCCTATTCCCCGATCCATGGACATTGCTTAGGATTTGAGTTCTTGATCCCCATTAGAGCCATTTCACCATTGATGGCCTAGAGCTTTGAAACCTTAGTGCATGTCAAATACACTTACGAAAACGTACTCCCCACATTCCCAGGAGTCCATAGCTACAAACCCCATCCCAATCGGTCGTCGGAGTCGGCGGCGGCGAACTCGCCGGCGAGCCACAGCCGCAGGCGCGGACAGTCTGCCTCCTGGACGTGGACGGTCCACCTTTCATGAATGATTCCACCCCGAGCCTCTGCACTTTTCTGAGTTGCACAGCCCCTTTGAATTGCGAACGGTCCGCCCTTCGCAACCGGACAGTCCGCAGGTCATTCCGAGCCCTGGAACAGAAGTTATGTTCATTTCTGCGAATGCTGATGTTTGTACTGCGGACGGTCAGCCCCTGGACCGCGGACGGTCCGCCCTTATATTCAAAAACTTGTCTCGAATCAGTTCTTTTTCACCATAACGGTCCGCACTTGACCCACGAACTGTCCGCGGGACGGTCCGCCGTTATGGTCGGACAGTCCGCCACACCACCTGGGCACGGACGGTACGCCGCTGCTTGTCCAGCACATATACCTTTAGGATTGCTTCACCTACACTTGTGCTATGTATCTAGCTTATTTAGAGATAATTTATACATGTATATGCATTGTTTATCATACCAGTTCATGCATCATTGCAAACATTCATGATATATTTATTTATCAAGCATCATTGCATTCGTGTAGAGGACGAAGCACCGGAGGTTGAGGAGGCGGAGCCCGAGCTGGAGGCCTTCTCCGACGACATCCCCACCAAGCCTCAAGGCTAAGCATATCTCTCCCTATTTTGGATCAAATTGTATCTATGAGTCTTGCTTGTGCATGAGTTAAGGTTACGTACTATGCTTGAGTAGAACCCAATTGATGCATGATCCACCTTGATTAAGATGAACCAATCATAGATAAGTATGCTTGCTAGGTGTCGCGATTATATTGCTTAGCCATGCTTAGCCATGGTAGAAGTCAAGAGGTGGCAAGGTCACCACCACTTGCGAGCTATAGGGTGTTTGATAATGTTAATATCTAGTAACTATGAATAGTTAAAAGATGAGCAACTATGAATGATGACTCGGGGTTTAAGCAAGGGTGGAGACTTGTTTGAGTCGGTTAAGGATATTGATTGTCGCTGGTTTTTTGAGCATTATCCGTACAAACCACATAGTTCGATCAGGAATAGAAGCTAAGTAGCATAAGTCACATCTTACTTTGGGCGGATTCGGCGCGGGTGGTGATGGAGTGTAGTCGGCGGTTCCGTTGCGCTTGTCTCTCCCGGCCGTTCGATCATTGTCGGTTGTGGGTATGTGAAAAGTAGGGACTTGAGCCGATGCTTACTCTAGGCATAGGGTATGGTGGAAAGCCTTGTTCCATATGATTCCAGTTGTACACCCCTGCAGGGTATTAATCTATTGCAATAGCCGCGCTCTCGGTCATTGAGCACGCTCTATGAGGTTCGCGTCAACATAGGTTATCGGTTGGGAGTTCATGGAAGATTGAGCTCATGTCACATGATCACACTTTATTATTTATGCAATTGTATTGATGAATGATCTAGAGTAGTTTAGAATGCCATGTCTTTTGCTTATTATAACTTCATCTAAAAGTAGAGACTTTTATGCAAAATTAATTATCCAACCCTTCCTTGCTACTTATCCATATGCGTATTCCTTGGAGTCGGATACATATACCCTATGTGGATAAGTCCTGTGGAGTACCTTTTGTACTCACGGTGCTACCGTTAAGTTGATGCGATTGATGAGCAGCCGAAGACCGTGTTTGGCTTCTTCTACCCCGCAGACGGAGGCGCGGGTAGGGAGTGACGGCTGGTGGCTTATGTGGAGAGGCACTATCGGCATATAGTGTGGACTCTCATATGCTTTTGCTATCGTATGAATGCGATGATAGAACTTTCCGCTGCAAAACTCTTGAACTTGGTTATGTAATAACTTAAACCTCTGTATGTATGTGAACTATGTGTGGAATGCTATGTGTGTAATGGTATTTCACTATGTTGTGCGTTGTGAGGTGTGTATAAATCCTAGTCTTGCACATGGCACATCTCAAGGACTACCAGATTTAGGCTCCTTTAATTGGGTTGGCCAATAAACGGCGCTCAATTAAATGATTTAATTTGGTCGGTTCCTCACACCGAGCGCTTGGCCGCGGCAGCGACAACACCGGGGAGGACACCAGCAGCAAGCCATGTCGCTCCGTCTCCACGTACCGAAATTCCTCCGAGTAGGCGTAGTCCACCGGCCTGTCGCCAGCCGAGGTCATCGCCGCCGCTTGCAGTTGCTCAGAGCGTGCCCGTTGGTGACGGCGCGCGATTTGGACAGAGGAAGGCTGGCTGGCTGGAGTCAGGCTTCTAGCTAAGTATCCTCTCGATTTCTTTTCACAAAGTGCACACGTAATTTAATATCCAAACCTCGTAATTTTGAACCAACAACTAGACTTACAAGATGTAAAATTTGTTTGTACAAAAGTGGAATAACTAGAATCAGTTTTAAAATTACTACTTGTGGTTATGATTTTGTTGCTACAAACACAGTAGTTTAAGAGAAATCATGGGCCAAAAGCTGATTTTGAAGATAGGTTGCACAGTGCATTATATTTTGAAAAAAGAGAGCAAGTATAAGATAACACATCTGAAGTAAACTATAAAGCCTGCGATAACTATGAAAAGGTTCATGTACCGTCTTGTATCCGTGATTGTTACTGATCTGCAAGACCATTAGTGAAACCTACTTTTCACTAGTACATGGGTATTTTCTCAACCCACACTGTTAATTACTAAAAAGTAAAAAAATTAGATAATGGAAATTTTCCAGCCTATACGTTGTACTAGCGTACACAGCCTTCAATTATTACATCACTCCAGCTTCATTGTTGGATTTAAAGGAGAACCAAAAAACAAAAGTAAGCCTGACAAAGTATATTATTATGCTTCCATCCATGATTCACAAACAAATCTAAGGCTACCATCTCCAGAGAAGTGCTCGCCTTCACGAATAGCTCATTTGTCTTCTCCTCATGCTGCAAGAGTGACCAAAATCGCAGCCAGTAGGCTCCCCTGAAAATAGCCTGCATAAAGGACGAGTGTTTAACATCATCAAAAATAATATCATTTCGATAACACCATATTGCTCAACATAGAGCCATTGCCCCTGTTACAATAGTAATGGTCTCTTGATAATTAAAAGTTTGAAGCCAATTCCTTAGCATGATGACAATCAAAAAAAATAAGTGTTTAATTGTTTCATTACAATTACAGTAGCTACATATGCCCGGTCCTTGAACTTGTCTCGAGGTATCATCTAGGTTCCTGAACTCTCAAAATGCATTTTTAGATTTCTAAACTTGTCCGGGTGTGTTATTCGGGTCCATAAACTCTCAAGATGTATCTTGAGGTCCCTGAACTTGCCTCAATGTGTCATTTGGACCCCTAAACTCTCAAAGTAAATTTTTATATCACTGAAAATCACCATTAATTAATTGTATTCAAAATGGACCATTTATTAAACTATTTTTCAGGATTCATTTAGAAAATTTATCACTAAGACCATTTTATTCTGAACTAGCTGCTTATTAATCATATTTATCATGGGTTAACAAGACCATTGGACCATTAAAAAATCAATGGCGGATATTTTCACGTTTAACATGAAAATATCAATACTAATTTTGAATATTTTCTATTAACTAATTATCTTTTGCATGCCCTTTGTATAATTTAATTAAGATAATTTGTTTGCATTCTAAATAAAAATCAAAATAACATTTTTATTAAACTGAAAGTAGCAAAATAATTTTTTATTACCTTAAAGTAGCGAAGAAACAACATTTTTATCAAATTTAAAATAGCATACTGAGAGTTTATGGACCTGCACGACACCGTGGGACAAGTTTATGGACCTAAAAATGCATTTTGAGAGATTAGGGGCTTATGTGACACCTTAAAACAAGTTCAGTGATCTGAAAATGCACTTTGAGAGTTTGGAGACCTAGATGACACACCAGAACAAGTTTAGTGACCGCTAATGTACTTTACTCATTACCAAATTTACATGAATCATTCTGTCGTCTTTGCAAGTATGTAGCCTCAACAAGATTTTATGTTTTTCTCATCTCTGGACCTTGGAATCTCAACTATTTATATATTTTTTCTGAAAAGTATATAAAAACCCAAATCTTAGCTGCTATCACAAAAAAGTAAAAATATGTTCCACATAGGGCATGTCAAAGCATATAATCACTTGGAGAAAACAATGTGGACGTTCTTTAATTGGCCTTGGTGATATTTGGGATCCCTCAAAATTTAACAAACTGAAAAAAAAGGAACTGCTTCCAATTAGATTTCAAAATGGTAACTACAATGATCCAAAATGATTTCAATTGAATGAACTGAATAGCAGGCCTGTCTATGGAAGCTTCTTAAAATAGTTTCAAGAGTGAGGCTTTGTGATTCTTGGTCATTCAGTTTTTCAAGTTGAGGGTGCTTAGCAGCATAGGCATTGAGACTCTGAGAGGAAGGAGAGGTTACAAGTACTCCGTAGATGTCAAGGGAATTAAGATTCTATATATCTTACAATATAAGACAAATGTGAAATTCAAGACAGCTACCGTAGCAGTACATCGCTCATGATGTATTCTGGAACACATTCAACAGTTCCTAGTCTGGAATCCTTCGAAATGCTTTATCTTTGAAGTATAACATAATTCAACTATAATCTGTTCAGTTACACATAATTAATTTCAAACCGATGAAGTTGCACCTTTGTTCAGGAAAAATGCTTGCTGTGTTGTAGTATCCTGCTGCCTGTACTTATGATCCATTTTCCATTCCAGCATAACAAGAAAATAATTGAAGAAACAGTTATCTCAAGAAAAGAAACAACATATATTATTTTTTAGCCCAAATGGAAAGCAGAATCAAAGAAGATTACAAAACAACTGTCTTAAGACATCCTTTACAAGGATGTTTGAATTGTACTGTAAAAGGCAAACATATCTGCAGTTACCAAATGTCCAACTAAATCTTATAAGGTATACCCCCAACTGAACAGATTTTATCTGTTCTTTCACCCTTCCTGCTAAAACTGGGAAGGCCCAGGAATTGTGCACTTTTGACAGTACATCATTTGCTTAAAGAACTCTTCAACTTCTGAAACTTCTGCTGGTAGAGGTATTTCATCTATTAGGAGCTTGACAGCGTACTCGATGCACGACTCCATGGAGTCAGCACAAAGTGGTTCTGTAGCAGATACTATTCTTGAATTATTAGAATTTACAGCCTCAGCATGCAGGAATGAAATGGTTGCTTGAATCCCGTTCAGCTCCAACATTCTTCTTTCCCTTAGCTTCCCTAGTATTCACACGCCATGATTTGGTGCCTCTTCGAGTTCTTTTCATCTTCTTTGGATTTGGTGCCCTGACTATTCCGATGTGCTCTTACAAGTTTGCTGGAGTTTAAAAACCCAAATGGATAGGCCAAGGTGCAGAACTCTTTACCCTTTGTCGGTCTGAACGCTTTCCATGCTTCATGGAGTCTATAATCTTGGTGATATCTATTTTTGCTTTTGGATCTTCTTGGTTGATTGAATAAACATCTGCAGTTTCCATATCCCTCGGTTCTTGTTTGATTTCTCTCTCTGTGAGGAACATCTAGGAACTGTCTCAACCAATGAAGCCAATTTCTTTGCTGATTCAACAGGCCTGCTGGATATTTTCATGACAGGTGTTAGTATTGCATCAGGATCAGAATATTTCTTCCCTCCTGCCAAAAAAGTAAACCAGCTTCTAATCAGTGACATGCAGAAAAGTTTGTGAGAAATTGGGATTCATGTTAACTGCAGACTATAAACATAAGCCGAACTAACATGGCAGTAATCAAATCTAAACATACTAGATAATAAGAGGAATTTTACCGTTTCTGCAAGTAATGTGAACCATCCACTAGTCTACTTGATTTGTGGGACAGGTATTTGCATAAATCTAGATGGGGATGTTTACATAAGTAATTTTCAACCTAACAAAAAGAGAAGTAGACTATTTCCATTCGCTTGCAACAATCACGCCAACATATTCTTCAGCCAAAACAAATCAAGTGACCCAACAACATGGCTTCTTAGTTGCAAAAATCAACAAATCATGCAAGAACAATGATAAGCCAGAGGAGTAGAAACCCACTAACCTTCATTGTTGAATTTCATAAAATTACTTCCCCATCCAATTCGAATCCTCATTCCTCGTTTCAGCAGTTTAAACCTTCGTAAAAAAGTAAAGAAAGGAAATTAAACTAATATAATGTAAAAGGAAAGGAGAAAAACAGTACAAGAAACTACTTGCCCCAGTCATGAAAACTTACGTGCAGACTTTTGTAAGGAAATACTTTTAGAATCATTGAGGTTTGTTAATATAGTAAAAATATAATTAATTTACAAAGCTGCATTTACAGACCATATGTATAGATGTAGAAAAGGACATGCTTAATTTTGTCACTGCAGGTAGTAGTAATATGATACAAACAACATATTTATTAGGATGTGTGAAACATGACCCTACATGATGATACTCGATGATATACCTAAACAGCTGAGAGAAAAACTAAATATATTTTTCACTCCGAAAAAACTCGTCAAACATTAAAAACTAAATATATCTGTCAGAGTGATTGCACAATTATTTTTAGCAACAAGATAATATAATGGCAATATGTTAATCGGACATAAAAAAATAACACATCTACAAATAGCTTTTCAACAAATAGCTCCTTAAAAGGGCAACTATTTTGGAAATATTATATACAGTTATCCTCATCATCATTGTCTCTGTAGTGGCTGAACCATTAACCAGTAGGGCTGATGCAGGGCCGATGCTGTTAGGATTGCAGCACCGGCCATGACGATAAAAAAAAGTCTATTTCTCAATGGAAAACTAAAACTAAATAAAACTCAAACCCTAACTTGGGCGGCGACTACCGAATATAAGGGTTTTAGGGCAAGCTGAATCCCCTGGACACATCGTGTCCCCAGTGGACCCCAATATGATACACAGCCCAACGACTCAACAAAGGGTGATGCAACAGCCAAACCAATTTTGTACAACCACTCGTTTTAACAATTCCCGCCGTGTGTGGCCTAAGCGTCGATTTTAGTGCAGACCGCTCTAGACTCCAAGATGGGCTAAAACTTGATATAGTTTAGGCCTCCAACTTGGCTTGTACGCCTTTGCTGGCTTTCTCACCTTCCATGCTTCTCTCTAAATGTTTGTTTGTCTTGTATGTGTCCATAGAAGTGATATACTTATTTATTAGTTGCTTAGAAGCCCTTAAGTGAGTTGTCATGCCATTTGCATCCCTTCACTTAGGGGGAGAAACGGAGTTTATTGTTTCTTAGCAAGACGGATCTAGTACTATTTATCTGGTCCGTTGACCCGACCGAATTCATAAATCTTTTAGCAAAACACAAGAACAGTCGATCATAAAATTATACCAAGATTTTAGTTAACATTGTAGAACATTACATCCATCACAGGAGGACTTCGGTTAGTATCTACAACAGTTACACATAAATATAATAGAATAGGCAACAAGGCACGAAAGTTTCCTCAACTTGAAACGGGACTTCAAGCAAGCAGAGTCAAATATACGATTAACCATTCTTGCAGTAATTGGTAGATGAATTAACATTAGGCCAGTCTCAGTGCATAATTTCATTGCACTGTTACCCAGACTAGAAACTAGGTAACTGTGCCCATTGAGTACCATGATGATGAAACTCCTCTCACATATGATGAAACAATCCATTCCCTCTCCTCAAAGACCCTACCAAATGAGCAAAATTGCTGATGTGGAATATAAATTAATGGCCATAAAACTCTCCATGAGACTTTCATTGAGACTGGCCTTAGAAGATGAATATGTACTCACTGGAGGAGAAAAACCATGATAATTACAGATTGGGACCATATACCAAAAACCTCGTAATGACACCTAGAAAAATATGTATATTTTAGCCTAAACACTATCCGGAAGATTTAAAAGTCGGCCTATATGGTCGGGCAAACAAAATAAGGACTACATATGTTTGAAATCTAGACATCATTAATAGATAAAGATGTGCAATATCACACAGTATACCAAATAAGGATAGGACAGTAGCAGCAAGGAACTCATTTTAGGTATACTAGTTAGCGTGCGTGTGAAGAGCAAGAAGAAAGTTCTGTAACCGTATTTTCGACTATCGTCAGTCACAGATTTCAGTGTTTAGCAGGTGGTTTCTTGCTGATAGCAGCATTTCCAGGATTTGTGTGAAAGAACATAAGAACTAATCAATTAGTCTGAAAACAGTTTTATTCCAATTCGTGCTTGCAAAGAGTTGGAGTTTCTTGTAGCACACATTGAAACCGGAGATACAAAATCCAAATTAGATATTAGGTTTCTTGGTTTCCAGCACCTAACCCACAGGTCCAACTAGACCATGCTCCATCGGGTACGAAAGCAGAAGAATCAAGGTTCAGAACTTGCACGATCTGTTTGTTCAGGCATATAAATCCTCTGTTTCTCCTACCTGTTCTGAAAGAGCAGAGCAGACAACAAAATAACCATCCATTTCATGTTTCAGAAACATAGAAGTTATCTAAAATACTGTTAAGGTGGCCGTACGTTGCAATGACATTCTTGTTTGAAGAAATTTGTTACTTTTACGGTATACGACATGCAGCAAGGACATCAATAGCATAAAAAAAACTGTTGCGGCAAAAAAATGCACAGTAGTGGCGGAACCAATAACCAGTAGGGTGGATGCAGAGTTGGTGCTGCTATAAAAGCTCTATATAATGCTGCCTTGAATGCTTACGCTGCATCTTGCTTCCAATCAACACTGATGCACTGGATCTTCCTACAACTTAGCACCAGCCTTGCCTTGTTCCTGGCTCCGCCACTAACCAGTATAGAGAACACATAATCATGTGACCATGACTTCAAATGTTCAACTAAGCTGACTGTGCAACAAGAATCTGACTCAGGCTATGCTATTTTTAATCCATTAGCATATTAGCTTTCTCCTAAATATTGGGGAAAAAAATACCATGCACGACCTGTGGGGGTTTTAGACAGCCTGGGCTTTTGCATAGGAAGACCCACATGCACAAACTCTAATACAGAAAAAACTCAAGCTCGTCAGGGTTTAGACAGCCCTCAGGCTTTATGTGTAGGGAAGACCTATATGCAGAACCCCTAATACAATTAAAAAAAACTCGACCTGCTGGGGTTTTAGACAGACCCAGGCTTTTTCGCATGGAAGATCTTCTTGTGTAGGTCAAGAAAACCCTTGGCCCACCCTTACACGGAGGCGTTGTTGCTCGTGTGAGAACGACCAACGACCAGGGCACGACTTTGCCGTGAAACAGATGAGGGGATTTTTTTAAACCAACCTGAAAATTCGCTCTGATGGAGTCGAACCAAGGATGGAAAGTAATACTAGAGCCACCTAACAAACTCTTGGCTAGAGGCTTGCAATACATAGAAATGAAAGCACTTGTTGGACATATATGAAAAGAAAATGGAGTAAATCACTTAAAATAATACAAATATACTTTTATAGGATCAGCCACAGAATGTCCTAAAAAAGATCAGCCACAGAATCCAAACCAATTAGGCTGCTACATATGGAAAGTTTAAGTAATAGGGATTCATAAAGTTTTGGAGAGAACACAACACAGTGACCAACGGACCCAAAAAACCATAACATGTCCACTGATACTTAGCAATCTATAAGTAATAAGGATGAATATGTGGTCAAGCAAACAAAATTAAGAGAACCACATGTTTCATATTCCGAGACATAATCGATTAAATAAAACTATGCAACACAGCCCAAATATAGAAAAGGGCAGGACACTAGCGCATTTTGAACAAACAAGGGCAAAAGCATGGCACTCAAATTTACAAACACCAGTTCACACCGGGACTATACATGCATAAAAATGTTATCACCTTGCATAACAGATTCATATGCCATTCTACTAACCTTTATTGGAAGTCAAAATCTTTCCCTTCAGTAATTATCAGTCATTAGAAGCTCCAAGGACACTGTACATGCACCCAATGAAACCAGTGCATCCCAAATGAAATTAATTAGAATCAAGGAGTAAACATTCCTTTTCTCATTTCTTATTCCACTGAAAATTAATCATTTTCTACATCCTATTTGCTCAAATTTTCTTTTCCACTGAATGCTATGTGGGATTGAGCTCTACCTTAATTGGTGTCTCGCTCCTGTGAGAGCCTTTGATGCGCCATTTGCTGATCAGATCTTCTTCCAAGTAATCACTCAATGACTCCTCAGCATCTCCTTTAGAGAAAGATTCTGCAAGAGTGTCGGCCCTAGAGATAGTAGAACACAATGATGTTAATTACCATGCTTCTCAATAAGAAAAAAGGAAAAACATGATAACAGGAGACAATCAATCAGAAAATTATTCCTATATCATACCAAGTGGGATCTCCCTGTTCAATAGTAGCAATGAGATTCCTCTTCCAAACAGCATACTCTTCTCTACTCCTCTCAGTAGCAGAATTAGCAGCAACAGCATACTCATCCAATTGCTGTGTCATGACATCTAGGGCAAATGCCCGGATCTCTTGGCATCGATCGACCTCTTGCCGGCTGCCACGCTTTTTCTTCATTTCCTCACATATCAACACAGCCTCTTTGGCGATGCCCTTGAGGTCATTGTATCGCAAAATTAGAACAAATAAGCTTAGACTCGAATAACAAAATTAAGGACATATTTTGTGTTGGGGGTGTACCATCAGTGCAGAAAGTATCATCATGTCAGTTGCAGTAGGGGAAGCGCAGATCCACTTGCCCCTTCGGTAGTCATAAGGTCCAAAGCATGACGCCGAATATTAGTGCTCAAGGAATGTTCAACTCCGTACACGTCGATGATGAACCCCCGACGCAACCGCTCAATGATCAGCTCAGCCTCCTTTGCGATACACTAGGAACCATTGTTTTCCAAATAATGAAAATAAACTAGCAAGGTCTTCTTTTTGACAGAAATAAAAACTTTAAGTTGGTCTAAGTACTCAGAAACTGGAGATTTTATTTGGCACGGTTTTGTTGAGTTGGACACATGCATACCATAGCCGCATATGGGAAAGTGGAGACAGCATCTGCCTTGTGGCCGAGAAGCAGGTTTAAGGCGCGCTCATGGATGGCATTGCTCAGCTCGAGCTCGTCAGGGGTGACGCTGACCCCTCGAGCCAGCCACTCAGACTTCAACCCGTGCTCCATCTTCAGACACTTCGAAACACACACAGTTTCAGTGTTTACAAATCGGGAATTTCAGGAGTGCCTCAAACTGTAAATATATACCAGAACTTCAGGACTTATTACCAGTGTGGCAGCAGTCGCGACAGATGGAGCCACGCTACAATTGCGCCTGTAGAATTCCTCGATGTAGGCATGGATCTCAGGATCGTCCTCCGTGACATAGCAAGGAAATAGCCTGTCATATCCCCAAGCTCGCTCGAAGAAAACTAATGTCGCCAGCAGCCAAAATCCGCAAAAGATACATTCAGTAAAGGATATTAGACTGTTAATAAATCTGAAAGCGAAACAAGGGGGAAAAACAAGCAGGAGCAGGAGACGAATATATGAAGCACACGAAGGTCCATCGAGCGATGGCAGATCGATCGACTAACCGGGGAAGAGCATGCATCCGGGCGGTATGGGTTTGGACGCCGAGAGCTCGGTCGCCTCTACCCACTGGCCCATCTGGACATGGCGCCACCGGATTGTACCCTCATCGGGCTTGCGATCCTCGGCTGCGGTATCGACGGCCATGTCGGTGGATGGCGCTGGACGGCCGGAGACACCCTGGGCGGCTGCACCAGGAGCGCGATTCTTTCCCCCCGCCGCGCAGCGTTGCGGTGAAATCTCTCAAGTCTCAATTCTCAACCCTGCCCGCTAGGCCGCTAGCTGCTCTAAAAGGGTTAGGGTTTGATCTTTGATGGGAGTCTACGAGATGCTGGGCACGCCGCCGCCGCCGCCTCACCTCTCAAGTCTCACCGCGACCTCGCATGCATCCACACGGACCCTTCAAGGGCAATTCTCTGTATTATTGAAGTTTTCCTGTTTTGCATGGCACCATCAGCCTTGCGCCTGCTAGTCTTTGTGCAGTCGTGCAGGCTGGCAGCAGAAGAGCATGCAGCGTCCCGCTCACATTGCCTCAGCGTCGTGTCATGCACCCATGCGGCACATATGGAGTGTACTACCCAGAGCAAAATCGGCGTGGCCTCGGCAAAACGCAGGCACAGATCACATAATTGACTAATTTATTAAGCGGCCGGGGCAGCGATTCACACATGTATGTTTCGGCTTGTATAGATTCATTACTTTTGGCTTTTATAGGTTCATTATTTTTTCTATGCATCTAGCTAGACATAGAATGTATCTACATGCATAACAAAAGTAATAATTTACAAAAGCCAAAACGAACAATCTGGGACGAAAGGAGTACATAACATCACTTGGTTATTTCCACACAAAATCAGCCTCTGTTTGAAGTGCCATCAGCCGCCTAGCAGTGTGTGCACAAAATCAGTAGAGAAATTAGATTAATGTCATAAAGCTTCAAGAGAAAAAGGGGTGTGCTGCTTTAGAGTTGCATTTTCTTCTCAATACGAAATGTTGTTGTGATCTTTTCCAGAGCCTTGCATTAAATTGGACTATATGTCTTCCAGTTCCACAACCATAGATCATCAGAAATATGCATACAACTACATTACTACGACTGAATGCCATGCATGTTTTGCATGCAGTTAGACTATAAGAACACTGAGTGTGCTGCCTCAACTATATTTTTTTCCCAGTAATGGTTTTGTCTTTGGACCTTGTAATTAAAACTCTTTATCCAGTACTGCTTCAAATCTCTCACCTAAGTTGCTAGTATAAAAAAGTAGTTGTTGTTTTTAAAGGTGTTAAATACAGGATCAATGGGAGAAAGAAATGAATGTCCAACTAATTGGTACCACTGGTATTTTTTTGACCCATTGAATCACTACGACAGAAACTCACATTGGTGGGAGCACATTAGTGCCGGTCCCCCTGGAGCCGGCACTAACATGTTCGGGGGCAACATTTAGTGCCGGCTGGGAAGAAACGTGCCTGCGGAGACACGTTAGTGCCGGTCAGGGGCTCCAGCCGGCACTAAACGACGTCATTTAGTGCCGGCTGGTGTTATTGGCCGGCACCAAAGTGGCGCGCCCATTTAGTGCCGGCCAATAACACCAGCCGGCACTAAATGACGTCGTTTAGTGCCGGCTGGAGCCCCCGACCGGCACTAACGTGTCTCCCGCGGGTCACTTCAAAAGGAAAATATTTTCCACCCTAATCACATGTGATGCATAGGTGGGATGGTAAGGAAGCAAACGCGCGAGGCTGAGGTCGTGGGTTCGAATCCTCGCGGCCGCGTACGCCCATTTACGCGTGAAATTTTTTTTTGGCGATGTGCGCACGTTAGTGCCGGTCACCCGTGACCGGCACTAACGTGTAACACGTTAGTGCCGGACAATCAGTGCCGGCTGTGCTGACCGGCACTAACGTGCCACACAGCCGGCACTGATAAGAGTTTCTATCGTAGTGAATTTGCTCTTTGTTTTGTTATAATGCCTACTTGATTTTTTTTCTCGAACCACACAGGAGCTGCGCGTCATTTTTTTAAGGTAGAAAAAGGAGTACACAGGCCTAGAAAGACCCCCACCCGAGTACAAAAAAAACCACACGCAACCCCATTCCCCTTTTAGCTACATTCCCATCGCGCCACAGTCTGATACACTACTGTCGACCAGGACCCTGACAGGAGCTCAAACCTCCAAGGGCGGCGACCTGATGCCTATTTGATTTTAAGTGCTAATAGCAGAACCAATGTACAATAGCTATTATTGTTGTCTGCCAATTTCTTCACTCTGATCTAAAGGGGGACTCAATTATCTGACCAATTGAACAAAGTAATGTTTCCCAGGTTTCATGTGATTCATTTTCTTATCTTAGCGGCTCTACCAGATGGATGAAATCTAACTGAAACAGTGATAATAGCATGGTGATAAATTAAACAGAACAAGCTGATGAATCTATAAAAGAACAACTTCAATAAAAAAAACTCACAAAAAGCCAAGATTAAAGATCTATGAGCCGATAGGGCTTATTTTAATGATATTGTCATTTATGTTAAAGCGATTCATCAGACAACAAAACGACAAAACTAAAAGATAACAAGCCGGTCTTAATCAGTGCAAGATAACCATGGATTCTACCGTCTACCAATCTAACAAGAGATCAAATGATGCAGCCTTACAAGATGATAAAAGCTGATAACTGATGAATAAATTTGATTAAAACAAAAGTGATGCGCCGTAAGTTGAAATCAAATATACTTGATAAGTAGTGATGCTTACAAGCAACCGAAGATCGGGACGATGCAGCCCTGCTCATTGAAGAATTATCCGAGAAAAACCATGTAACTGCTACTCCTAGGTTTGGCAATCAGAAGGAAAAAAGAGTTGTATTGATTCAATCGTTGATTGTCCCTTACAGATCTCGGTGGTACATATGTATACCCTAAATCTAAAAAATCCTAGTCGAACACGACTAATTACAAATTAGTCTAAAAAAGAAATCAAACTCTTATATCTACTAGCAAGGTGGCCCGCGCAAATGCACGGTCACATGTAAAAATCTATATTAGCATTGTAATAGTTTTTATTGTGAATTTATAAGTAAATAGTATGTATATCAATACCTATTTTTTGATTTCCAAATTCTTTAAATGAGCCAATCTCCCGCATAATTGCACCGGATTGGGCCATGTACGATAGATGTCGCCGACGACCCGCCGGCTGCCGCCGATCAATTCGACAGGGCGACATGCCATGGGGAGCCAAGGACGGCATTCTGAGAGCACTATGGGGTACGGTGTAGTTGTGGGAGGATGAGCAAACACCGTTTGATTATTGGCAAGCACCATGATTTTGTATCCATATGGCAAGCGCCATGATTTTGTTGGCATCGCAAGCTTGTTGTGAATTAGCACACAGAAGAGCCGATCAAAACAAGCTTGCAACATGATGACCGTCGCACCCAGGCATCAGCTCAAATAGCCAGCTAGGCTCCATAACTCTTATTGCTCCTAGCTAACTCTATAGCTAGTCCACACACACACGGTTTTCTTAACAGCAACAGTTGCCGAAAGATCTCTACAATTTCAAGGTAAAGCCACACGTACTGCCGGTGATGGGGATGAATTCGCATATCTGTTAAAGGAAAGGATAATAAGAGAGACCTAGTTGGCTGTTAACCACGGCGTATACAGGATTTGGATGTAGGGCAGGCGAAGAAACTTGACAAGACGACGGCAGGGTGTGGTTGCTTCCTTGGCGCCCACGCACGAGACCGCGAGTATGCATGGATCGCACTCCGCCATCAGGGTTTCAGGGTAAGCACTACCAGAGAACCGCTCATTGGTACCGGGTCATAAGGCCCTTTGGTACCGGTTCTGGAACCAGTACCGCGCAATCGAGACTAAAGGGCTCGGTCTTTGGTACTGGGTCCAGAGCCGGTACCAAAGAGGGCCTTTGGTACCGGTTGATAACACCAACCGATACCAAAGGGCCCTCCCACATATGCTACGGGGAGACCCTTTGGTACCGGTTGGTGTTACCAACCGGTACCAAAGGGTGTTTTGGTTATTTTTTTAAACGTTTGCTATTTGAGTTAGTTATATGCAATTCGTCTATGTGTCTTCGCATTATATGTCGTATGTCGTACATGATCATTCACGCAATAAGATTGAAGTCGTCACAATTGTCAATTGATTTTGACCCGACTTTGATTGTATTTTTCTCGAACATTCACATATAAACATTGAGATCAGCAAATACAAAAGTTAGAGCAATTAAAAGTTATCTACAATTGACGAGCAGAACTGGAAGAAAGAGCGGAAAGGGAGCGATGTTGAGAGATATCGCGTCCATCATGGTGGTACTCTCCGTTTGGATTTATAACTTGGTCCATAATGAATCCAAATAGTTGGTCCACAATAGCTTTTGCTTTTTCTTTCATTGGGAGCTCCTTATGGTAAAACATCCTCTGCATTAATCACAAATGACAACATTTTAATCTCATTATCCATTGGATAACACTAGATCATACACATTACAGAACAAGTCATATGTAAGTATGAATTGTTTTAATTCATACCATGAGTTCTTCGTTAGTCGTTTTTTGGGAGAAATAAAGTATGGATCCACTGGCAGACGTAGTATCCACATAGATTCGTCCCTTGTTCCTGTCTGGCACACTAAAAGTGGATAAGAATAAAGTTAGATGTAACAACTATATATTAGAGTTATTTTATGAGATATGCGGGTACTCCAGCCACATACCGAAAAGTCCGTCTTCACATTTAATTTTTGTTTGCACGGAAATGTGTCTATGCCATGTCAATCAGGTCTAAAACTGGTTGGTAATCCTCTTGTGGTTTCCGCATTGAGTCCAAGACAAAAATTTGACCGGTGTTTATGATGATCACAAGGAGTATCCAGTGGAACCTGTATATATATATATAAATACATGTACAAGTATTGAGAACAAAGTCTTAAAGTTATACATATATAGAGAGAAGCACTCACGTGAAATTGTATGGCAAAAGAATGTAAGTCTTGCTTCTTTGTCTCTCCAGGTACAAGTATATGTTGTCCACTGTCTCTAGCGGCTTACTGGATACAAGTACGGCATTTACCATGCATGGATCCATGAAGCCGACATCATCTTACGATTTTCGCGGCATGTATGGATCTCCATCCTACATGACAAGAATAGATTGTTATTGTTGCAAATTGTAATTAAGAAAGCAAGTATTGCGAGAATAGATCGGTGAAACAAACTTACACAACCCAGCCGCTCATCAATGAGAGGTCTATGGCATCTTGATGGTACAACATATACATATCTTTGAAATCCAAAATTAAGAGACCCGGCCCACGGAAGTAATCACGGTCTTGTATCAAAATATTGAGCATCAGTCTACCCTGTTTGGACACCTTCATGTACCACGTATGGAATCGGTACGCTTGAGTGGTAAGTAGCTTCATAGAAAATGGAGGAACCATTGGTTCGCTATATCGAAGTTCTCAAAGTTTCACTGGTGTTGCCTTAGGAATTTCGCCCTCTAAATGTTTTGTCGGTGAGAGGCCCGTATCCGTGACCATCCGAGCAAGTGCTTCATCGTTAATATCCTATTGCACTTGTGTCCTCCTAGCAGAGCTCTGACTGACTTGTTTCTTCTTAGGAGTGGCCGTCTTCTTCCCCGAGGATCCACTGCTGGCTTGTTTCTGCTGATAAGACTTTGCAAGCTGGCGGTCATAGTCAGATACTAAGAATCTCTTCTGATTCGCTGCGTTCATTATTCTGAAGAAGGCCTTCGCTTTTGGATCTATGTGTACCAGCTTCTCTGGCTCATCTAGTTTGAAATGCTCTTTGACTTGGGCTTCGACCACCAAAGCAGTTTCCTCATCAGTTTGGTCGTAAGGTAACTTCTTCCTTATGGCGGCCAACTTTTCTTCTTCGGTAGGCTCTTTTTCCACTGTTTGATGTAGCTTTTTCTGGCGAGTAGTCCGCCGTAGGGGCGCAACTTGGCGCTTTGGGGCATGCCGTGCTGGTGGAGGAGACATGTGTGAGCCGGCATCATCCCTACCTGGAGGTGGCAGCTCTGGCTCATCCTCGTCCCTTCTTGAAGGTGACGGTGGCTGCGGGGGATCCCTAGGTGGAGTAGATGATGGCCCTTGACTGCCAAATTTGATGTAACGCTTCTTCCATAGAATGATACTGCCGTGGGCAGCATCCGCTAACGTCCTTTCTCCGTCGCCACCTTCGATGTCGAGCTCCAAGTCATCATATCCTTCACAAATTTGCTCCACCCCCACCTTGCAGTAGCCACTCGGAATTTGTGCCCCATGAATGGTCTGCCCTTGCTCCACAGATAAGCCATACCGTAAGCCACCTTAGTGGATAAGTTCCGGCATGGTATATGAAGCTCACATGGCGTACGCAGAGTGATTTTGTCCACTGGATAGCTTGCACTGTCGTCCCCCGCATCGGCATGTGGGAGCTCCGTGGAAGCAACACTGCTTCAACGTTGGGAGGGCGGGCTAACACTATCAGCTGATCCAACAACTGGTACAAGTACTACTCCCGGCACCGTCTGCCCTTGGCTCAGCAACGTCTGTATATGTCTAGACACTTCATCTGCGATGCCGGCCTTTGTCTGCTAAAGCTCTCTTTCCAAGTTCTCTACTCTTCTCTTCTGTGCGGCCTTAGAGCAGCTTCGACTCTTGTACGTGTCACTGTCCGCAGGGAATGCAACCTTCCACGGGACGACGCCGACACCTCTAGCTCGTCTGGGATGTTCGGGATTCCCCAGAGCCCTTGTTAGCTCGTCATTTTCTCTGTCGGGAACGAATGTCCCATCGACTTTCTCTTTAAGTGCCTTAAGGATAGCACCGACCGCCTCTTTTAACTCATCATTGTATGTAAGCGACCCATCATTAAGATCCAGAGTGCCACCATGAGCGTAGTACCAATGCCTTGATCGCTCGGGCCAATTCATTGTCGCCAGCGTGATTCCCCTGGCAACCAAATCTTCTTCCATCTTGTCCCAGATAGGAATTTTCTTCTTATAGCCAGTTGGTCCAAGAGAGTGAAAGTACTATTTCTTCGTGGCATTGATCCTATTCTGTCGCGAGTTCTTTTCACCTAACTCCGACCGCCTGTACTGCACGAACGAATCCCAATGACCCCTCAGCTGTGGGTAATCATCAAAGTTGGGTGTTAGGTTCTTCTCGCCATATTTGTTGTACATGTTCTTCTTCCATGTTTGAAATGAAGTACACATCGTCCTTAGAGCCTAATTTTTGATTCTTTCCTCTGAACCTTCAGGCACTGTGAAACGTTCTTTCAGACTAGCCCATAGTATTTCTTTCTCTGATTGCGGCACGTATGAATGATCATCGTGGGTTTCCACCTCTGTAAGCTGATGGGCACGTGGTCTCTCACTAGAACACCACACCGATTGGCCATCTTTATAGCAGCTTTATCTGGCAAAACTGGCCGACCATCTTCTGCCACATCTGTGATTACAAGTCTGCCCTCTAACTTTTTGGTCGGGCCAAATTTCGTCCTCTTCGATGATGAGGACCCAGAAGGCTGTGAGCCTGAGAGCTACACGTACGAGAAAGAAATGTATCAAGATTTCATGCTTGAACATATACATATATATATCATCGATATTGACACTATGTATACATGTATACCTCCTCTGTGTGAACATTTGCAGCAGGTTCTTCCATGCCATCACTAGACATATTGAGGAATTGGCTGCCATCGTCACCACCTGCATCCTCCTCGACTTCGAGGAGGTTACTGGCACGTGCACTGCCTTTTGCAATTGCATCCATCATAAACATTTCGTTTATTTCGTCTTTCGTCATCATCTTGGCACCTAAAATTGTATCAAATTCTATCTTATTCTATGAAATTACACTAATGATAAGACAATTTCGATGAAATTCTATCAAATTCTATCTTATTCTATGAAATTACACTAATGATAAGAAAATTTTGATGAGTTTCTATCAAATTCTATCTTATTCTATGAAATTACACTAATGATAAGACAATTTTGATGAATTTCTATCAAATTCGATCAAATTCTATTAAATTCTATCAAATTCTATCAAATTTGATCAAATTCTATCAAATTCGATCAAATTCTATCAAATTCTAACACAACTAAATGAACCTTATAGGCAAATTAGTCATATATGAAAACTATACCAAAATGATGCTCAAATTAGTGATGATCTTGATCCCTGGAAACAAGTTTTGATTATTCAAATTAGTGATCAAACTTGGGTCAAACTTCTGAATTTCAGTACTTAGATGAAAAGGCTCTAAGTCCTGAAAATCATGTTTTTGCCCAACTTTACAGCCTCGTAACTTCCAAACCCTTGCTCAATACATGTGGCACCCTTTACAAAAGTTGTAGGCATATGTTATCTCTCTAACTTTTGTATTGGTCGCTTCCTGAGTTCACAAACGCAATTTGGAGAAAATATGAATCAAAGTCGGCTCAAAACCCTGAAATTCCAGCACAACCTTTTCAGCCTAAGCGGTTTCTATTTCCGGTCTAACCGGTTTTTCAGCACTTAGGCTGAAAAGGTTAATCTGACTTTGATTCATCTAGAAATTATGAATTTCAGGGTGATCCTATAACCATCATTTAATCTTGCAGTATATTTACTAAAAGAATGGTATATTGATCCTATAACTATCATTTGCTCGAAACATATAGTTTCAAATGCCACATTTCAAACAAAAAAAATCCAGCAGAAGAACAAATCTGATATAAATGAGAAGAACATGTGTTACAACTTTTGGCTGAAATCACTAGATGAATTTCTAGATGAATTGAACTCTATAATTTCTAGATGAATTGAACTCTATAGTTTCTAGATGAATTTCTAGATGAATTGGCTCCAAACATATAGTTTCAAATGCCACATTTCTCCCCTGCAATTCACACACATCACCACACATACACACAGAGCACAGCACACATGCACACCACACATACGGGCGTAGGAGGAGGTCGATCGGGGCGGCGGCACTCGGGGGCGGCGGAGGTCGGCGTGGCGTGGAGGAGGGCTCGGGGACATGCGCGGCGGCGTGGAGGGGCTCGCNGGCGCGGAGGGGCGGCCCTCGGTGCTCGCGCGGAGGAGCTCGGGGCGGTGGCACTCGGGGGCGGCAGAGATCGGCGGCGGCGTGGAGGGACTTGGCGGCGTCGAGGAGGGCTCGGGGAGGAACTGGCGTAATATGACCATACCAATGTCGACAACCTCGCTGAGTACTCCGATGACTTCACAGACTACTTCGACCACTTTGCCGAGTACTCTGCCAAGTACTCCGACGTCGTCACCGACTACTTCGACCACTTTGCCGAGTACTCTGCCAAGTACTCCGACGTCGTCACCGACTATTCGACCACTTTGCCGAACACGCCAGCCACCTCACCGACCTCGCCGACTACATCTCCGACCCCTACTGGACCAATCACTCGGAGCCGAGCTAAGAAGATACAACAAGAGGTGCACGCGCTACTTTGTGAGTTTCAACTGAACATTAATGAGAACTTTGAGCTACCTAAGTAGTACATGTTGTTATTGCTCAGGTTCATCGAGGAGGAAGACAAGGACGCATCAAGAGTGAAACAGAAAGAAGAACCACGTTCACATCAGTCCAGCGTGACAGTACCATCCAGAAGAAATATTCATATCTTTTGACTCACAAAAGCTATGAAGGCTCATGAGCACTCTTTGGAAATATCTTGAAGTCTAGTTTCCAAATCTGCCACTTTCGGGTTGTTTGGAGTTTTCCTTGAAGCGGCCGACTTATTTAGTGCACACTGGTCGGAGGGACTACAGTCTACCTAAAGTCAAAATGTCCGAGCAAAACTGTACTAATCTACAATAAATCTTGAAGCAAGCTATACATGGTTTGAAAGCCTATCTAGTTAGCTTTCAAACGCATCCAGCAGCATCTCATTTGAAGCTTCCAAGAAGGAGTTATAGTCAAAACATTGAAGACTGCGCAGAATTCTAGAAGTCACACGAAAACAACTCAGGAGGCTTTTCACACTAGCGTTGCTTTTACTTTGTTTCGCGTTTATACCTATCCAGGAGGATTATTCCTTGTATAAATACTCCCCTATGTGTAAGCTATCGGCAGACTTTTGATGATTAGATAATCCAAGTGATTTTGCAGCCGAGCTGCTGAGTGCTTACTCAAAACCCTTGTTCTTCCTTGTTCTTCCTGGACTTGTGAAGAGATCCCTCTGGGATCCTCTAGTTCGTGCTTTGCGGGTTCCAGTACGGCTGCCTCGCCTTGTGTGGATTAGCTCCGGTTGTGGTTCTGCGGTCGTTTGGAGATCGAGTCGAAGTCTTCGCGGTTTCGGTGTCTCTCTCCCCATCGCTTGGTCGCATCCGACCTTGGTCAGGTATAAAGCTAGTTACCCGCTGATCTTCAGCAAGTTTACCTTACTTCCCCGCTGTCTCTATAGCCAATCACCTTGTTCATAGACCTACTGCCGTGAAGATCGGGCCACCATCGTACCGATCCTAGATCAGTACCTTTCATCTGGTATCAAAGCTTTCGTTGACACGGTAGGTCTTACCGTCATCCACATATTTATCCTTACATTTGATCGTCATATATATTTGTTTGTCCTATAGTCCAAAGCCACTAAAAATACCTATAGCCTTTTGGAGGTACTGTTACCCTGAGTTTGGTGTGCTCAACCAGTTGCTAGTCACCACCATTTCTTTTTTTTTGTATTGTTCCATCTTTTAACCGCACTCCTGTTCGTGTTATAAAAAAGAGAGAGAGAAAGCATAGAGTCAAAAAAAAGAAGAAAAAAATTTTAAAAAAAAAGAGAAGTGAAAGGAGTTTGAAGGGAGATTGTGTGGCGGTGTGCTGCTGAAATTTCAGTTTATACACTAGGGTGGTAGCAATCTCGTTGCAACAACGATTATCTTTTGAGCACATCAACCTACTCGGTTGCAGTACCGTAGCCCTCCTTGATTAGCCACCTACAGCTCCACTTAAAAACCTGAACCGGGACAGTTGATTTGTAATCCTTTCAACCGCTTAACCACAGCTGGGTGCTACCACATCTAGCACCATCACGGTCCTAGAGATCATGGAAGAGCTTGGGTAAGTAAGAGGTGAGAATTGAGTGTTTCCATAAATATTTTCCATTTCACTTTTTGCTGCTTCTAACATGGCAGGATCAGATTCATGTGTTCATGGTGGACACCGTGGCGATAGGGATATCCCTGTCACACAGGATGAGATGCGTCGCATGGCCGAATCACTTGTAGAGGCCATGGGAAGGATGCTTGAAGAACGCCTTTCGGCGGCAGGAGGTCGAGGGCCACATCGCCGTGGTCCAGAAGAAATTTATCAAGAAGAGTCCGGAGGTGAGAATTCTGGTTTCGGCCATGAATTCAATCGCTTCGGTGATGACCGTGGAGGACATGGTGGAGGACGCCATGCTGATTTTGATAATCAGCGTGGTGGCCGTCGTGCACACGGGCATCGTGTACGATTTGAAGACGAGAAGTCTGAAGATCCTGATCATGAAGAAGGATCCAACGATGAAGAAAATCCCTTCGGTCGTGGGGGAATGTTTGAGCGGCGCCGGAATCATCGCCGGCGTGATCAGTTTGAAGAAAGGGGTCGTCCTCGTGGTCGCTATAATAGAGATGATCCAGATAATATTGCTCGAGTCAAGTTGAATGTTCCTAAATTCACTGGAAAGGAGAATGCAGATGAGTTCCTTGAATGGGCTGAACAGTGTGATCAAATTTTCAGAATTCACAATCTGTCAGATCAGCGCCGTGTGAACCTAGCCTCAGTCGAATTCTCTGGATATGCACTGACTTGGTGGAATCAGGTGCAGGAGAATCAACTTGATTTGGGTCGAGGTTATATCAATACCTGGGAAGAGATGAAACAAGTAATGAGAAGGCGGTTTGTGCCTTCAAGCTATCAGCGTGATCTCAGAAATAGATTACAAATATTGAAGCAGGGAAAGAGATCGGTTGATGAGTATTTTAAGGAGATGGAATTATTGTTAGTACGGACTGGGATCAAAGAGGATGCAGAGTCAAAAATGGCAAGATTTTTGGGTGGACTTAATGAAGAAATTTCTGGATTTGTCGAGATGTTTCCATACCGAACCTTGCAAGATCTAGTTGATCAAGCGATGCGCATAGAGAGGAAAATTCAGCAAGAGTCATGTGGAAAATCTTATGCAAGTCATTCTAATACTGCTCCATGGCGCAAACAGCAATCCAGTGCTTCTTTTGGTGGAGGACGATCCCAGGGAGCTGCAGCTAGGTCCTTTCCATCAAATGGTACATCAAAGATGGCGGCTTCTACAGCATCATCTCCTGCGCATCAGCAGCGATCTACTGCCAGTTCAGCAGCCCCAACCGTCGCTTCAGGAGCTACTTCATCTACTCGGAGTAGAGAAATTGTGTGCCACAAGTGCCAAGGGCGTGGTCACATTGCTGCTCAATGTCCGAGTAGGAGGACCATGTTGTTAAATGAAAAGGGTGAATGGGAATCAGAAAGTGACCCAGAAGATGAAGGGCCGAGATTTGATGAAGAAATCGAAGAGGAAGAGAATGAGATCCAGCCTGATGAAGGAGATCATAATTGTTTTATTTCTCTTCGGGTGCTAAGTGTGACTGCTGAAAAGGAAGAGAATGGACAGTGCCACAATCTTTTCCATACCCGAGGTTTGATCAAAGATAAGCTATGCCGCATCATTGTTGATAATGGTAGCTGCAACAACATTGCTAGTCAAGAATTGGTGGACAGATTAGGATTAAAACCAAGACGTCACCCTAATCCATATAAGATGCAGTGGCTTAATGATTGTGGAGCGCTACGTGTCAGTCATATGGTGAATATTCCTTTCTCTGTTGGGAAGTACAATGATCATGTAGAGTGTGACGTGGTACCTATGCAAGCATGCCAATTGCTGCTAGGAAGACCATGGTTATGGTTATTTGATCGTGATGTTCAGATTTTTGGAAGAGCTAACAAGCTGTCATTCATGTACAAAGGAGAGCGCATCTCCTTGCTCCCTTTGACACCGGAGGAAATTTTGAAGGATGATCTAAAGAAAAAACAGCGAGAGAGCGAGAACCACTTAAGAGTGACCCACAAAGATAGTGAGGGAGGGTTCCCACAGCCAAAGAAAAATCCACAGCCGCAAAGAGCCCAAAAACTGGGAAAAGAGGGGTTAGTAATGATGGCTAGAAAAGGGGATCTAAAAGAATTGAGTGAACCCAATTCCATGTTCTTTGTACTCTTGTACAAGGACACTCTTCTTTCTACTAACAACTTACTCTCTACCTTGTCAAGTGTTGTTTTTGATGTGTTACAAGACTTTGAAGATGTCTTCCCGGATGAGGTACCACCAGGCCTACCTCCCAAGAGAGGGATCGAGCATCAAATCGACTTGGTTCCTGGTGCGTCACTTCCGAACCGTGCTGCGTACCGCACCAACCCGGAGGAGACAAAGGAAATCCAGCAACAAGTGGAAGAATTGATCCAAAAGGGGTATGTACAAGAAAGTCTCTCACCTTGTGCTGTTCCTGTTTTATTGGTTCCCGAGAAAGATGGATCATGGAGAATGTGTGTGGATTGCCGGGCAATAAATAATATCACAGTAAGATATAGGCATCCAATTCCAAGATTAGATGATATGCTTGATGAGCTTAGTGGTGCTATCATATTCACTAAAATTGATTTAAGAAGTGGATATCACCAAATCCGCATGAGAGAAGGAGATGAATGGAAAATAGCCTTTAAAACAAAATTTAGTTTATATGAATGGTTGGTGATGCCCTTCGGGTTAACAAATGCGCCGAGTACTTTTATGAGGTTGATGAATCAGGTGCTTAGAGCTTTTATTGGAAAATTTGTTGTTGTTTACTTTGATGACATATTAATTTACAGCAAGTCTCTTGATGAACATGTTGAACATATCCAATGCGTGCTTGCTGTCCTACGTGAACAAAAATTATATGCTAACCTTGAAAAGTGCACCTTTTGCACCGACAAGGTAGTTTTCCTTGGATTTGTTGTTTCAGGTCATGGAGTGGAGGTAGATGAGGAAAAGATCAAGGCTGTTCGAGATTGGGCACCCCCACAGACTGTGAGTCAAGTGCGAAGCTTTCTCAGACTTGCTGGGTTCTACCGACGGTTTGTGAAGGACTTCAGCACTATTGCTGCTCCCATCAATGAGCTAACCAAGAAAGACGTGCCTTTCAAATGGGAAGAATCACAACAGAAGGCATTTGAAGAGCTGAAGATGAAGTTAACAACAGCCCCAGTCCTTGCGTTCCCAGATTTTGGTAAAACATTTGAAATTGAATGTGATGCAAGCGGAGTTGGGATCGGAGGCGTGCTCATGCAAGACGAAGACCAATTGCATTCTTCAGTGAGAAGCTAAGTGGTCCAACTCTAAACTATTCAGTTTATGATAAAGAATTATATGCTCTTGTTCAGAGTTTGGAAACTTGGAAACGCTATCTTTTCCCTAAGGAGTTTGTGATACACTCAGACCATGAATCATTGAAACATCTTAAAGGACAACTAAAACTGAATAGAAGGCATGCAAAATGGTGTGAATTTATTGAGTCATTTCCTTATATTGTCAAGTACAAGAAAGGAAAAGAGAATGTTGTAGCTGATGCTTTATCTCGATGTCATGCTTTGTTAACTCAACTAGATGCTAAAATTCTTGGGTTCGAAAGTATAAAAGAATTATATACAACTGATTCGTACTTTGCTGAGCCATATTCCAAGTGTCGTGATGACAAAGGATGGGAAAAATTTCATGTGCATGATGGATTCTTGTTTCGAGCTAACAAACTTTGCATTCCAGATTGCTCTGTTCGAATTTTACTGGTGCAGGAAGCTCATGCAGGAGGACTTATGGGTCATTTTGGTGCCAAGAAGACAGAACAAGTTCTTGCCGACCACTTCTTCTGGCCAAAGATGAGAAGAGATGTGGAGAGACATGTTCAACGCTGCGAATCATGCCATAAAGCTAAGTCTCGCTTAAATCCTCACGGACTTTACACTCCTCTTCCTATTCCTAGTATGCCTTGGGAAGACATTTCTATGGATTTTGTTCTTGGGTTACCTCGAACCAAAAGGGGAAGGGATTCGATTTTTGTTGTGGTCGATCGTTTTAGCAAAATGGCACATTTTATTCCATGCCACAAAAGTGACGATGCTTCGCATATTGCTGAACTATTTTTCAAAGAAGTTGTTCGTCTACATGGAGTACCTCGAACAATTGTTTCTGATCGTGACACTAAATTTTTGAGTTACTTTTGGAAAACTTTGTGGGGTAAACTTGGGACCCGTTTGCTGTTCTCTACAATGTGTCATCCACAGACGGATGGTCAAACAGAAGTTGTGAACCGTACTTTATCAATGTTACTGCGAGCTGTTCTCAAGAAGAATTTGAAACTTTGGGAGGAGAGTTTGCCACATGTCGAGTTTGCATACAACAGGGCAGTTCACTCGACCACTAAATTTTGTCCATTCGAGATTGTATATGGATTCAAACCCACTGCTCCCTGTTATAAACGAGGACGAATAAACGATGAAGAAGAATAAATCAAACCGCAGGGGACACAAGATTTAACGTGGAAAACCCTCCCAATGTGGAAGGGAAAAACCACGGGCACCAGCCAACAACACTTCACTATCAAGAGTCGGGTTACAACGCCGAACGGCGGCTTACAAGAAGATAATGAATTAATCAAGGAGAAACCTTAATCGGGTATATATGCTCCGTTCCGGCGACGGGCCCAAGCCTCCTGGCGACGGGCCTCCGCTTCGCTCCGTCAGAAGTCGGCCTTTATTGTGCAACTGAATTTGGAACATAACTCAACAAACTCCACCTTGAGACAAATTCCTTCTTGTAGCATAATCAACACCTTCATCCTGAACACATCAGAGAAAAATACTTCTGGCGCCAAATAGCCTCTAGGACTATTCCATTATACCAACTAAGCTTGAGCATAGCTCAAACTTAGCAACAGGAACTGGCTTTGTCAACATATCAGCAGGATTATCATGAGTGCTTATCTTGCATACCTTTAGCTTACCCTTTTCGATCTCATCACGAACATAATGGTACTTGATCTCAATGTGCTTTGTCCTCTCATGGAACATCTGATCTTTAGTAAGACATATAGCACTTTGACTGTCACAGAACAGGTCAATGCAAGAATCAACTCCACAAAGCTCAGCAAACAATCCTTTAAGCCAAATCAACTCCTTGCATGCTTCAGCAATAGCCATGTACTCAGCTTCAGTAGTAGACAAAGCAACAACAGGCTGCAATGTAGCCTTCCAACTCACAGCACAACTCCCAATAGTGAACACATAACCTATGAGAGATCGTCGCCTATCCAAATCACCAGTATAATCAGAGTCCACATAGCCAATAAGTCCCTTATCGGTTCTGCCAAACTTCAAACAAGAATCTGCTGTGCCCCGAAGATACCTGAAAATCCACTGAACTGCCCTCCAGTGTTCTTTACCAGGATTAGACATGTATCTGCTAACCAAACTCATAGCATATGATAAATTTGGGCGAGAGCAAACCATGGCATACATCAAAGAACCAACAGCACTAGAATACGAAACCTTTGACATATACTCAACATCATCATCTGTACTAGCACATTGCTCAGCTGATAATTTAAAATGCGGTGCAATAGGAGTACTAACAGGCTTTGCATCATGCATGTTGAAACGCTGAAGAACCTTCTTAATGTAACCATGCTGACTAAGAAACAACAAACCAGATTTTCGGTCTCTAGTAATTTCCATACCTAGAATTTTCTTAGCAGCACCAAGGTCCTTCATGTCGAACTCACTACTCAACAATTTCTTCAATGTAGTGATTTCTTTCCTGCTCTTGGCAGCAATCAGCATATCATCAACATATAACAGCAAGTATATAGGTGATCCGTCGACAAGCTTAATGTAAACACAGCTATCATATTTAGACCTCTTAAAGCCATGTGACAACATAAATGAATCAAACCTTTTATAGCACTGACGAGGGGATTGCTTCAAACCATACAAGGATCTTTTCAACTTGCAAACAAAATTCTCCTTGCCAGGCACTATGAACCCTTCAAGCTGGTCCATGTATATCTTCTCCTCAAGCTCTCCATGCAAAAACGCAGTCTTCACATCTAACTGCTCAAGCTCAAGATCATGTGTAGCAACAATACTGAAGAATGTGCGAATTGAGCTATGCTTCACAACTGGAGAGAACACATCATTGTAATCAACACCAGGAATCTGACTGTACCCCTTTGCTACTAACCTTGACTTGAACTTTGGAGGCTCACTTGGAGACAAATCCTCCTTTCTCTTGTAGATCCATTTGCAGCGGACAGGCTTCTTTCCCTTAGGCAAGGGCACAAGCTCCCACGTGCAGTTCTTCTCAAGAGACTGCATCTCCTCCTACATAGCTGAGATCCACTTCTCACGGTCACCACAGTCAATAGCATTAGTATATGTTGCCGGCTCATAACTGCTCTCCACCTGTTCAGCACAACTCAAAGCATAATAAATCATATTACATTCTTCAATAAGACGGGGTCGAGGTCCACAACCCCTCTTTGATCTGCGATGAGCAATAGGCAGATCCTCCTCTGGCTGCAAAACAGGAGGTAAGTGCTGAACATCATCATGAGCCTCATCATCAACAACTTCAGTTTCCTGATCATCCACCGGCGGCTCTACCTGCACGCCTTCCTGATCATCCACGTGCTCCACCTGCACGCTGATATGCTGCAACTCTTTCTCAGAAAAATCTGGAACATGATCTGAAGACAAGCTGTCATTAAACATCACAGATTTATTGAAAACAACACTCCTGCTCATGAAAGTCTTTCCCATTTCAGGATTCCACAATTTATATCCTTTAACTTCCGAACCATAACCAAGAAAAAGACATTTAATAGCTCTAGGCTCCAATTTTCCATTATCAACATGAGCATAAGCAGTGCAGACAAAAACTTTCAACTGTGAATAATCAGCAGATGTGCCAGACCATACCTCAATGGGAGTTTTCTTATTAAGTGGGATAGAAGGCGACCTGTTTATCAAGTAGCATGCGGTGTTAGCAGCTTCAGCCCAAAAACGCTTGTTCATCCGCGCGTTGGACAGCATGCAACGAGCCTTCGAGATGATGGTTCTGTTCATGCGCTCTGCCACATCGTTTTGCTGCGGAGTGTACGGTATGGTGTGATGCCTGACAATGCCTTCCTTTCTGCAATAATCATCAAAGACATGCGAACAGAACTCTCCACCATTATCAGTACGAAGCACTTTCACCTTCTTCTCAGTTTGCCTTTCTATCATAACTTTCCAATCTTTAAATGTAGCAAAGGTATCATCTTTATCTTTCAGAAAGTAAGGCCATACTTTTCTAGAGTAATCATCAACAATAGTAAGCATGTAACGAGCACCACCATAAGAAGGCTTACGAGAAGGACCCCATAAGTCAGCATGTACATAATCCAGAGTACCTTTGGTGGTATGAACAGCGGTATTAAATTTTACCCTTTTATGCTTCCCGAAAATACAATGCTCACAGAACTTGTTGCTACTCAAAGTACAGCCATCCAGGAGGTTTCTCTTCATCAATTCTGCCATACCAAGTTCACTTATATGTCCAAGACACATATGCCAAAGGTTAGTCTTACTAGGTTCAGCATTAGTAACAGCAGCAGCGGAAACAGAACCATGTAAAGTACTTCCTCTAAGAACATATAACTTTGCAGAATTCAGATCACCAATCAAACAGGTAAGAGAACCTTTTGATACCTTTAAAACTCCACCTGAACCGGAGTATTTGAAACCTTCTGAATCAAGTGTGCCGAGTGAGATGAGATTTCTAGTCATCCCTGGTATGTATCTCACATTCTGCAGCGTGCGTGTCATGCCATCATGTGCCTTGATCTGAACAGAGCCGATGCCCTCAATGTCACAGGGGTTATCATCTCCCATACGCATGACATCTCCTTTCTGCATAGGTTTATAGGAACTAAACCAATCTCTGTTAGTGCAGATATGAAAAGAACATGCGGAATCAAGTATCCATTCATCATGACCAGAAACACAACCAGCACGAACAATCAGACAATCTCCTGAATCAGAGTTCCCAGCACCGGAGACAACAGAGGCCTTACCATCAGAATTATTTTTCCTCTTCTCCTTATTCTGAAACTTCCAACAATCCTCAATAAAATGAGTTTTCTTCTTACAGTACTTATAGAACTTCTTGGTGGGCGGTTTGGACTTTGAGCGGCCTCTACCGTCGTGGCTCTTGTCCTGATCGCTGCTGTCATTGGAGGATCTCTGCTCAGATCTGCCTCTCACATGCAGTGCATCGCCCTTGGAGGATGACCCATCAGACTGCACCATGCCTTTTTATCTTTTTCCTGGACTGGAGTGCCTCATAAACTTCTACTAGGTTTAGTTCATCACGGCTCAAAAGTATGGTGTCACGAAAATTAGCAAATGAATTAGGCAGAGAGCATAACAGCAAGAGGCCTAAATCCTCATCCTCATACTTCACCTCCATCGACACTAGGTCGGCAACGATCTCCTTGAAGACAGATATGTGGCTCAACACCGAACCACCCTCCTGCATCTTAAGCGTGAACAACTTCATCTTCATATGCATCTTACTGGTTAGATCCTTGGACATACAGATCGATTCCAGTTTGAGCCAGAGTTCTGCAGCACTTGTTTCCTGCAGCACCTCTTGCAAAATATCATTAGTGTCGGATGTTTGGACTCGGCAGTCCACACAGGGTAGCCTACGTGGTTGATTTGTTGAGGGACAGATCGAGGATCAGAAGCCGATGGTAACACAAGACGCAAGGATTGAACAGGTTCGGGCCGTCGAGATGACGTAATACCCTACGTCCTGTGTTGGGGGTGATTGTATTGCTGTGTATGAAGTTTCTGAAGGATCTCCGTAGTTGGGTTCTGTCCTAGGTTGTGGATCGTAGATGGTAATTGTTGTTCTGGAGGGGGTCTCAAGGCGCCTTATATAGTCCGGCTGCCTTGAGTTACAAGTCGGCTAGAGATCGTAACCTACCCGAAATACAAGGATGCGATCCTATAACGATTACAGATATCTTTCCCTATAATTCTGGCTAGTTTATCTTGATCTCCGAGCTTCTTGCGGGATACGCCGCCTGCTTCCTTGCCGCGCGCGCCGTCGCGCCCATCCGGCTCGTCCGACTGGTGGGCCTCCCGACTGGTGGGCCACCCAGTCTGACAAACCGATCCAGTTGCACTCGGACTGGGCCGCCCCTTGCTGGTTGGACCAATCCGCCTTCTGGGTACCCATGGGGGTCTACCCCCGACAAGCCCCCGAGTAGTACGTGGTTGAGAGACAAGTCGGCGAGGTCGTGCTGTCTGATGAGCGTCGAGCCTGCTGCAGTTGGAAGCGAAACCGCGCGATACTGGAGAGAAAAGAGCCGTCTGCAACGGATGCGCCGCGAGGTGCGTCCGTTGGCCGTAGCCCTCGAGCCTTGAAGCGATTCCGAAGGAATCGGTCCAAGGGTTAGTAGCCTTCTTCTGAGGTCACCGAATGATCAACGGATGCGCCGCGAGGTGCGTCCGTTGGCCGTAGCCCCCGAGCCTTGAAGCGATTCCGAAGGAATCGGTCCAAGGGTTAGTCAAGGAGCATCTGGCTAAATCATCCGGCGTTAATTTCGGCGTCCAGCCCCCGAGTGTGAGGGCCGGCGGAATCCTGAGAGACACGCCGAGTGGTCGTCCCGGCGCTAGCCCCCGAGCGTGAGGGCCAGAGCAGCCGAGTAGTCGTCCCGGCGCCAGCCCCCGAGCGTGAGGGCTGAGCACGCCGAGTAGTCGTCCCGGCGCCAGCCCCCGAGCGTGAGGGCTGAGCACGCCGAGTAGTCGTCCCGGCGCCAGCCCCCGAGCGTGAGGGCTGAGCACGCCGAGTAGTCGTCCCGGCGCCAGCCCCCGAGCGTGAGGGCTAAGTCGAGCCGTTCGAGGCACGCCGAGTAGTCCCCCCGGCGCCCAGCTCCCGAGCGTGAGGGCTCGGCGGGCAAGCCGAGTCGAGGGTCCGTCAAGTCTTCGTCTTTCTCGTCATGCGGTAGCGCCAGCCCAGTACTCAAAGGCACTCAGCTAGCGATCCTTGTGGAGTGTAGCGCCAGCCCGAGTGCTGCAAAGCACTCAGCTAGCGACCGTCGTGGAGTGTAGTACCAGCCCGAGTGCTGCAAAGCACTCGGCTAGCGACCGTCGTGGATTGTAGCGCCAGCCCGAGTACTGACTGACTCGAGTACTCAGCTGGCGGCGGTGCCGGAGTGGTCCAGCCCCCGAGCGTAGTAGGCAAGCTCGGGATCCAAACCTGTGCCCTGCAATGAAGATATGAAGGATAGGTAGTATATGGTATAGCAAACACTAATTCTGGAGAAAAACATTCGGCGTTGTATGTAATAGAATTTCTACTTCCAACTCTTTAAGTCTATTAATTTTCTCGGGTAGTTATCCTGTTACGTTTATGCACCTGATCTCCGATAGCCGTAGTCCATAGCGCAGGGAGCTAGGCCGCATGCACGCGTAGCAACGTAGGCGTACGGAAGAGTCGAGGCTTCACGGATTAAGGCGTGTGCTTCCCAAGTACTTTAGCGACTTGTACAAGAGTGGAAAAGAAATAAACGATGGAGAAAAATGCAATATGCGTCTGTTGGGTGTAGCCCGACTGCTCGTGTAGCGCTCGGGCTGTATAAGCAGTCGGGAACAAACCAAGGGTAGTCGGCGATGATCATGGAGACTTGTATATGGAGATACGCGGTGACCGAAAAATATTATGAAAGTATTAAAGTATGACTTAGCTTGATTCGTGGCCGAGGCAGAAAATCGGCATGCTGTCCTTGCTTGTAGTCGCGGCCGAGTAGTTCGGAGTTCTGGATCGGCGTGTTGGCAAGTGGCGTAGCGGAGTAAGCGATTGTAGTCGGCGAATTGGCGCGGCCGTGATACGCCTCTGGCTGGTATGTCGGAGTCGAGTAGCCGAGGCCCTCGTCGGCACATCGGCGAGCGGTTCGGTGGAGTCGTCGTATCGGCGAATCGCGTGGCGTGATGGAGTATGTTCTCGTTGTGTAACTCAGTCATGGTCGAACTGATCGTCAGATTCCGTCGAGCGCGGTGGAAGTTGTAGTCGGCGTGCAGATCGGCAGCGTGCACATGGGTACACGGCAATGATGACAACTTGCGATAGTCGGCGATGAAGTTTTGGCCGGCTTCCATCTATGCACCAATGCGTAGCAGCATGTATGCATCCCACAATCCGAGACTTTCCAAGGGACGTGACTCCAATCCATGCATGCAACAAGTTGAAGCACACGTTAGTAGATGAAAATACCGGAGCATGGAAACAATCATAGGCTGATTTGATGGGAAAAAAGAATTGGAAATAGAAAAAGAAAAGAATATATATCCGATCGTGAGTAGCATCAGAGTTAGCTTATTTTGCAGGTTCCAACTTCCAATACGTGTCCGCCTCCAATCTGCCTGCACTGATTGGCCTACGAGACCTTTCCATCATCGCACGGCGCTTGACGTTGCTCGAGGTCGGCGAGTCCACGTGGACGTGGATTGCCGCGGAACGGCAGGAATCACACGCATTGCTTCTGCTCCGATTCAGGATTGCTTAGCCGCCGTCGTGCAGCTGGGCCAATCCGCCTTCTGGGTACCCCTGGGGGTCTACCCCCGACAATTAGATAGATGAAGCTGAATTAGGGACAGAGCCTTACAGTCCTTCC
Source organism: Alloteropsis semialata (assembly GCA_004135705.1). Taxonomy (NCBI): domain Eukaryota; kingdom Viridiplantae; phylum Streptophyta; class Magnoliopsida; order Poales; family Poaceae; genus Alloteropsis; species Alloteropsis semialata. Next base: position 24,417,635 of record CM014270.1, read on the forward strand.
GCTTTTCTTCATCCGACCAACCGTCCTTCTTCTTCTTCCCGAAGCTTTCCAGCGCCTCATCGAGATCCTGAGTTTGCGCCAGAATAGCCCGCATCTTGACTTGCCACAGCGAGAACCTCGTGCTGTAATCCAACAGCGGTAGATCATACTTCATCGACGCCATCGCAGAACACTAAACTTGAAACGAAGCTCTGATACCACTTGTTATAAACGAGGATGAATAAACGATGAAGAAGAATAAATAAAACTGTAGGGGACATGAGATTTAACGTGGAAAACCCTCCCAATGTGGAAGGGAAAAACCACGGGCGCCAGCCAGCAACACTTCACTATCAAGCCTCCCGGCGAAGGGCCTCCGCTTCGCTCCGTCAGAAGTCGGCCTTTATTGTGCAACTGAATTTTGAACATAACTCAACACTCCCATAGATCTTTTGCCTTTGCCTATGCAGGAACGTGTGAACTTTGACGCAAGCAGGCGAGCTGAATTTATCAAGAACCTTCATGAAAGAACTCGAACCAACATTGAGAAGATGACCGAGAAGTATGAGAAGCGCGCCAACAAGGGTCGAAGAAAGATGATATTTGAAGCAGGAGACTTGGTTTGAGTACATCTCAGAAAAGAAAGATTTCCAGAGCAACGCAAGAGCAAGTTGCAACCTCGAGCCGATGGTCCATTCAAAGTGCTACGCAAGATCAATGACAACGCCTATGAGATTGATCTGCCAAGTACTTATGGAGTGAGTACCAGTTTCAACGTGTCCGACCTCTCTCCATTCTTTGGATTGGACGAGTCGAGGACGACTCTTTTTCAAGGGGGGAGGATGATATGACCATACCAATGTCGACAACCTCGCCGAGTACTCCGATGACTTCACAGACTACTTCGACCACTTTGCCGAGTACTCTGCCAAGTACTCCGACGTCGTCACCGACTACTTTGACCACTTTGCCGAGTACTCTGCCAAGTACTCCGACGTCGTCACCGACTACTTCGACCACTTTGCCGAACACGCCAGCCACCTCACCGACCTCGCCGACTACATCTCCGACCCCTACTGGACCAATCACTCGGAGCCGAGCTAAGAAGATACAACAAGAGGTGCACGCGCTACTTTGTGAGTTTCAACTGAACATTAATGAGAACTATGAGCTACCTAAGTCATACATGTTGTTATTGCTCAGGTTCACCGAGGAGGAAGACAAGGACGCATCAAGAGTGGAACAGAAAGAAGAACCACGTTCACATCAGTCCAGCGTGACAGAACCGTCCAGAAGAAATATTCATATCTTTTGACTCACAAAAGCTATGAAGGCTCATGAGCACTCTTTGGAAAGATGTTGAAGTCTAGTTTCCAAATCTGCCACTTCCGGGTTGTTTGGAGTTTTCCCTTGAAGCGGCCGACTTGTTTAGTGCACACTGGTCGGAGGGACTACAGTCTGCCTGAAGTCAAACTTTCTGAGCAAAACTGTACTAATCTACAAAAAATCTTGAAGCAAGATATACATGGTTTGAAAGCCTATCTAGTTAGCTTTCAAACGCATCCAGCAACATCTCATTTGAAGCTTCCAAGAAGGAGTTATAGTCAAAACATTGAAGACTGCGCAGAATTCTAGAAATCACGCGGAAACAACTCAGGAGGCTTTTCACACTAGCGTTGCTTTTACTTTGTTTCGCGTTTATACCTATCCGGGAGGATTATTCCTTGTATAAATACTCCCCTATGTGTAAGCTATTAGAGACTTTTGATGATTAGATAATCCAAGTGATTTTGCAGCCGAGCTGCTGAGTGCTTACTCAAAACCCTTGTTCTTCCTTGTTCTTCCTGGACTTGTGAAGAGATCCCTCTAGGATCCTCTAGTTCGTGCTTTGCGGGTTCCAGTACGGCTGCCTCGCCTTGTGTGGATTAGCTCCGGTTGTGGTTCTGTGGTCGTTTGGAGATCGAGTCGAAGTCTTCGCGGTTTCGGTGTCTCTCTCCCCATCGCTTGGTCGCATCCGACCTTGGTCAGGTATAAAGCTAGTTACCCGCAGATCTTCAGCAAGTTTACCTTACCTTCCCGCTGTCTCTATAGCCAATCACCTTGTTCATAGACCTACTGCCGTGAAAATCGGGCCACCATCGTACCGATCCTAGATCAGTACCCATCATGGCGGGGCGCCGCTATATATCCACCCCCTCATCGGTAGCGGGTGATGTCACCACTCGGTACCAAAGGGCCAAAGGGTGTGAGGGCGCCAATTCTGGCGCCAATTCACAGCCCTTAGGTACCCGGTACCTTTAGGGGGGTTCAATTCCCCCAATTTTCCTTTCCCGCCACATCTTTCTTCTTTTTTTCTTTTTAGTATTTATTATTTCACATATATACTATTTGCACAATTTAGCTTGTTCACCATTTAGTATTTGCACAGTTAATTTCTTTATATTTAGTATTTGCAATTTAACTTGTTAGTATTTATTATTTGACATATATACTATTTAGTATTTGCAATTTAATTTGTTCACCTTTTAGTGTTTTCAATTAATTCCTTTATATTTAGTATTTGAAATTTAACTGTTAGTATTTATTATTTGACATATATACTATTTAGTATTTGCTATTCAATTTGTTCACCATTTAGTGTTTTCAGTTAATTCCTTTATATTTAGTATTTAAAATTTAACTCGTTAGTATTTATTATTTGACATATATACTATTTAGTACTTGCAATTTAATTTGTTCACCATTTAGTGTTTTCAATTAATTTCTTTATATTTAGTACTTGAAATTTAACTCGTTAGTATTTATTATTTGACATATATACTATTTAATATTTGCAATTAAATATTCAAATAAAATATTAAATAAAATAATACTTGAACATAACAACTACATTACGTGCCACAATGCTTCAACATAATTAGAATTACATAGCATCATGCTTCAACATAAGTACTACATTATGCTTGAACAGCAATAAATGTTTTCTTTACAAGGGTGCCTTCGGTATGATCGTTGCGAGCATAAGGAGCATCTTCATTGGCCAACAGGATGCTTGTGTCAACCTCCACACTGAATGGAGACACCTCGTCACATCTATTATAATCATCTTCATCGGTGACGTCCTTGACACCCACGATTTTTCTTTTCCCCGTGAGAACTATGTGCCGTTTTGGATAAAGTTCGGAGTTGTTTGTTTGCAGAGTCCCCGTCTTGGGTTTGGTAGACATGTCCTTCACATAAAATACTTGATGCACATCCTTGGCGAGCACGAATGGTTCGTCTACATATCCAATTGTGGGATATGGGTACCCCTGGGCCCACTACCGACCGGATATGTAGTCGGCCTGGGCCCACGTCTGATAAGGATGCGGGCCGACCTCAGGCCGGCCCACGAGGATCCCCGACTTGATGGATAAGATTGGAGAAGACTTAGCCCGCAAGGCATTCGGCGATTCGTCCAGATCCCGCCCTGAGATCACAGAGATTAAATTATAACCAACTTGGATTAGTTTTCTGATTTGAGCCGGACCATAATTAGAGATAACCGACTTGTAAACCCTAGGCTGTTAGCCTATATAAGGCGGCCTAGGTCGACCCCTTTATTCATTCGATTCCTGGCTACCA
>CM014270.1:24421645-24443859 GCA_004135705.1 Alloteropsis semialata
TTCCTAACGTGCCCTTTCCAAGTAGTCTCCCCTCATGGCGTGACTCAGGCAGCCCAATCGGTTTCAGTTCGTGGATATAGTCAACACAGAATTCAATGACCTCCTCTATTCTGTATCCCTTGGTGATGCATCCTTCTGAAAGAAAACAGTTACGAACATATTTCTTTAGAATAGCCATGAGCCTCTCAAAAGGATACATAATGTGTAAGAATACAGGACCAAGAATACCAATCTCTTTGACAACATGGACCAGGAGATACGTCATAATATTAAAGAAAGACGAAGGAAATATCATCTCAAAGCTGACAAGGCTTTGGGCCACATCATTCTGCCGCTTTGCTAGATTACTAGGATCGATTGCCTTCTGGTCGATTGCATTGAGGAAGGCACATAGCTTCACAATAGTTGCTCTCATGTAAAAATTAGATATGCAATATTCTGTGCACTCATATTGCTCAAAGATGGTAAGGACAGAATAACCAAGAATATGACAGCATGCACATATGGACAGATCCAGTATAACATTTGGAATTAATACTCATTGTGGAAGAGGTAGTCCCCTGATAAGTAACATATGTCATACTCTAATTACTAACATACTTAGAAAAAGTGGCAGGAATACTTGAACCATACATGGATGACCATTATGTATTGTATGGGAACACACTCTAAATTATTATGTATTGTATGGGAACACACTCTAAATTGTTGGATTAGAGGAAGAACCTCTTTTTTTGGAGGAAATAAATCTTAATGAAAAGCTATGGTTGGAACCAATGCACAAATAATTATACTCAGTGAGGAATACTGTAATTGAGAGTTTGTTACTCGAGTCTCTAGGCTGGAAACTAGATGTAAAGCTTAGTGCAATTTTAAGGCTAAGCTCTCTACTAATGGATTTACACAAAGGAAAGGTTTACTTTGTGGAAACATTTGGATTCACACAGAGCGAAGGTTTAATCTGTGGAAATATTTTCACACAAAGGGAATGTTTATTTTGTGGAAATATTGTGATTCACACAAAGGGAAGGTTTACTTTGTGGAAATGTTGAACTTTACACAGAGGAAAGGTATGTGTACTTTGTGGAGTATTTATAAGCTTTGCGCAAAGGAAATATATTACCTTGTGGAAACTTTTCTCCTATTGAAATAATAATGAATTGCATACTATTGATATTATGGTTTGTTAACCTTGAACTCCAATGAATGGAAGTTTAACTTGGTTTTCATCTTAATGAACATTTGTGGGAGAAAATATGCTACAGTTGGAAAGTTGTGGAGAAAAAGAAATCAAAACAAAGTTTGCAGTTGTGTATATTAATTTCTTATCTTTAACAAGCTTCACGTCAATGGTATATATTTATTTATTTTAAAAGCTATCACATCATGTGGTGTTACGATGATGGAAGGTGACAACAGCATGCACATCTGTTTGCTGGAATTGTTTGCTGGAATTTCATTTTACTATATTTTAATGTGTTGATTGACATTCTTATTGCCTCAAATGAGTTGACATTGACGGAACTTAAAGCTGGATAAGAAAATTATATGAAAAGCTTCTCATGCTTGGTATATAATGTGCATAGAGATTGGAACAATGGGTTCCCTTATTTATTTTAAATAAAATGATTCTCTATGAAAACTGCAAATTTGTAATGCACATATGAGTGGGAATTAAACTCGATGAGGAATAGTGACTAAATACTCTCGAGGAAAAAGAAGGAATTAATAGCATTGGAATTTTATGCTATTTTCTTGAAGGACCGTACCTTAGCTACTAGAATTAATTAGTTGTTACATTAAAGCAATTAAAGTAAGTGTTTGTGGCTAAGGAAATATCTTGTATCATGAGGTCATAGAAATTGCATCACAGCCTATCACTTATTATGGAAGTTCATGGTAACAGTGAACACAATGAGGAAGTTATTATCGTATCCAAGAGGTGGAAAATACATTGAGGTATGTATATTTGATTTATTTGTATGTAACTAATATGGCTGCAGATTCACTGACTAAGGTTAGGAATTATTTTCTAAACATGTTAGATACATGGAACTTCATTTTATTGATGGAAATGTTTCAGCCAAGTGGGAGATGTTGGATTTTTATGTGGCTTCAACATAATATACATATTATGGTTATTATTTGTCTCAATGTGGAGATATTCAGATATATGTGATAGGAAATAAACGATGTGGAATTTAACTTGAGGAAGTAAATACTCGAGGTGTCGAGGATGTCCTTGCTGGAATATAGTAGAGGAGTTAATTGAGATCGACTCTATTGGAATATTGCTTATATACGTACTGATGACCCGGGTACAACACAACGGAAGGGCTGGGTTTGTTTTGCAGGATCGGCTCTGCAGGCTGTTAACCCACATGATCAGATTGGAATTGATCTCATATATACAATCTGATTATGGCACATGACTCACACATGTGTGCTAGGGACTAATATATTTTAGACTCATAAAACTGGCATGTCTGATCGTGGTTGGTGGCATGGTTCAGGAGTCATACAGTTTTTTGGAACACTAGTGGAATATTTGTTAACCCTGGAAGTGGAGTCTATAAATAGGTCCATACCCTCTAGCCTCAAGATGCATTGCGAGCGGCACCACGGAAAAGGCAGAGGAATAGAGGGTAGACCGTGTAGCCCACAAACTCTACAAACATAAGTTTTATTACTTCTTTTTAAAAAAATTTATATGACTATCTTCATAATTCTACAAGTTGACAACATTATCCGACAGTTTTGTTTAAAGCAGATTGTACGTCAGATAAAGTGCTCATAGTGTGAAGCTGCAAACAGAAGATGAACTTTCTTGCCTGTGGGGAATGCCTACCAACACTGATTTCTGAATTTCAGTGGTAAATTGTCTTGGGCTCTCGTAGTTTATGACCTCTCGCCCTGTAAGACTCATGGATATTAATCCAAATAACAACTGAAAAATGGAAACAACTAAGCATGAATCAGCTGAATAACCTACCAAAGGAGGCATCTATTGTTCCACGAGCTGGGTGCCAGGGCGGTAGCCGGCCGTCGGCCAAGCACAGCAGCAGGGAGAGGGTCAGAGCCTCAGAGGGAGGGCCGGAGAACCAGAGAGGGGGATGGAGAGGGGCCCGGCAGATCTGGTGTGGCGCCAGCTGCGGGCCTGCGGCGGCTGGCAGCGCATGTGCAGCGGCGGCGGTGGCCGGCGGCCCTAGGGTTCGCCCTTCGCTAGGGATGGATTCGGATGTTAAGACATCCGAATTATCCGTATTCGTATTAGACTAAAACGTCAATATGGATATCTGTATTCGTATTTGAATTTAACGTGGATGTTAAATAGAAATATCTGAATTCATTTTTTGTTATTTTTCTCTATCCGAATCCATATTCGTATTCGAATAAAATGTGGAATATCCGATATTATCCGTATCCGTGAAGAATTAACACGTGATGAAGCCATCTATCCGAATGCGAATCCGTATTCGATGTATTCGTTTTGTATTCATATCCGACAAGAGTGGACAACATTCGAATCCTTATTTGTGTCGTATTCAAATTAAAATATGGTCAAAGGTGATATCCGAATTGGATTCCATGCGTATCCGATCCGAATCTATCCCAGCCCTTCGCCGGTTTGTTGCCCACGGTCACAGTAGCTAGGGATAAAAACGGATCGGATACGAACGGATATGCTGTGGCAGACCGCCCCAATTAACCCAGCTCAAACGCATGGGACCACACCTACTGCGGTGCTCCACACACTTGAACCGAACTAATCGGGCAATCTGTCGGATACCTTCCCGATTAAACCACCAATTCTCATGACCGAAACAAAATAGCAGCAAGTCCCACTCGAATATGGGCTCAGGCAACACAACTCGTCACATATTTTACAGCATAAGGTTCACACGAATAATTATACATAGCAGTGCATAAGTTTTATAACAGCGGAAGTCTAAACGTCGATCACATAACATTATGCGGAGGCCACGCATAATATTCAAACACCGCCGTCTGAGTCGGACTCAGACGGCACCCGCTCCACGGTCCAACCATCAGGCAAAACACACGGCCAGGTCAAAGCAGCAACAGGGTCATAGCCATCACCATTGTCTCAAAAACAAGCCACAAGCAAGGCTGAGTATACTAATACTCAGCAAGACTTACCTGACAAGGTTAAATTCTAGACATGCAAGGCTTTATGGCTGAAGGGATTATTTTTCCAAAAAGCATCTACAAGTTTATCCCTATTTTCAATATTTTAGCCAAGTTAAAGTGAGACTAATCATTGCTAAGTTTGCCAAACTGTCCAACAACATTCAGTGTCGAACAACAATTGATTTACAAATTATCAAACTTTACTCAACTAATAACATTTCTAACCATGGCCCAAGCACACTGATGTGTGACGAGAGATCAAGCAGCTTCATGTAACCGTGAAGGACGGATAACTCGAGTTGATTTTTAACCATGCATGGGACAACCTAATCGTATGACCCGTGAGAGACACCCAGGACCTCACGAGGCAACCGTTCCCATCTCTCCCTGCCATCTGCCATCAGGGCCCACTCCATCCGAGTGCACGCCCCAACGGACCCCAGGTGCACAAAGCAACCCTGTGCCGCGGCCACTGCTACACTCGCCATCAACCCCTCGCCCAACGGAGTAGGAAGACCTGTCAGACGTCAGTTTGAATCAAGTACTAGGTTTACCAGTTTACCATATTTCCCGGCATACGATTAGTACCTTCAAAAGCTTGACCAACAAGGCCACACCATCAATGCCTTAGCCATCATCCATCTGTGCAAACGGGGCGCTCAATCAAACAGGAATATCGCAAAGGCCCCGCCTGCCGAATCTCATTAACTGATAAAGTAAAAACCTATATCTCGCGAGTGACAAGGCAATCACTCGACTTCTACCGATCCTAATTAAGCATGGCAGTCTAAACGACCTACACATACTAGTATTAGGACATGGGTACCTAGGGATCATGCAACTAGGGTTTCAAACAACTCCTTAAACTTAAATGCGCAAAGAAAGGCACAAAACAACCCATTGGGGTTTGTTAAAGCTGGGACATGCTCCGGTGCTTGCCTTTCTTGCTTAGCAATAGCCTTGGGCTCTTCCGGACTTGGCCCGGGTCTTCTGCGGCTTCAGTTAGACTTAGCACGGACGGCTTGTGGATCACCTCGTACACGCCAACATCTATCGCATGATCTACAAATGGCGATGCAGATGCATGAGCTTAAGAATGCAGCAACTCAATTTAAACATACACCGACCAACCATTCACACATAACATCAAACAACCCAAATTGTTGATTCTAAAAGCTAAACTGACACAAATTTCTCAGATTTCTATCAGTTCAAAACTATTTATTCTAATAGCATAAATCTAGCTATTTTCATGCATTTAATTCAAACAGCAAGATTTTTAGTAACAAAGATTATGGTGAGCATGTTTTATGTAACTAATCACTCTAACATATTTTACAAGAATTTTACAGCATTTTACCCTACTGTTTTCTATTTCTTTTAACACCTACAAGTTACAATCAGTTAGAAAATCATAACTAAATCTATGTAGTCCTTTTGTGCACAAGATTTTTAATGGAGCTTACTTATGACCAGATAACTCTACTGTGAATTTTTCACATTTTTCTAACCTATACAGAATATTTGGTGATTTATCTACACTTAACTAGCTAGAAACAAACTTAAATCATAACTTTAAAACTAAACACTTTCTGGAGCTAAATCTTTTTGTGAGCGTTCCTAGGCTCCAGAGTAGCACTAACAAAAATTACCAAGTTTTATTGAGCAGTTTAACTAGTTATCTCATTTTCCACTTCATTAACTCAACTAAATCTATATCTATCAAAAACATGCATAGGTTCTATAGACCAAATGCTCAAACCTGCTCTACTAAGCACATACATCAGCAACATGGTTGAAATCACTCAAAAAGAATATGCAAAGCATTTATGAAATAATACATACACTCTCATGCACATAAACATACATAATGCTACACAAAGCTCAAACAAGATCTTTCATGAGTGCATGTTACACCACTAGACATAGAATTTGACAAGGATTCCAAAATATCTAGATTTGTGATATTACGATTTTTCTGCGATTTATGGCGATTTTCTAAAGTTTCAGCCTACTTACCCTTAAAACAATTACGAAAATGAAAAACACTTTTGCACACTAGCCCCTGGATTTCTGAGTTCTTGCAAAAGAGTCCCTACATACTTCCCCCTAACCCCCTATACTTCTATGGGTTAATTGGATCTGTGCCATTATAATTGTTGCGATTTGGAAAAATACCATTACTATTCAACTAATGCCAAACGTGCCATTACAATTCAGCTGTAACTTGAAATATGCCATTATGTACGCCTAGAGCGACGTCGGGCCCACGTGCAGGCGTACGTAGGCCAACCATGTTTCCGTATGGACTGAAATACCCCCGGTACACCTCCTCTTTCTAGTCACTTGTGTGTGGGGCCCACAGGTCATCTCCTTCCTCCATCCCTTTCTTCCCCAACTCGTCTTCTTCTCCGGCTCTCGGTGGCCCCGCGACCTCTTGCGGCAGAGCCGGCGAGCGGCGCACTGGAAAAGAAATCAAGTGGTGAGGGGCTGCACAGCCATGGCGTCGGATGTGTCGAGCAGTGCGGCCCAACTGCGGCCACAACCTCCTCTTGCGGTAGGGCAGGCGAGTGGCGCAGCTCCTCCACCAATCCACCGACAATTCCTTTTCTGCCATGTCTGCCTCCTTCGCCCCCTCGCCGTCCTCACGCGCCGCGGTGTCCCGTCGGTGCTGCTCCGCCCGAACTTGCACATCCATGCTCATGGCCACCTAACGCCACCTTCACCGGCGTTCAGACCTGGCGCTACCGTCCCCACGGCAACAGTGCCGAACGAGGCCATTCGCCGCAACTCCCTGCTGCGGGCCGATGCCAGCTTGCTCATGCTCGTCGAGCTCGCCGTGCTGCATAGTTCGTCACTGCCTCGGCTGCCTGGTAAGAGCGAGATAGACACATAGGTGGGTACGCCGTACGCGTCGGGCAAAAACGAACAGGGCTCGCGGCGAGCTCGGCTTCGCCGCGCCATGGAGGTCGTTGGGATGAGAGGAAGACTGCCCGCTCCACTCGGTGGAGCTAATTGCATCGGGATGAATTTGTCTCAACTGAATAGCCCTTCCAAAGCTAAGCTCTTCCGCTCATTCATATCCAATCAGAGCTCGGTGGAGCTAATTGCATTGACAATGCTGGTACAGATCGATCGTATTGGGGAGTAGAGGAGCGCAGAGACCTGACGATACTGGGCAGCAGGAGACCCACACGCCAGGAGCCCAGGAGAGTCAACCGCGCCGCCAGGAGCTCCGGCAGCCGAAGCTGCTCCGTGTGGGTGCAGATCGCGCTGAGCGCTCGCGATGTCTTCCGGAAGGCAGCAAGCGGGCGCTCTTGTGATGCCTGCGAGGACGGCTGCTGGAGTGTGATCTCCGGGCGCGGCGCGGCGTGGCTGTCGAGTGGGGATTGGGGGAGGTCGGGAGGCAGGATGCCACCGCCGCCGCGCCCCAACGGCCGGACGCCGCCCCTGCAGACGTCGCTCTCCCTGGGCAGCGCCAGCGGCGCGAGTGCGGCCTCGCTGGACCGCGTCGGCTCGCCCGCAGATGCGCAGGAGCCGCTCTCCAACTCCGACCCCGGCCATGACCAAGGTTCTGGGATTCAAATCCTAAAAAAATTCGGAGACTACCGAATTGGATGAAATTCGGAAAATTCGAAAAATTCGGGTTGGGATTCAGTTGAGTTGACCGGTCAAAATTTCAAATTTGGATAAAATTTGAACAAAATCTGACCAAATTTTATTTATCCTTCACAAAAAATATTGCAATGGCCCACAAACCGAACAAAGTGTTGAATCAGGGTAAAAGTGCTTGCAACCAATCAATGAAGAAAAAGATCAAACACAAATATTCATGTAGCTCTACAATGTTCGACATCTATATATCATCTGCGGCCGCACTAAACAAATAGCATTTACTCTCGAATGCTGGTGCCGGTCGTGGATCTTTAGCTCTTGTAGGACCGGAGCATCGTCACCAGAAGCTACGCACTACTCTCGCTGGAGCATCGTCACCAGGACTAGGCACCACGCTACCAGCAGCACAGACCACAGATAGCACAGACTACCAACGACCATGGATTGGAGAGAGGAGATGGAGTGGAACAAGTAGAGATGTTGGTGTCGGAACTAGAGAGGAGATGAGAAGACTGCAAGCAAGCTGACGGGGAGATCTGCGCCTCTGCATGGGCGAGACATTCAGCTGTCGCCGCCGCCAGAGAGGAGAACAGGGAGGAGGAAAAATAAAAGTGTCTAGGGTTTCCAGGCCGGGCTCATGGTTTTATTGCTACATGAGGAATTTGTGGGCCGGTTTTGACCTTGGGCTGGGCTCAAAATTCAAATGAAACCGAATTTTTTTGGCCGGTTTGGTTTTATCTCGGGCTGGGCCGAAATAGGCGAATCCCACCGAATTTCGGCCCATTCGGCCCGAATCCCAGAACCCTGACTACGCCACCGAGAGCCGGAGAAGAAGACGAGTTGGGGAAGAAAGGGATGGAGGAAGGAGATGACCTGTGGGCCCCACGCGCAAGTGACTAGAAAGAAGAGGTGTGCCGGGGGTATTTCAGTCCATACGGAAACAAGGTTGGCCGGCGTACGTCTGCACGTGGGCCCGACGTCGCTCTAGGCGTACATAATGGCATATTTCAAGTTACAGCTGAATTGTAATGGCACGCTTGGCATTAGTTGAATAGTAATGGTATTTCTCCGAATCGCAACAATTATAATGGCACAGATCCAATTAACCCTACTTCTATTCCTTTCCACTCATATCCTTCTTCTTCCTTTGAACCTGTACGTGAGTTTTTCACGAACTCAGAAGCTCGGCATGGCCGGAGGCCGACCGGCGGCGGCCACGGCCGGTAGGGGCTCGGCCATTGGGGGGGAGGGACAGGGGCGGCCGACGTGCCTGTGCAAGGTCCTGGCCTGCCTAGACTCGCCCGGGAGCAGCCCAGAGTAGGGCGCCCACGGAGCAGTGGCGGCGGCGAGTAAAACGACGGTGGAGCGGCTCAACGGAGAGGGGAAAACGAGGGGAAAGAGGTCGGGGAGCATCACCGACGCACCACGAAGCCGTATTGATGCTTATCCAGAGTGGAGGAGGACTGGAGGGGTTTCGTCACCATGCAGCTTGAGCTCGGTTCGTTCCACAAAAATGGCGGCCAGGGAAACTCGAATTGCCGGCGAGCGGGGCTATGGTGGAGGAAGGGGGAAGTCTGGGGGCGGAGAGGGCGAGGTGTGGAGGCTGTGGGCGCAGTGAATTGGAATGCGACAGGGTGGAGGCGGAGTAATCGCCAACCGGTCCTTGCAGTCGTGTTTATTGCGGTGGCAATGTGGCGGCTCGGTCCTCCATGGCGCCCAGGCGTCTTGACATATCGATAATCTTACATGGCACGGTCCAGGGGGCACGACGAGCGACGGGCGCGTGGCCGAGGCCACCTAGGCGCGCGACAGCACGAGCCTGCGGGCTGCCGTCGCCACCCTGACCGAGCAGGGCCGATTCAGTTTCTGAAGAAACTGAATTGGATTCACTGATTCAGTTCATATTACGAGCAAAAAGGTCCGACTTTGTTTTGATTTATCTCACAAACTCGTGTGTAAACCCAGGGAGCGACCAATACGAAAGTTGTAGAGGAAACATAGGGCTACAACTTTTCTAAAGGAACCATAAGCATTTGAGCTGTGGTTTGAAAGTTACAAGGCTCTAAATTTCGGCAAAAATTCGAATTGCAGACTTAACTCCTTCAGTTAAGTTTCAGCACAATAGGCCCGACTTCGACTGGCTCCAATTCATCTTTTCATATGTAAACATTTGCTTCGTCCAATACAAAAGTTGAAGAGGGTACATAGGGCTGCAACTTTTGTAAAGGACAACATGTGTTTTGATCAATGGTTTGAAAGTTATGGGGCTGTGAAAGTTGGCCAAAATCACGTTTTTCAGCACTTTGGCTGAATTGGTAAAGTGCTGTAATTTCAGGGTTTTGACCCGACTTTGACCAAGTTTTGGTGTTACCAAACCAAGTTTGCCTTGATCCCCATTACCACCATTATAAAGAGGGTACTTTGTACTCCAACTTTCATATTGGTGGAATTTCAAGTGTTTAGGAAAAATAGATTATTTGGAGCCTCTCAAAAAGGATAAAAAGAATTTGCTCATTTACATGAAATGAGAGCCAAAGGAGTTCAAATTTGAATTTCAAATTTTTGTTTGAACTTCCAATACTCAATTGAATTCATAAACATATTGTTGACATTATGTGTGACATTTTGGTATAATTTTTATATTTTGACTATTTTTGCTTAAATGGGTTGACTAGGTCAACACCTACACACAAACAATATGATTATGAAATGATGCATGTCAGGATTGGTTTAATTATGTTCATTATGGTTATTAATTACTACAGTGACACCAGGGGTGTAACAGCCTTCCCCCCTTAAAAAAATCTCGCCCCCGAAATTTCAGTGTAAAATTTTTGTGCGGAAAACTAGATACCTAGGTTTGGGTTTAGAAACTTGGGTATTTGGAAACTCATAACTCAAAATTGAGCAATCCAAAAATCACAAAATTTTACCACAATGTTGAGAACTGAATTCTCTACAACTTTGGTATTATGTGACTGGGCTAAATACATCAATAAGATGTTCAAATCCTTAGGACTTGATAATTGGTACATCCAAGAATTTAGCAGAACAATTAGTGAGTATTTCGAAATATATCTCCTGCTCTATAAGGCCCAAGTGCCTGAATTTTTTACAGCAATTAGCTTATCAAATTTTTGAACTAGTTTCTTAATTAAGTAATCTGCCAGAAATGCCATTATGATATGAAAATGACAATGCAATGCATCAGTTATGGTGCAAATGCTAGACTGTAATTATATGGTGCACTCATGAGATGCATAGTTGCAATGATGCAATGCATCTATGAAATGACCCATGTAGTAAATGAAATGGTGCATATGGATGCATATGCATAGGATGTTATGGTGCACACCATGCAATGCATGTTAGCAATTGTGTGACTTGCATATACTCATACCAAGTTTCCCCATTGTTTCCACATTGCACTGAAGAAGTCAAGAGGACATAAAACATTGGTAAGGGTTGCACAAAAGCGTAGAGAAATCACACCCACACATCTCCAGGCACCAGTGCGCCCCTAGTGGTTGACTCATGTGGCTGCAGTCCACGTGAGGCCCTAGGTTCTGACACGACACCATGGTTGTGTGGCAGATGTCACCTCTAGATAAACCAATACATAACTAGCTTAGGGTAGAAGTGGCTGCAAGAAAAGGGAATAGAGGGAAACAACACAAGTGACATTAAAAACAAAATATACCTTGTTAGTTACTCGATAACTTTCCCCAAGATGTATATGCTCTCCAATGATACTGGTTAAACATGTGATATGCAAAGGTGCAACATGATGCTATGCATGACATTGTAGTGATGATCGTGTGATGTCAATTGTTATGGCCATTGATCCATTTCAGTTTAGTCAAGTGTTATCTATATAAGGAATAGTTCAACAAGGCAGATTATGTACTGATCTAGAAAAATTCGTAACTCAGAATTTATTGAGCCAAAAATTCTCAAATTTTACCAGAGTATTCCTAGATAAGTTATCTACAACTTTGGTATTCTAGGACATAGCTAAATACAGCAGCAAAGTTTCCAAATCCTTAGAGTTTTGTAACTGGTACAGGCAGAATTTTCAGCAGAACAGAGAGCTAGTAAAAAAGACTATATCTCACTATCTGCTGGGCCAAATGACCTGAAAATTTGGCAGTGAATAGATGATCAAGTTGGTAACAACTTTTGTAAATATGAGTTTCAAAAGAAACATCATTAAAATGGATGAATCCTTGCTGCAATCAGATCTGCACAAAGTTGACATAAATCAGCAGGATAGTAGAACTGACATAACTCCTAATTGGCTAGGCCTAAAATATTGAAATTTTGACATAAGCTAGTTGAACAAATCTGGAATAACTTTTCTCATTTGGTCGTCTGCAGAAGAGGTGATCTAGATGGTCAAACATTCATACCAGCAGAAGGTTAGGAAATTCTCTAGAACAACCTTATGTGAGGTGCAAGAGTTCATATGTGACCGAAATTTTATATTCCCCTCCTATGATTTCTTATACATTATTCAGTGATTCATGGCATGATGCATGTATGAAACGTCCTATTCGTCCTCACAAAAGAAACAATTGCTAAGTATTCTTGGACTTATGTGGTTAGTCACCGGTGGAACATATAATACGTCTCTCCTTATAATATCTAGTCGGAATTCTATCGATCAAACATCCTAGCGTTTCGTGGTTAGTGTACCTGCAGAGAATATATTCATCGCTGAACCATTTGTGCCAGCACTCACAAACAGCCCGCATGTACCTCACGCCACATGGGTGACGCATATGCGGTTGCCCACATATGATGACCACACCTATTGCCCACTATAGAAGCAATAGTCAACCAGGAATTTAAAAGCATTATAGCCATTATAACACCGTGAAGATGTTATATTGGCTGCACCACCAAGTAGGCCACTACTTGGGGAACAGCGTCCGGTATTCACATCCTCCGGCAATGGGCGACCAATACTTTACCTGGAGTCATCGGTACAGAAAAGTAATGTGCTGAAAGTTAGTCATATATATAGTATGCCACCTAAACATACCCTTAATTCTCCCTAGGGCTCACGTTCTAGTCTTTTCATCCTTAGCGCAACAAATGAATTCCTAAGTCAGTATTAAGTTTTGCAACGCAAGAAAATATTTTTAAGAATTGTCATACCACCCACTGCCTATTTTTTGGCTCTGATACCAGCTATGGCAGACCGCCCCAATTAACCCGGCTCAAACGCATGGGACCACTCCTACTGCGGTGCTCCACACACTTAAACCGAACTAATCGTGCAATCCGTCGGATACCTTCCCGATTAAACCACCAATTCTCATGACCAAAACGAAATAGCAACAAGTCCCACTCGAAGATGGGCACAGGCAATACAACTCGTCATATATTTTACAGCACAAGGTTCACATGGATAATTATACAAAGCAGTGCATAAGTTTTAGTTATTACAAGCCAGAGTTCTATAACAGCGGAAGTCTAAACGTCGATCACATAACATTATGCGAAGCCCACGCATAATATTCAAACACCGCGGCCTGAGTCGGACTCAGACGGCACCCGCTCCACGGTCCAACCATCAGGCAAAACACACGGCCAGGTCAAAGCAGCAACAGGGTCATAGCCATCACCATTATCTCAAAAACAAGCCACAAGCAAGGCTGAGTATACTAATACTCAGCAAGACTTATCCGACAAGGTTAAATTCTAGACATGCAAGGCTTTATGGCTGAGGGGATTGTTTTGCCAAAAAGTATCTACAAGTTTGACCCTATTTTTAATATTTTAGCCAAGTTAAAGTGAGACTAATCATTACTAAGTTTGCCAAACTATCCAACAACATTCAGTGTTGAACAACAATTGATTTACAAATTATCAAACTTTACTCAACTAATAACATTTCTAACCATGGCCCAAGCACACTGATGTGTGACGAGAGATCAAGCAGCTTCATGTAACCGCGAAGGACGGACAACTCGAGTTGATTTTTAACCATGCATGGGACAACCTAATCGTATGACCTGTGAGAGACACCCAGGACCTCACGAGGCAACCGTTCCCATCTCTCCCTGCCATCTGCCATCAGGGCCCACTCCATCCGAGTGCACGCCTCAACGGACCCCAGGTGCACAAAGCAACCCAGTGCCGCGGCCACTGCTACACTCGCCATCAACCCCTCGCCCAATGGAGTAGGAAGACGCGTCAGACGTTAGTTTGAATCAAGTACTAGGTTTACCAATTTACCATATTTTCCGGCATACGTTTAGTACCTTCAAAAGCTTGACCAACAAGGCCACACCATCAATGCCTTAGCCATCATCCATCTGTGCAAACGGGGCGCTCAATCAAACAGGAATATCGCAAAGGCCCCGCCTGCCGAATCTCATAAATCAACGTAAAGTAAAATCCTATATCTCGCGAGTGACAAAGCAATCACTCGACTTCTACCGATCCTAATTAAGCATGGCAGTCTAAATGACCTACACATACTAGTATTAGGACCTGGGTAACTAGGGATCATGTAACTAGGGTTTCAAACAACTACTTAAACTTAAATGCGCAAAGAAGGGCACAAAACAACCCATTGGGGTTTGTTAAAGCTGGGACATGCTTTGGTGCTTGCCTTTCTTACTTAGCAATAGCCTTGGGCTCTTCCGGACTTGGCCCGGGTCTTCTGCGGCTTCAGTTAGACTTAGCACGGACGGCTTGTGGATCACCTCGTACACGCCAACATCTATCGCATGATCTACAAATGGCGATGCAGATGCATGAGCTTAAGAATGCAGCAACTCAATTTAAACATACACCGACCAACCATTCACACATAACATCAAACAACCCAAATTGTTGATTCTAAAAGCTAAACTGAACACTCAGCACTTCAATATGATAACACAAATTTCTCAGATTTCTATCAGTTCAAAACTATTTATTCTAATAGCATAAATCTAGCTATTTTCATGCATTTAATTCAAACAGCAAGATTTTTAGTAACAAAGATTATGGTGAGCATGTTTTATATAACTAATCACTCTAACATATTTTACAAGAATTTTACAGCATTTTACCCTACTGTTTTCTATTTCTTTTAACACCTACAAGTTACAATCAGTTAGAAAATCATAACTAAATCTATATAGTCATTTTGTGCACAAGATTTTTAATGGAGCTTACTTATGACCAGAGAACTCTACTATGAATTTTTCACATGTTTCTAACCTATACAGAATATTTGGTGATTTATCTACACTTAACTAGCTAGAAACAAACTTAAATCATAACTTTAAAACTAAACACTTTCTGAAGTTAAATCTTTTTGTGAGGGTTCCTAGGCTCCAGAGTAGCACTAACAAAAATTACCAAGTTTTATTGAGCGGTTTAACTAGTTATCTCATTTTCCACTTCATTAACTCAACTAAATCTATATCTATCAAAAACATGCATAGGTTCTATACACCAAATGCTCAAACCTGCTCTACTAAGCACATACATCAGCAACATGGTTGAAATCACTCAAAAAGAATATGCAAAGCATTTATGAAATAATACATACACTCTCATGGACATAAACATACATAATGCTACACAAAGCTCAAACAAGATCTTTCATGAGTGCATGTTACACCACTAGACAGAGAATTTGACAAGGATTCCAAAACATCTAGATTTGTGATTTTACGATTTTCCTGCGATTTATGGCGATTTTCTAAACTTTCAGCCTAGTTACCCTTAAAACAATTACGAAAACGAAAAACACTTTTGCACACTAGCCCCTGGATTTCTGAGTTCTTGCAAAAGAGTCCCTACATACTTCCCCCTAACCCCCTATACTTCTATTCCTTTCCACTCATACCCTTCTTCTTCCTTTGAACCTGTACGTGAGTTTTTCACGAACTCAGAAGCTCGGCATGGCCAGAGGCCGACCGGCGGCGGCCACGGCCGGTAGGGGCTCGGCCATGGGGAGGGGCACAGGGGCGGCCGGCGCGCCTGTGCAAGGTCCTAGCCTGCCCAGACTCGCCCGAGAGCAGCCCAGAGTAGGGCGTCCACGGAGCAGTGGCGGCGGCGAGTAAAACGACGGCGGAGCGGCTCAACGGAGAGGGGAAAACGAGGGGAAAGAGGTCGGGGAGCATCACCGACGCACCACGAAGCCGTATTGATGCTTATCCAGAGTGGAGGAGGACCGGAGGGGGTTCAGGGCCGTGCAGCTTGAGCTCGGTTCGTTCCACAAAAATGGCGGCCGGGGAAACTCGAATTGCCGGCGAGCGGGGCTATGGTGGAGGAAGGGGGAAGTCTGGGTGCGGAGAGGGCGAGGTGTGGAGGCTGTGGGCGCAGTGAATTGGAATGCGACAGGGTGGAGGCAGAGTAATCGCCAACCGGTCCTTGCAGTCGTGTTTATTGCGGTGGCAATGTGGCGGCTCGGTGCTCCATGGCGCCCAGGCATCTTGACACATCGATAACCTTACATGGCACGGTCCAGGGGGCGCGACGAGCGACGGGCGCGTGGTCGAGGCCACCTAGGCGCGCGACAGCACGGCCTGCGGGCTGCCGTCGCCACCCTGACAGAGCAGGGCCGATTCAGTTTCTGAAGAAACTGAATTGGATTCACTGATTCAGTTCATATTACGAGCAAAAAGGTCCGACTTTGTTTTGATTTATCTCACAAACTCGTGTGTAAACCCAGGGAGCGACTAAAACGAAAGTTGTGGAGGAAACATAGGGCTACAACTTTTCTAAAGGAACCATAAGCATTTGAGCTGTGATTTGAAAGTTACAAGGCTCTAAATTTTGGCAAAAATTCAAATTGCAGACTTAACTCCTTCAGTTAAGTTTCAGCACAACAGGCCCGACTTCGACCGGCTCCAATTCATCTTTTAATATGTAAACATTTGCTTCGTCCAATGCAAAAGTTGAAGAGGGTACATAGTGCTGCAACTTTTGTAAAGGACGACATGTGTTTTGATCAATGGTTTGAAAGTTATGGGGCTGTGAAAATAGGCCAAAATCACGTTTTTCAGCACTTTGGCTGAATTAGTGAAGAGCTGTAATTTCAGGGTTTTGACCCGACTTTGACCAAGTTTTTGTATTACCAAACCTAGTTTGCCTTGATCCCCCTTACCACCATTGTAAAGAGGATACTTTGTACTCCAACTTTCATATTGGTGGAATTTCAAGTGTTTAGGAAAAATAGATTATTTGGAGCCTCTCAAAAAGGATAAAAAGAATTTGCTCATTTACATGAAATGAGTCAAAGGAGTTCAAATTTGAATTTCAAATTTTTGTTTGAACTTCCAATACTCAATTGAATTCATAAACATATTGTTGACATTATGTGTGACATTTTGGTATAATTTTTATATTTTGACTATTTTTGCTTAAATGGGTTGACTAGGTCAACACTTACACACAAATGCACAAACAATATGATTATGAAATGATGCATGTCAGGATTGGTTTATTATGTTCATTATGGTTATTAATTACTATAGTGGCACCAGGGGTGTCACATATGCACAAATACGAATACATTTATTTATTTTTTCTTGGATCGGATTCAAATATGGATAGTGTAAAATATGTCGGATATGGAACGGATATTGGTATATGTTACATATCTATAAAAAATATACAATTTTGGGTACCCGGATTCGGATACCAATCGGATATTGAATCTTCAGATTCGAATATCAGAGTATTCATTTAGTGTCTAAACCCCTCGGTCAGAAGGACGGATGGACGGAAAATATCCCTACTGTTTTCATCCCTAGCGGTAGCCGTCTACGCGTGTGCAAGGTGAGAAAGACCGAGAGAAAATGCCTAGGCCTCGCGCGAGAGAAGAGAGAGAGTGAGAGGCCGAGAGTGTTGCTGGGCCGAGCCACCGTGGAATCCGCGACGAGATGGGCCGCCACTGCTGCTATGCTGCCTGGGCCACGCCTAGGAGTAGGGCCAATTCACCGAAATGCTAGCTGGGCCATGGAAAATAAAAAAAGGGTATAAGAGGTGATTTGGGCCACGCCTAGGGCCGTGGCCCTATGCCCATATCCGCCCCTGCGGGCTACCTACTTAATTAGCATGTGCATCAATTTTATATACACAAGCCACAATTTAACAAGAACAGTGCTTGGTTTAGCACATAATTAGCAGGAGAGAACGCAACCAATATGGATGTTGATGCGATGCATATATCTGGAATTTCGATATTCAGTTTTTAATTTTTTATATCCGTTACTGTCCTTCTAATTTCTTAATAGCAGGAGTAAATGTCATCATATCTTGTATGTCTGGCAATATTTTTACTCTGGTCAATTCAATGATCTGATCAACTGAGAGAATTGCATTTTCACTTATTAGTTGGCACATATAGGGGGTGTTTAATTTTGGTGAATTGGTGAAAAGTGGTGAAAAGTTTATGCATTGGGCAGCGTGCACAGAGAGAAGAAATAAACTGACATGGTTCTCGAGGTGAAAACTTTTTGCAAAGTTTTCCGAATTAAACAGGCCCATAGATGTCAAAGTGTTTGCTACTCGGTAACCAGAAGCTAACAACTTTTATTTTGATAGACTAGGATCGTGCCCGTGCGTTGCTACGGGACAAATACAAAAAATTAAAAGTGCTAAAATTTAATAAAGGAAAATCATGTTTACCTTGAGCACCAAATATACGTGGCAAGATAGAAATGATACATTCATATTTTATAATTGAAACAAATACGTATATGATTACCTGAGGCCAAACGATGTGTACCAATTTGTGTGCACACATCATACCAGTTTTTGCACGTATATGAGAAGTTGATGACGTCGATGACGTCCAGCCTGCCGAGAATGTTTGCACACAGATCTGTTGGGTGTTCGCCCCACTCGATCTTCCCGGACCAATTATTCCTGGAAGACATGGTTGGCTGACTAATTGTCGGGGGTAGACCCCCAGGGGTATCCAGAAGGCGGATTGGCCCAACCAACAAGGGGCGGCCCAATCCGAGTGCAACTGGACCGGTTTGACGGACTGGCTGGCCCACCAGTCGGGAGGCCCACCAGTCGGGCGAACCGGATGGGCGCGACGGCGCGCGCGGCAAGGAAAGAAGACGGCGTATCCCGCAAGAAGCTCGGAGATCAAGATAAACTAGCCGGAATTATAGGGAAAGATATCTGTAATCGTTATAGGATCGAATCCTTGTAATTCGGGTAGGTTACGATCTCTGGCCGACTTGTAACTCAAGGCAACCGGACTATATAAGGCGCCTTGGGACCCCCCTCCAGAGCAGAACATCTACTAACAACCCACGATCATACAACCCTAGGACAGAACCCAACTACGGAGATCCTTCCAGGAACTTCATACACAGCAATACAATCGCCGCCAACACAGGACGTAGGGTGTTACGTCATCTCGACGGCCCGAACCTGTTCAATCCTTGCGTCTTGTGTTACCATCGACTTCTGATCCTCGATCTGTCCCTCATCAAATCAACCACGTAGGCTACCCTGTGTGGACTGCCGGGTCCAAACATCCGACACTAATGTAATTTGAAGTCAAATGAACAATTCCCTTAATGACGTGGTGGTATTTAAAGGTCGAATGTTAGTGACCTTTTTTGGAATCTTTGAATTGACGGGGAAACATAGCGATCATTTAAATAGATATCGCATAAAGGGAATATTGAGATCATATCTTCATCCGGATTTGTTTAGATTTTCCTTGCAAAAGACCCCAGCCGCCTGTTTAGACTTGGTTAGATCGTATCTTTGGATTTTCCTTTACAACTGTTGCAAAAGTTTTGTTTAGACTTTCGTTGCAGCCCGATCTGTAGTTTTGATTTCGTTGTGATATAAAAAAACACACTGTGCAAACAGAATTTTAGAAATATATTATATATAATATATAGGTTCGTGCCCGTGCGTTGCTACGGGAAGGAAACAAAATTGTAGAAGCGATAAAATTGGTGCGACAAAAATGCACTACTTATTTATATTACCAATATGAGTGACAGCACGCGCATGGACACATATATTTTGTAATTCAAGCGAATACAAAATAATATGAATAGATTGGATATACAATTCAAATAAATCATCAATAATTCAATCAAAACTCTAGTTTTCTCCAAAATGAAATTGTATCAACATTATTGAAACAAACACGTATCATAGTTAATTATTAATATCAGATGGTGTAACTTTCTATACACATTTGCTTTAGACGCCAATACATCCAATAAATCACTGCTCTAGGTAACCAGCCACCTCTTCTGAAAGAATAACCTTGGAGTATAATCCAGACAACCCAAAATTTTATGGTGTCACCACCAATCAAGTAGCCAGCCACTTCTCAATCTGCTCTAGCATGCCACCCGCTGGTAACATTCAGAATCAGCATGCCTCACTCCCTACTCTAGTAAATAAAATACATAGATGATAGTCAGCAAAAAGTTACCAAGATTTATATCGGTGAATAGGCCCAAAATTTTAAAATACATTCTATTCATACATTACGGAAAGCAAAAAAGCGATCAACTAACCTTCTTGTAACAGAATGTATTGATAAAGGCATTACAGAAACCTTTTGGCACCCTGTCTGCACTCTGAAATATAGATGTTAAAACCCGCAAGTTTCAGAGCCTATATATTCAGAGATGTGAAGTTTTATCAATTTCTTGATTGTAACTGCAGTTTCTTATTCAGAGATTCAAAGCATGTTGCACTGATGCTGCATCCAGACCTAACAACAAAGAGAGTAGTGCTACCTAATCCAGGACTAAGGAGCAGGACCAGCTCTCAATCTCATGCCAGTTAGATAACAAATGTTAGACCGGCATATGCAGAGAGTGAAGCTATTATGTCAAAAAGGATCAATGCCCTTTGAAAAGGAGCAAATTTGGCACATGAGTATTAGCACTGAATTCACATAAAGAACATCATAAGCTTCAAATATTTTTGACATAGTATTAACACTGAATCTCAAGTAAGCATTTCAGTCTAACAAAGCAAGGTTAGTTTTACACCCATCAGATAACCCTGAACAAACCGACTAAATGCTGATTCTATGAGGGACCATTATTTAGTAGCATGTAATAATAACCTCGTGCAGATTTACTAAATGCTTTGGATCGGACATGATAGAATCCATTGTAGAATTGATTTAGTGATGCATTCCATTGAACACATAGCATGCATGAGACATATGGAAGCATTTAGCAGGGGAGACCAATGCTCAACACGCATGTTCAATCCAAAACAGAGATACACAGAATCAGTTATATGCTCTCATGTCATTCCGTATTGGAATTTATGTCAAAACAGCACAATGGAGCACATATTTTTTCCAATATTGTGACTTGTTGCCAACTCATATGCCCAAAGATGCACAACACATTCAGGGAAATTAGCTCAAATTAACCATAACTCTAGTGATATCAGATGAAAATATGATGATATAACTAAATGTATATTTTGTTGAGCCAGACAAATGAGTACTACTTCCATGACACATGTGAGAATGGGAGTCAGCAGAGGAGAGGATTTAACCTGCAAGATATATAGCTCTATTCATTCACAATGCATAGGACTGACATATCTTCTCACTGCCATTGACCTTTCCTGCCATGGAAAAAAAACATGTCAATTTTAAGGTGCTGTTAAATTCTTTCAAGCTCAAATTATTGTGTTACTATTATTGTGTTACTATCTGCAAGAGGTTGACCAAGCTATGACATAATAGATAGTGAAGAAATTAAAATCCATTATTCTCTTATGATCTTAAATAGATAAAGAACTCAAAAAGATTCCCCTTAACCCAACAATTCTAGTATTCCAGTAAAAAAGGTTCAAAAGTGTACATCACCTTGCAAATAGTTCAGTTCAGGAATTCAGCTCACGAAAAGCACAAGCATTCATAACATATGAGGAAGTCCCTGTAGTCTCAAAGAACAATCCAAGCACAAGCCTATGAGGAAGTTAAAGAATTTTCATGCATAAATTACCACATCCCTTTTCTAACAACCAATGCATGAATTGACTGCCCAATCCTGATTGCACGTGCGACACCAAGAACAAGCTTGCGCACACGCTCCAAGAACACTGGACACAGCCACCGGATCAACACGGACCCCGCTCCTGCTCATCCGCGCAAACAACCTGAGCGCATCGTCAATGGCCCCGCTGTGCGCCAGCCCGCCTATCATCGCTGTGAACGAGCGCCTCGTTCGGGCGAGCCATGCAGTCGAACAGCCTGACTGCATCAGAGATGCTCCCGCACTTGCTGTACATGCCAAGGAGCGCGTTCTCGACGAACTGGTTCCCGTCGAGCCCAACCTTGATGGCGAGCCCATGGCAGCGCCTCCCGTCGTTGAGCGCGGGCACAGCACCACACGCGCTCAGAACGCTGGCAAGCGTGAAGTGCGTCGTCGCGAGGCCCTCCAGTAGCCTCTCCTCGTACATTCCCAGCGCGTCCC
>CM014270.1:24500466-24541427 GCA_004135705.1 Alloteropsis semialata
GCTCTCCTTGATCATTTGATTCTCCAGCAGCTTTGCGACTTGTTGCTCAATTTCATTCTTCTGTGCAGGTGTGTAACGATACGGCCGAAGCCTAAAAGGTTGAGTACCAATAGCCAAAGGGATAGTATGATCTTTGGGTCTGCTAGGAGGAAGACCAGAAGGCTCACTGAATAATTCAGCATAAGCAGTAACCAGCTCTTGCATTTCAGGTAGCAATGGCACTTCTGCCTTCTCTTGTAAAACCTCCACTGAGTTGACTTGTATCAAACACCAGATATCTTCAGCTCTTTGCAAAGCACACAACTGATCCCCTGAAATTGTCAAGCATTGAGAACTATCAAAGTGCTGACCCTGTAGCTTGATTTTCCTTCCCTGGTACCAAAAAGAAAGCCATTTATGGGCCCACTAAACCTTCATTGGACTATTCTGCTCAAGCCAGTCCATGCCCAATATGGCATCATAGCATTTCAAAGGCAGCAGTTTGAAGTTGGTTCTAAACTGTACCCCTTGTACTAGCCAATCAACATCTATGCCTCATGAGTGCACAGAATCACTCCCCCATCAGCTACTCTCACTTGTATAGGTTGAGGAAGTAACTTCCAGTTTTGCAGTTGAGAAGCAAATTGCTCACTAATAAAATTATGAGTGCTCCCTGAGTCAATAAGCATAACTACTGGGTGCTGGAAAATATGACCTTGTAACTTGATGGTTTTACCAGTTGTGGTACCTTCAACAGCTTCAAGCAGATATGGTCATTAAGTCTTCTCCAGAATCAGAGTCTTCTAGTTTCACACCCTGAGCTTTAGATTCATCCAGTAATTGCCACAACTCCTCCACCATGTTGAGAGGGACAGCATCTGGGCATTTGTGGTTTGCACCCCATCTTGCACCACACTTATAGCACAGCCCCTTTGCTTTTCTATATGCCATTAATGCGGCCATTTTATCATCAGAAGCTTTGAGTCTGGAAGTGCCAGGAGTTCTTCTTGGTTCAGTACTAGAGTGAGACTGGTTCTTGCTGATAGAAGAAGAATAATTGGGTTTGCCAGGTTGCCTTCCCACTGTAACTTCATCATGTTTCTTTTCCAATCCAACAGGATGGCCCAACAGCACCTCTTCCTGCAACAAAGCCAAAGCACTAGCAGTATCCAAGTCCTTGGGTCTATGAACTAAAACAACAGCTCTAATTTCAGGGCATAAACCATCCACAAACCTACTGGTAATAACAACAGGATTTACATAAGGATCATGAACCAACAATTGGTGCACAAGCTCATCAAAAAGTTCAACATATTCAGCCACTGTGCCACTTCGTTTAATATGGAAAAATTGCCTAACCACTTGATTATGCTGATCTCTCTCAAACCTTTCAACTACAGCTTGACATAACTCATTCCAGGTGATTTTCTTAAGATCAACCTCTATGGATTGCATCCAAAAGGCTGCTGAACCAGTAAAGTTTATGGTAGCTAACTTCACCCAAAGACTAGGATCTAGATCATAAACATCAAAACAGGTTTCACATCTCTTGATCCATATTTTAGGGTTGGTGCCATCAAACTTTGGGAACTCTAACTGAGGTAAAGCATGCAAAAATTGGGAAGTAGATCGGCTACTTTGTGCACCAACAGATTCAAAGCCATGAAAAGGAACAGGAGTGAGATCGAAGTTTCGTTGCACACCTTTGACCGGAGCCGGCACCAGAGTCGTCACGACCCCGGCGCCCGGACTCCGGTGACAGTTTTCGACGTGGTGGCCGTTTTGCCTAGACGCCTCTGCACGACCGGCAGTAGTCCCCAGATGGGCGGGGACAGGCATCTCACCTTCGATCTCTTCCTTCACTTCGTTTTTGTGCTTCGGAAGTTCATGGATAAAGAGATCCACCTTCTGCTTCAGATCGAAGACAGAATTCTGCAGGTTGCTGACCTTGTCCTCCATTTGCGGCTTCCACGTCTTCACCGACGTCTGCTCGTCGGTTAACTGCTGGATAGAAAGCTGCATCTCCTCAATCTTCTGATTGGCGAGATCCACCTTGAGATTTGTATCATCTGCTTTCTTCCCGAGCTCCTCCAACTTCGCCATCACCGAGGAGAGGTCAACGGGAGGCGCCATGGCTCCAATCCGGACCTGGAGGCGAGTATGGTGGTCGTGGACTGGATCCAGCGTTGGATCGGAAATTGGCCAAGGATCTTTAGCTCTGGATACCAAATGTAACGGTGGACTACTAGGATTCACGGGATACTAGTGTATTTGGTTTATCAAGGTTCAAAGTAGCAGTACAAGGACGAGAACTCGTCGACGATGGCCGAGCAGAGCGCTCGCGCCGCCGCCGCCGCCGCCAAGTTCCAACTCAGGTTTCAGCTCTCCTCGCCTCTCTCCTTTTAACCAGTACAGGCCGTCTCAGCGACCGCCCTTTTCATGGGCCTAAACTCTATTTCACCCATTCCGGCCCAACAACTCGTGAATTGATCTTGACAGCCCGCTTTGGCCTCCCTTGCTGCTTATCAAGCATCTTGACAGTGAGGACGGTCGGACGGGGTCTGGGACTCCGCTCTGGCTGTTGCAGAGCCACGGCCGCGTGGCCGCAGCCCGCAGGCGATCGCCGACAACGGTAACACAAGCCTAGGGATGAAAACGGTAGCACATTTTCCGTCCCTCCGTCCGATCGATCGATATTCGGATTCAGAGATTCAATATTCGATTGGTATCCGAATCCGGGTACTCAAAGTTGGATATTTCTTATAGATATGTAACATATATCAATATCCGTTCCATATCCGACACATTTTACACTATCCGTATCTGAATCTGATCCGAGAAAAAAATAAATATCTATATTCATATTCGTGCATATCCGTTCGTATCCGATCCGTTTTCATCCCTACACAAGCCGATCGGATTCTAGAGGGCTGGAGGATGAACCCTGACCCTCTGATGGGTCATAAATTAAGCTATTGCAATTTTTTAGGTACCAGCTAAATGTCTGTGCGTAGCCACGAGAAATAAATTTGTACTTATTTTTATAATAATTGTATGTCTGGCATAATATTGATAACACTATAATTTAAAAATATAAAAAATATTTTCTTTCTCCTACCTATATGTTTATCGTCTAAGCCGACAAGACACAATTTAATGGAAAAAATGTATCACAAGTTCCTTGCTAAATAAATAATTTGAAAGTGGCAGTGAACTGCGAAATCCTTTTTTTTCTAAATGTGGTATGGTGTAATATTCTAGCAACAAACATATAGACTTGACATTGGAATAGTCCATTGGAATTTTACAACACCAAAAGGTGATATACATTACAATAAAAAAGAATTGGACAACTTTTTGTGCAGATCATCAGTGAACTTTGTTGTGAGAAACGCATGATGCTTCTTTAGGCTTAGATATGGCAATAATGAGGACAAATGGTTAGAATGGAACAATCTGTTTCCACGAACTACACTATACAATCTTGCAATTGAAATCAGATTGCCAACACGTGTATTCACGTTGATATCATAAGCCATAAAAAATCCTTCAGTTATCAATTAGCTGTTGGGATACAGTTCTTGAAATAACCAGTAATTCCACACCCAGTTACATCTTACATGTATTCAAGAAACCAACTCTTTTGCAATATAACAGGTACCAACCAAAATGCAACTGGAGGAACAGTTTGTGCTTATAACAGAAAATTCTGCATATGTCTAAGCATGTGAATATTAATTGTGCACATATCTGAATATGTGACTTTACAATATCATTCCATTTTATTTACATACATAATCACTGGCATTTACCAACAAAATCATGGTTGCTAATGAAATCGCTGACTTTTCTAGGCATACCTAATGGCGTCTTTCTCTATCTCTACACCTATCTCTCCTCTTCTCTACATCTGAAACGTATGAAATTCGGCCTTTTCCGTGGTGCGACAATTGTTTCGTTCGTAGTCATCGTCCTTCGTCAAATCGTACCCATCCTTTGGGCACCGGCAGGTGGGCCTCTCCAGTGGCTGCGGTTTTTTCTCCTCCCCAGTCCCCACACGTTTCCATCCCATCTGTCGCCCCTCCCCAATCACGCGACCTGCACTCCGCCTCCCCCGGATCCTCCTCCCCGCCCCGCGGCATCCACGAGCTTCGAGCTCACCGACCACACCTCCTCCCTGTCATTGCCGCCCCACACACGCACCTCCTCCCCGTCGTCGCCGCCCTGCGCCTCCCTCGGCAGTCGCTGCATCGCGGCCGAGGAGACCTTCATGGGGAAGAGATCGATGGCGGCCTGCTTCCCTGCACCCCTCCCCCCCTGTCAGGAATCATCCAAGCAAACTTTCTTGATTATTGCCAAGAGAAAATGATGTTGCCATGGGATCCAGGAGGTAAAGACTATTTCCTCATGTCGGCTTGGTGTCATACTATTTCTTTATTGTCGGGCTCTGAACATTTGCAGCGACTTATACACATTGGCATCGAAAAATTGCAACTACCATGGAATTTGGTGGTTTGGAGTTTTGGCATCGACTTGAGGGCAAGTCAAATTTTAAGGAGGGGAGAATGTCAGGAATCATCCAAGTATGGGTTGGAGTTGCGCCATGGGACGAGTTGCCTACTCGGTGGCCCAAATGGACAGCCCAAAGAAATAGACGGCAACAATACAAAAAGAGCAGCTGCATCAGAGAAAGGAGATTATGAAGAATACACAAATGTATCTCCAACTCTTTGCTATTCCTCTTCCTTCTTCCCTTATCTAATGGCCTTCCTCTGATTCTTCCTGATGAATCTCTAGTCTATTTCTCTATCCCCATGCTGTGCGCCTACCTTGAACTCTAGCTCTCAAACATTGTATTGGATCTCGCTTCATCAGTGCTTGGTTGCCCTTGTTAATGGAGGATGGTGTACTGAGTTGTTAACAATTGGTATCAGAGCTTCTCAATCCATGGGGCTTTCGTGATGGAGATGGATTGGAAGACTTGCGGCAGCAGTTGGAGCAACATCCAGTTGAATTTGGGCAAGTGCAACACCAATGAAGAGGATGCCTACCAGGTGTTCGATGAAATGCTAACAAGCGAGTCTGACGACTGGAGGCCACCAAATCACGTCCTCGAGGTTACCCTCCACAAGGGTTGCCACCCCATCAACGAGTCTTTGCTTCTTCAGGTTTTTGGTCCATTTGGTGTGGTGGAGGAAGTCTATCTATGCAAAGGATTGGACCATGTGATGGCTCGAGTGGTATTTCAATCAAAGAATGAAGCAGCAGAGGCCTATGGGGACCTGCATGGCTGGAATATTTACAGTGGGTGCTGTGAATTGGAGATCAGGTGGGGACTATCTCAGGATCATGATGCAACCCTGGACATGAACCGTCAAGACTCCATGGCAAACTTGTCGAGAACTGTGTTCCAAACTTCCACTACATCCGCCATCGCTAAGGATATTGTCAAAACCCCAGCATAGCCGCTGCATTATCCCTTACCACTGACACCACCACTGGAAACACCAATGGCGATATGGCCACCAACTCGATAACTCCAGTGCATGACAAGCGGGGTGCGTTCCAGATGTTCGATGAAATCCCTCAGAGTCCCTGCAATTTCCCCAACAACAACATTGGCATGTTTGTGCCTCGGAACATCATCACAGAAGCTCTTGTTTCATGCATGACCATCATGAAGCTCGGTAATGGCATGTTCATTGATGATCTGACCCCTGTCACCATGCCGTCCAATGTGCTCGACATGGACATGGTCACTAGTTCCATTGTGTCAGGAAGTAAGTTCACTGCTGTACACGGTGACTATTGGATGGATGCACATGATTTTTTGAGGAGCATATGTGATGATGGTGTGATAATTTCATGGGCTCTCCCAATGAGGTGCGCTGATTAGCAATCATGGCCACCACTGATCCCATCAGGGATTAGTTGTGACAGACTGTTGTTGGGAGCTGTTACAGTTTGCCAAGAAAGCCTCCATGGCCACCTCTACCCCCACGGGATTTTGGATATCTTTCTGCTATGATTTTTGAATTCCTGAAATACATGATGGTAAAATATATTGGAGTAGCTGAGCTTAAACCTTGGCGACCACCTGTGCTCGCAAGATTTGGATCAATTGTGTATGTTCAATTTCCAAGGTCTTTCCTGATGCTAATTCAAGTGGTATGGCAGTGGAGGTGCCGTGATGCTTGTGGATATGGGGAGATGAAAATCGTCAAGGCCACTGCAATCAAGTATGAGCTGGTGTTTTGGTTGTGGCTAGTGAAGAGGGTTGGTCAGCAGTCATGGCCTCAATCTTTGCTACGTCTAATGATGTGTGGCAGTGCTTCCGTGCCTCCAACAGCTTGGCCACCTTTCCAGATGTTTGATAACAACTCTGCGAGCTGGTGTTTTAGTATGTCCCGGAAGCCTCAATGGCCACCACTAGCTTGTCGAGATTGTAGATTTGTGCCACCTGCAATGATGGACAACCAGGAATACATGTTGGTGACATCAGGAAGTAGTTGTGCCTTGAAGAATTCTTATGAGATTCTTGACATATGGGAATTTTTGGAACTACAGTTGTTGTATTGGTTCACTACTACATGTCCTTCTAGTTCTATGCACTTGTTGCTATCCAAATGGGATCTAGGAGCAATGCATGCAAAATGGTATGATCCTGCTGTGCAAAATTCCATGTTCTGTCGATGGGTGAATTACTCCAAGAGCAAAATCAGCGGAACTATGCTGTGCAAAATGCCCAGATTGTATAAGAAGAAAATGCAGTTTTCGAGTTCAACCGAGGCTTATACCAAGAAGAATATTTTGGAATTCAAGGACTCTACTAAATCAATTACTTCATGCTGAAAACAAGTGATCAAAGGTGTGGCATGCTGCTATGGAATGTTATTACTCAAGGTTCAGCTGCATGTTTAGGAATCATCCAAGCAAACTTTGTTGATTATTGCCAAGAGAAAATGATGTTGCCATGGGATCCAAGAGGTAAAGACTATTTCCTCGTCTTGGCTTGGCGTCATACTATTTCTTTATTGTCAGGCTCTGAACATTGGTAGCAGCTTATACACATTGGCACCAAAAAATTGCAACAACCACGGAATTTGGTGGTTTGGAGTTTTGGCATTGACTTGAGGGCAAGTCGAATTTTAAGGAGGGGAGAATGTCAGGAATCATCCAAGTATGGGTTGGAGTTGCGCCATGGGACGAGTTGCCTACTGGGTGGCCCAAATGGACAGCCCAAAGAACTAAATGGCAACAATACAAAAAGAGCAGTTGCATCAGAGAAAGGAGATTATGAAGAATACACAAATGTATCTCCAACTCTCCGCTATTCCTCTTCCTTCTTCCCTGATCTAATGGCCTTCCTCTGATTCTTCCTAATGAATCTCTAGTCTATTTCTCTATCCCCATGCTATGCTGCCTACCTTGAACTCTAGCTCTCAAACATTGTATTGGATCTTGTTTTATTAGTGCTTGGTTGCCCTTGTTAATGGAGGATGGTGTACTGAGTTGTTAAATGTGGGACTAACCCCAACATTACGGGATGTTGTAAAAACTAGTTCGAAATGGTCCCAAACTCAAACTGACATGGTTTTTGGAGTAATTGAGTGGAGTGGAAAGATCCACTATGAAAAACTCAACATGTACTCGGGACGCACAAAATAGTGCATTAATTGCACTAAACGTGCCCATTTTGAGATGTTGTAAAAACTAATTACAAAATCATCTGAAACTCAAACAGACATGATTTTTGGTGTAACGGAATGGAGTGGAAACAACCAGTGCGAAAAACTCAACATGAAGTTCGGACGCACAAATGAGTGCATCAATGCACTAAACGGGCTCGTTTTGGGATATTTTAAAAACTAGTTAAAATGGTACAAAACTCAAACATACATGTTTTTGGGTGTAACAGAGTGGAGTGGAAACATCCAGTGTGAAAAATTGAACATGCAACTCGGATGCACAATAGGGTGCATTAGTTGCACTAAATGGGCTGTTGGGATAGCCACCTCTTAGTTCTCTTTGGTGGAGGTCACTCTCATTTGTTTGATGA
Organism: Alloteropsis semialata; assembly: GCA_004135705.1. Classification (NCBI taxonomy): domain Eukaryota; kingdom Viridiplantae; phylum Streptophyta; class Magnoliopsida; order Poales; family Poaceae; genus Alloteropsis; species Alloteropsis semialata. Next base: position 24,508,505 of record CM014270.1, read on the forward strand.
GATGGTTTTCTAGGGTTTGAGAGGAAGAAAGGAGAGACTCTTGTTCCTGAGTTTTTTGCCATCCAAGCTTTGAGTGTTGCTAGGAGTGGCTTGTAACCGGACCTCATGAGGTAATCCAAGTGTCAATTTCGTGTAAGCTTGTTCCCCTCCTTCTAAATCTCAAATTTGTTATTTTCTCTATTTTTTGAGCTATTTTTGGGCTGATTTTTAATCTCATGATTAGCTGTGTTTTGGTGCGAATTTTTGAAGGGAAATCGAAGCTAGGACATCCCTAACATCACCTAGGGTGATCCCCTTGCAAGATTTGGCACGAGCTCTTTGGATTTTGGATTTTCCTGAAAATCCCCTTCTCATGTGTTTTTGAACGAATCCACAAAATTGAAGGTGATAGCTCTATATTTTTTGAAGGGATCTCTTGGGCTAGGATTCACCATGACATTGTGATGCTACAGCTCTGAAATCGTTGAATTTAGATCTCTTTTGAGTGGTTTTTAATTTTAAGGTTTGGATTTTTGGAGTTCTTCTTGAGTTCTTCATCTCTTGTTCTTGTCTCTTCCAAGATCCAAAAAATCTGAGTGCTTGATCTTTTTTTATAGATCTTTAGGACAAAGACTCACTATGTTGTTGTGAAGCTATGGCTCAAATTTCGTGAGAATTGGAGGTCGTTTGATCTTCTTTTGGAGAGTTGACTTTATTTGCGGATTGTTTTTTGGGTAGACCCAGCTTAGCCAGGTGACCCAGCTGAGCCGGATAAATTATTTAGTGAAAGTGAAATGGAGAGCACAACCTTGCCGAGCAGGGTCCAACTCAGCTGAACCAAGTCCAGCCCAGCTGAGCCGAAAATTTCATCAGTGGAACAATGAGCTGAACCTAGCTAAGTCGGGTCCAATTAACCCAGTTGAGCCGAGTCCATCCTGGCTGAGCCAGAACATTTATTTAGCGAGACAAATAGCTTGACCTGGTTGAGCCGAGTCTGACCCAGTTGACCTAGCTTGAACAAGTTTGTTCGTGTTTGATTCTGTTTGCCTCTCGGTTTGTTTCTAGCATGATCCCTTGATCAAGTAGCTCTTCCATACCTACTCGGGTTGATCTCTCTAGAAAATTTGGGGTTTGGGTTGAACTTTGTGATTGAGGTCGAGATTCTCAATGAGAATTTATGAGGCTCCTAATCACCCTCTCTAGTCGCCATTCCGGTCCTTAAGTAATGATAGCAATTTTGAGCAACACGAAGGAGATGAAAAGCAAGGGAGTTTGTGTAACACCCGAGAAATTCCTACAAGAAGCATTGCCATGTGGGCAATGAGGAGACACCAAAAGTAACTTTTTGAATGATAGCTCGGGTCGACAATCAGCGATCATAGATGTTTAGAGCTCCTTGAGGTGAATCCATTTTTCTACCCATATGTTTCATTTGGACATTGGATGAGCATTTGTCAAATGGAGGAAGTTCAGTTTTGAAACCCAAGAGACCCTAATAATGACCGTGAATTTGATTGGGAATCCGTTTTCTACAGTTACTAGGACCCTGCCCCTTTATTTTTGTTTTCCTCCCCATTATAACCAGCAACCCTTCAGTAACCTATTTACTGAGACCGAGACCTGTGCCTCTATCTGCTTACCGTGATCTTTTCCTCTCCCCTCGGATCTACTTGTGCTACTGGGAAAATTAGAGGGAGAGAAGAGGACGGAAGAGAGGGAAGGAGAGGAAGGGCTGCACAAACCCTTGGATCTTGGATTGGGGGAACCAAGGTAAGATGATTTTGATCCAATCCCCTTATTTTGAATGAGATTTAGGGCCTGCAATCAGCCTTTTTCGTTGGATTGGTGGGAGGTTACTCTTTGACCTTGTAGTCTCTGCAGAATGTCAGATTTGGCAGTTTATGTTCATTGCTGTTTTACTCCATGATACAGACTGATTTAATTTTCCTCAGTACAGAAGAGTTTGTAGAAAACCGAGAGATCTTTCCATGAAGAGCTAGTTCATAATTTTGGGCCATTTGGTTTAGGAGATATTGCAGACTTAATATGACTGTTTTATTCTGATGAGTTTCTGCACAGTAGTAGATCTATTCAGTTTTTGACTGCTTTACAGGATTAATCTGTTCTTTGGTTGAATACCAATGTTCTAGATATTTTCCCAAGTGTTCCATATTGGTATATAACATATGGTTTGGTTGTATCAAGCTCCAGATATAAGCTTTTCAATTGGACTGTTAGGTTTTGTCAGCAGATTCAGTACATGAGGTTTCTATCCTGTATTTGAACGTCCTAATGAGTTTTACTGCAAAGGTCTATTTGACAAATGTAGTGGAGGATATAATTATACATGCTTTGGTAAAGTCTCATAATTTTTGGACTCGTGGTTTAGTAGACATGTATAATTTTGTGATGACTGTCCGTATTTCAGGCAGATTCTAAGGTCTGAATTGAATGGAAGGTTGGGAATGTTTAATGTCTGAAAACAGATAGTGTGGCTATTGGAAGTTGTAGGACATTCTCTGAAGTTATCAAAAATGTATTTATATACTAGTATTGCTTTTGTAGATTTAAAGATACAAAAAAGACAGGCAGCATTGCTGCTGTTATCCAAGCAGCAGTGTTTCCTGTTTTTGTTTGTATGTGGGTTCGGCCGTAGGAACGATTTAATTTATGTTTGTTCATGATTGTGTGCTTGTGTTGGTACAGAGATATGTTTGTGAACAGGTGGTGCTCCTTCAGATCGTGCTTAGCTCATATTCTTGATCGACAGAGAAGGCAAGTAATCGTAGCCATGATTTTGCTACAACTTTGACATGTTGTTTATTCTACCTACACTCAAAAATTTAGAAGCTGACCAAAGAAATATTGTGTACTAAATTGAAGAATATATTATTCATTAAATAATTTTAATATGTTTCATTATGATATGATTTGTGGCTTACGTCTTCCCGCACGAGGAAAGTGGTATGTGTATCTTTGTGGACATATATGGCATATGTGGTAAACATACTTGTAGTTGCACCATATCATTGCATCATATTGCATTGCATATCATTTGTGGATGTCACCGCTTGCTGGCCGCGACCGTATCGGTACAGCATCATATGTTGCCAGAGGAGGGGTACGATGCAGCTTCATACCTTGTTGGGTATGGAAGCAGTGGACATGGCATATGCATTGCACTTGCACTTATTGTGGTTTACTTATTTATGCATTTCACTTGCACTTATTGTGGTTTACTTATTTATGGCATTTGTGGATGACGTTTGTTATAATAAGGTCTTTTTTTATCTATTTCTATCATGTCTTTATGTTTAAATTAAAGTCTAATAAACTTGTAGTTTAAATGACCTGTTAAAATAGTTTGCTTGCTAAGATTTATTCTCACGCCTCTTTTATCATTTCAGGTGCTTGAGTTGATGCTTTGCTTGAAGGGACGGGATTAGCTGCACTTCATCACTTCTTTATCACACACACACACACACACACACACACACATATATATATGTGTGTGTGTATATATATATATATATGTGTGTGTGTGTGTGTATATAAACACATATATATATATATATATACACATATATATATATACACACACATATATATATATACACACATATATGTGTATATATATACACATGTATATGTGTATATATATATGTGTATGTATATGTGTATATATATATATATGTGTGTATGTATATGTGTGTGTGTGTGTATATATATATGTGTGTGTGTGTGTGTGTATATGTGTGTGTATATATATATATATATATATATATATATATATATATGTATATATATATATGTATATATATATATGTATATATATATATGTATATATATATATGTATATATATATATATGTATATATATATATATATGTATATATATATATGTATTGATGAGGACATCCTCCATTATTACCCGCTGGCAAAGACGCAACAAGAAAATGGGCCAAAAGAGGCCCAGTTGTAGTCGGGCGGTGACCGTGTGAGCCTCTGAATAATCCCACCTTGCTTAGCTAGGGAGGAGGAAGCCACCTTAATGGGGAGAGCCACCCTTCCCCTATCGGACTAGTCTTTTGGGGTGATTGGGCCTTTCCCTGAGGGGTGCGCCGGAATGCGGTGCTAAGATTGCCGAGGCGCAACAAGAGGCCCTAGTGGTGTTGTGGGCCGGATCGGTGTGTCGTAAATTCGGCTGTCGGTGCTAAGATTGTTGAGGCGCAACAAGAGGCCCTAGTGGCGTTGTGGCCAGATCGGTGCGTCGGGCTTTCCATCCAAACCCCACCTGGGCCGGACTCATCATTTGGTATCAAAGCACAGACTGATGACAATTTTAGCCTAGGTTAATAGGCGCAATTAATGAAATATTTAACAATTCCCACCATATGCACGTTAATGTCCCCAAAATTTCTCACATGAAATTTCAGGTCAACGTCGTTAATTCTGTAGCTATAAATATATAGGCGTCCTGGGCAAGCGACGGCCTCGGCGCGCGGTAGCAGCTCGGACGGAGCAATGGCAGGCTTGCACGCGTGTGGTAGTTGCGGGCGCATGCACACGCTTGGGAGCCGCATGAGTACGGCAGCAGCGAGGAGAAACGGGTGCTGGGCGGTAGTAGCGGCGTCCCGGGGGGCCGGGGTGGCATCGCTTCCTCGAGCTGCAACGAAAACGTGAGGAGCCCAGTCGTAGGACTACACTTTGATTCCTTCGATCATGTGCGATTTTTGTTTAGGTCAATAATTGATCATGTGATGCCTTCGCCTACACATACACCTGTATGCTTCTATTGACCTAGGTCAAATAATTAGTTTGGTGCTTCTGAATGCTCTTCCATATATTACTTCTCACAGTTATAACAATATACTCCTGTCAATGGTTTAGTACTTCTGATGGGGTCTTAATATTGTTGATCTTTTGCCTAATATTGTTAATCTTAGTGTGTTTTTTAGTATTGTTAATTTTAGTGTTGTGAAAGCCAAAATACTAAAATGACGTAAATTATGACTACGGAAGCTAAATAGTACTACTATTTACTCCTTGAAAATTACTACTGAATTTACGGCATTTGAATAGCAAAAGATGAAACTGTTGTAGATGCCCAAAATTAAAATGGTAATTACTACTTCGAGTTCGAATGGTAATACTAGAAGTTTCAAAATTTACTACATTAAGTATACTACACATACACACTATGATTACCTATCGGATTATTGAAAATTACTTATAGGGCTGCCATGGTACATAAACAATTTTAGTTTTTAAAATTTGAAAATTACCCTCGACTAATGATATACAATAATCAATTTTTTGGAAAATCAATTCACTTTATTTTTTTGATAAAACATTGGTAAATAGTAATATTTCTAAGTGTTGGCACCATGTAGTAATGTTTTTTCAACAACTAATAGAAATATTAATGCATGCATTTTTAGTAGTATTTTTAAAATAAATTATTGCACTACTACTCATGTTTACTAACATTTTTCATTAATATCCCTGTCCATAAGCAATAATAAACATTTAGAGAAGTAATTTCCATTCCAAGAAAACAAAGCAGGTTGAGATTTACGTGAATATTCCATGATTATCTCTCAATATAATTAGTTGGAGCAAATCAAGAAGACAGAGATTAAAACACCAGCAGGGATGCATGCATGCAGCATGCTAAAAACTAGGCAAGAACATGCACGATATTGAATCGTGAAGGTAATATCTACGATAGTTATTTTTTTCCGATAAAACCGCTGCCAATAAAAACCGCAGCTTCCTTAATTATGACATCCGTTTTCACGGATGGAGGCACGGAGATGGATCCATGCATCTTCGATGGCAGGGACGCCGGAGCTGCGAACGGTTGCCGATCGAATGCAACTGGACCTCCAACTGATAATGAGAATCGGCTGCCCGGCCGCTAACGCTTGAGCCACGATTTATTTACGGTTCTACTGAGACCTCAGCAATATTGCGGATTGACGACCAGCGAGCATACGGTGCCCGCCATGTTTCAGATTTTACTCCGGCGAACTTGCTGAAGTTCTGTTTCTTGTTTGGCAACCATCGTATCCTGATTTTACGATAAAAATGAGGCCTCTTCTGGCTTTAGACACAATTTTACTACCTTCCAAAAAAATGGTGAAGAATTTACGGTACGATAGAGACGAACCTCCGTCCAAAAGACCGTGAGGGCGTTGAATTCTATTTGTCGCGCTGCGCGACAAATAGCCCTGTCCTATATATATATATTANTAGTTGCGGGCGCATGCACACGCTTGGGAGCTGCATGAGTACGGCAGCAGCGAGGAGCAACGGGTGCTGGGCGGTAGTAGCGGCGTCCCGGGGGGCAGGGGTGGCATCGCTTCCTCGAGCTGCAACGAAAACGTGAGGAGCCCAGTCGTAGGACTACACTTTGATTCCTTCGATCATGTGCGATTTTTGTTTAGGTCAATAATTGATCATGTGATGCCTTCGCCTACACATACACCTGTATGCTTCTATTGACCTAGGTCAAATAATTAGTTTGGTGCTTCTGAATGCTCTTCCATATATTACTTCTCACAGTTATAACAATATACTCCTGTCAATGGTTTAGTACTTCTGATGGGGTCTTAATATTGTTGATCTTTTGCCTAATATTGTTAATCTTAGTGTGTTTTTTAGTATTGTTAATTTTAGTGTTGTGAAAGCCAAAATACTAAAATGACGTAAATTATGACTACGGAAGCTAAATAGTACTACTATTTACTCCTTGAAAATTACTACTGAATTTACGGCATTTGAATAGCAAAAGATGAAACTGTTGTAGATGCCCAAAATTAAAATGGTAATTACTACTTCGAGTTCGAATGGTAATACTAGAAGTTTCAAAATTTACTACATCAAGTATACTAAAAATTACTTATGGGGCTGCCATGGTACATAAACAATTTTAGTTTTTAAAATTTGAAAATTACCCTCAACTGATGATATACAATAATCAATTTTTTGGAAAATCAATTCACTTTATTTTTTTGATAAAACATTGGTAAATAGTAATATTTCTAAGTGTTGGCACCATGTAGTAATGTTTTTTCAACAACTAATAGAAATATTAATGCATGCATTTTTAGTAGTATTTTTAAAATAAATTATTGCACTACTATTTTTAGTAGTATTTTTAAAATAAATTATTGCACTACTACTCATGTTTACTAGCATTTTTCATTAATACCCCTGTCCATAAGCAATAATAAACATTTAGAGAAGTAATTTCCATTCCAAGAAAACAAAGGAGGTTGAGATTTATGTGAATATTCCATGCTTATCTCTCAATATAATTAGTTGGAGCAAATCAAGAAGACAGAGATTAAAACACCAGCAGGGATGCATGCATGCAGCATGCTAAAAACTAGGCAAGAACATGCACGATATTGAATCGTGAAGGTAATATCTACGATAGTTATTTTTTTCCGATAAAACCGCTGCCAATAAAAACCACAGCTTCCTTAATTATGACATCCGTTTTCACGGATGGAGGCATGGAGATGGAGCCATGCATCTTCGATGGCAGGGACGCCGGAGCTGCGAACGGTTGCCGATCGAATGCAACTGGACCTCCAACTGATAATGAGAATCGGCTGCCCGGCCGCTAACGCTCGAGCCACGATTTATTTACGGTTCTACTGAGACCTCAGCAATATTGCGGATTGACGACCAGCGAGCATACGGTGCCCGCCATGTTTCAGATTTTACTCCGGCGAACTTGCTGAAGTTCTGTTTCTTGTTTGGCAACCATCGTATCCTGATTTTACGATAAAAATGAGGCCTCTTCTGGCTTTAGACACAATTTTACTACCTTCCAAAAAAATGGTGAAGAATTTACGGTACGATAGAGACGAGGGCGTTGAATTCTATTTGTCGCGCTGCGCAACAAATAGCCCTGTCCTATATATATATATATATATATATATATATATATATATATAATAAGGATGTTGTTGTCTTGCTGTAACAATCATCGAGTAGACAACCATGGTGGCGCTTCATGGTTTTATAAGAATATATCTGGTTAATCTTTCTTAGTTGTTTTTTTTGTCATGTTGCTCTAAATGCTTTTGTGCGGTTACCTTTAAAGTATCGTTTATGTTGTTGCTTCCGCATTATACTCTGTCTTAATGTTTTGCAATGTGTTTTGTGGTTCAACCACTGTGTTAGGGATGTTTAGTGGCATCTTGGGCTTTTGTGGTGCCTGGGTTGTAACAGTTTGAGTGGCATGTAACCTTCGGAAAAAAATAAATCAGCGGCACCTAGTGCTGATAATTCTTCTCAAAAGAAAGGCAAGAAAACACCGGTGGTGGTGCTAAGTCCAAGTGTTGATGGAACAAACAAATGGCAGCCAACCCCTTATCGGGTTTGAATGTTCAGAATGCTGCTCTAGTCCCTATGACAGATTCCAAAAATGTCAATGGCAACCCAGGTGCCACGCCTTTGCGAATCAGTAAGAGAAATGTGTTATCTGATGACCAGGATTCCATCGAGAGGGCGGCAAAACTCAAGGTAAGAAAGAATTTGGAAGACCAAGTCATCAGGTACAAATGTTGAAATTTCCTTTAATAGAGCAAAGTCATCTGTTTACTAAAATCTTTAGAGCAAAGTCATTTATGCGAGTCTCTGGATTTTGGTGCAGTACAAGTTGATAGTAAAAACAAGGTGATGATCTAGAAAAAATAGACGATGAAAAGCTTGACATCCCTACATTGAATACTTTGTGTGATGACTTGATGGAGGGACGGAGTGAAGGGGAACGTGACATAAGTCTACCAGCCACTCCTCTGTTCTAACCTTTGTTAGAGTTGGTTGGCTCACCATCGCCGATGAGGATATCATGAACACAAAACTTGAACACAGTAGCTCTCTGTTTATTGGAAGAAGAACATGCAGGCCATATGGCCACGACGCGTGCCACGCTCCTGTGTGAGCTGCACCATCCCCCGGCTCAGAACGTGCCGCTTGACTCGCTCTACTCGCTACGTTCCCGCGTGAACCAGCACGTGTCGAACCAACTAAAACGAGCCCAATAATAGGATCGGGCTCATGCACGCAACAGAAATGAATGACTAGCCTTTTTGTACAATGATCACGAACTGAAAAAATACCCTGAGTTTATGCAACATCCTTAGACATAGAAAGAAATAAAAATAAGAAAAAGAAACACAAAGGGAGGTTTTCTTAGAAGTGTTTCATCATTATTTTGGTAGTTCCTAATGAAAGGTATTTTTTGGAATTTTTTGGAATTGTAATGGTCTGGGCGACCCTAAGAAATTTAATTTTTTTTGTCTGATATCACAAAGGAAAAGGGTTTAGATTTCATAGCCTTATTAGAAGCTGGGAGAAGCAACTTTACAGATGCTTTTCTTAGAAATTTATGCGCAGAAAAAGATTTCTTATGGCATGCAAAACCTCCTAGAGTTAGATCTGGTGGCAGGTTGGTAGGAATAAACCTTTTAACTTTTGATATTGGTGAAATTAAGGAAGGTGATTTTTTTTGTTAGGTTCAAGGTTAGAAACAAAATGAATTGTTTTAAATGGAACTTAGTGTCGATTTATGGTCCAGCACAAAATGAGCTAAAAGAGACGTTCCTTACAGAATTAGTACAACTCTATACTAAAGAAGCTTTACCTATTGTAATAGGTGGTGAGTTTAATATTCTTAGAGGACCACAAGAAAAAATAATTCAAACTATAACGACAGATGGCCTTTCTTGTTTAACTCTATTATTGATGTGTTTAATATTAGAGAATTGGCTTTATCAGGTCGACAATTTAATGGACCAATAATCTTCAAAATCCAGCATATGAAAAATTGGATAGAGTACTAGTATGTACAGACTGGGAATCATGCTTTCCACTTACCACAGTTCAAGCCTTAACATGCGAGATATCAGATCATACTCCATTAACACCGGAGATGCATCTTCGAGTACAAAACCACCTTTATTCAAATTTGAATTGGGCTGGTTAATTACTTCAAGATGGTTTTATTGGTATGGTACGCGAGGTTTGGCAAAGTGTTACTGATGGCCATACCCCTTTGGAAAAGTGGCAATAAAAAATTAGGAGGCTAAGACAATACTAAGGGGTTGAGCCAAAATACTAGTGGTGCATATAAAAAGGAAAAGAAGCAGTTGTTAATTGGATGAACTAGATAAGAAAGCAGAGGCCACACAGTTAGATCAAGATGAGTTGAATTTAAAACATGTTCTTATTGAGAGGCTTGCCAATATATTAAGAGAAGAGGAGTTGAAATGGTACCCGAGGGCTAAAATAAAAAATCTTTTGGATGGAGATGCAAATACAAAGTACTTCCCGTTAGTGGAAATCGGTAAACATAGAAAAAACACATATTTTCCAGCTTGAACAAAATTAGGAAACAATATCTGGTGATGAGGTATTGAAAAAATTTATCACCAAGTATTATGAAATTTATTCGGGCCACCAAATTCAAATAGTTTGTCGATGGATGAGACTCGAATAGATGACATCCCCCTAGTTCTTGAGGAGGAAAATACACTTCTTGTTGATAGGTTCACAGAGGCTGGGGCAAGGGAGGCAATTTTCCAGATGGAACATAATAAAGCGCTAGGCCACGATGGGTTCCCTCCTGAGTTTTATCAAGTCTTCAGGGATTTAATTAAGAAGATCTGATTGCTCTATTTGAGGACTTTCATAGGGGCTTATTACCTTTACATGTCCTGAGCTTTGGAACAATAATTATATTACCAAAAAAGTTTTTTCTCGAATACTATTGGTATTTCTTACGTCACGAATAAATCCGCAAGCGTATGGAGTACCATTGTAGCTTTCACCCGTTAGTATTCAAGGATATCGTAATCCACAGGGAACGTGTGTACTAGTCTTCTAACTTGTTTGTCCAAGGACAACAAGAGTATGATAGGCGAGGGTAGAGAGGATCTCTATGGCTTAAGGGTGTGTTTGGTTTGAGGGATGGGACAGAACAGGACGAGTCAATCCTCATGCATGTTTGGTTGGGAGACAGCTGGGACGGGATGGCATCTTTGAAGAATATGCCTGAAAAACGGGGGACGAACTCATCCCACCAAAACGAGCAGACCGATCCGTCCCCCGTTTACACCATCGTTGTTCCGTCACCCCTCTGTCTCCCTCACGCGATCCCACCCCGACGCCCGAGCTCGTGCCCCTCACGCGGATGCTCAAGTCACTGGCTCCCGGAGCTCGCGGTGGCCCCCTCCCTTCCACGCCCGGAGCTAGCCGCCTCCCCCTCCCTCCCCCACCGAAGCTCGGCGCAGCCGGCCTAGAGCTTGCGTCGTCCTCCTCCCTCCCACGCCCGGAGCTCGGTCTTCCAGTCCTCCCCCCTCTCCCTCCCCGCGTGGAGCTCCGGCGGCAACCTCGCAGCGGCTGCCTCTGCCCGGCACTAACCGTGGCGCACACGGTGGCCTCCGCCCAACGCTCGTCGGGGCGGACACCGCGGCCTCCGCCCGGCACACTGAAGGGTGGCATGTGAAGATCCCAGCAGCACGGGGCGGGGGCGAGGTCGGCAGAGGCCGGGGGCGAGGGCGGCAGCCGACGGCCGGCGACTTGGTGCTGGTGCGTCCTGCGCATAGGTGGGTAGGCCGGCGGCCGACGGCTTGGTCGTCAAGCGCGGAGGCTAATATATAGAGCTCAATTTCTCTCCATTGCTGACATGTGGGCCCGTGCCTAATGGGTGGATAATAGCGTCAATTTTGTTCGTCCTGTGTCCTTTCAACCAAACACTGAACCAGGACCGTCCCTTCAACCAAACATCAGGTGGGATCATCCCATCCCTCGAAACAGGGACGACCCTGTCCTGTCCCTCCTTGACTCCCAATCAATCACACCCTAAGAGTTTCTAGATAGATAAGCTCGGCCTCTACTTGCTTACTTCAGGCACCGGTCTACTCCTGGTCTGCCAAGAGTCTCCGGCCAACAGCTCCACGCTGAACCCAAACGTGGAGGAATACAAGGACGGACAGGTGAAAGTGCATCTAGGCCTCCTATGTGTTTTGGTGATAATGACAATTAGAATTTGGGATTTGATGGTTGTATTAAGTATATGCAGGAATAAAAAGAAAAGAAGGTTTATGAATATCAAAGGATGGCCCCCAATTACTTATGTATGGTGGATGAGCTCATTGGCGATTTAAACTTATTTTTGGTTTGAATTTGAGTATAGGAAATCACCGTACTATCAAGGGGGACGTGTTTGATGAATCAAAAGTGCCAAAAGTGCTTAATTGAGATGCTAACTACCCAAGAGTGAAATCTAACTTTAGTTTTTCAGGTGTTGCACAGCAGCTTGTCGAAAATTCCGACGCTATGCCGGAAGTTCCGGCAAGCCCGGTAATACCCGGTGCAGTATCTCCGGCAGCCTCAGTGAGGACTCGGAAATTCCGGTGGGTAGTGCCGGAAGTTCCGTTGGGGCTGTTCGTCGCATTGATTCTTAGGGTTTGAGCCTGCCCGGAAATATCCGGTGGACATTCTCCGGTGGGCTCGGTTTGGTTTCGAAATTCCGGTTGGAAGTACCGGAAGTTCCGGTGGGGCTGTTCATCAGGTCGTTTCTTAGTTCAAAACTGTGCCTTGTCGGAAGTTCCGACGCTACGTCGGAAATTCCGGCAAGTGACCTGGTAGTGCATAACGGCTAGTTTTTGGGGGTTGAGTTCTTTCATTGCTGCTGACCTAACCCGAGACAAACACATTCACTAGCATTCAATTCACTCTCCCAACTCCCTCTAGTGCTAATCCTTGCAAAGATTTGAGTAGAGCCTTGGGTGTGAGTGATTCTTGAGGTGTGAGACCAAGCCATTGAGTGAGTTCATCCATTGTTCATCTCAAGAAGCACTTGAAGCAAGTTTGGCTCATCGATTCTCGTTTATTACTCTTGGAGCTGAGCTCCTAGACGGTTAGGCGTCGCCGGCAACTCCCAACTTGGTGTGGTTGAGTGCCGAACGTTTGTAGTCTTCATCCCTAAGTGGGAACAATAGTAAGAATTTCAATCCGGCCCTTGTGGTTGATTGAAGGAGGCAAGGGGTTAGAGTTGACCCGGCTCTAAGTGAGCACCTCAACGGAGACGTAGCTCCTAAGTGGAGTGAACTTCGGTGAACAAATCATTGTCTCTTGTTCTTGTTGTTGTTCTTCATATTCATATTGTTCTTCAGCTTAATTTCATCCGATCTATCTTGTCATAAGTTTCCGCTGCTAGAGATCATAGTTTTAAGCTTCCTTGCACTTGTGGTGAACTTTCTATTCATATAGAATCTGCAGTTTCATATCTGTTTTTGAATCTCGTATTCAGGTTTGTGTTGAGCCGGAAGTTCTGCCCCTGTGCCGGAAATTCCGGGGAGCCGAAAATTCCGACACAGCGCCAGAACATCCGGCCCATTTAATATTTAATTGTCAAATTTGCAGAAATTTTATACAGGCCTATTCACCCCCCCCTCTAGGCCTAGTGTCGGTCCTTTCAACAGGGTTGTCACCACCTGCTGCCTACCTCTTAGACCGTGGGAAACGAGGCAAACAAAGGCAACTTATAGCTTAGACACCATGTTGATACTATCGATTACTACTCTAGAGTTGATCTCCACTAGAGCATCTGTCACGGGGACAGACGATGAACCCACAAGCAAATAAAGAACGGAACTTAAATAACCAAAAGACTCACCACCATAGACAATCAGGAACACTTACTTAAAAAGAAGCATTCGTCGAGGTACAAGACCGGGGAAAAGCACCAACAGGCGGTGCTTCCCTCGAGCTACCCCTCACTCTCTCCTTATTCCCTAAGTACTAAAGAGGTAGAGCTTCGCCTTGGAGTGAAGGTATTCTTCTCCTCTTGTGGTTGTTGTCAAATAGGGGTGCTCTACTCCTCCTTTTATTCTAGTAGGGGGCGGTGTCTGGCCCTCCAAGGATAGACACCCATCTTAGCGCCAAGGGGGGGAGCAAGGGAGAGCTTCCAGCCAAGATTGGGCGCGAATGGGGCATTCCCGGGGTCGGCCAAACCCTGGGTGCGTCCCCTGGACGCCCTTTCGCTCGGCATCCAATTCACGGTTAATTATGCCTGGTCCTAATTGTTGATGCTTTGATGACCACAAGAGAGTAGGCTAATGTCACTTGTAATCAGGAGATGTCATTCTAAATGAATGGATAATGACTCATACAATTTACTATAATTGTATTACAAAGAGAACTCTACAAATATTGCCATTATTGCAAAAATTATAGAAAATAACTAAGAAACTCCAGATAAACCTGGTAATGTAGACATTTTACATATCCTCCATAGCACATGTCATCAGAAAAGCTAGGTGGCCAAACGGCCTTTTTCGAACGCTGGCTTTCACAAAGCCAGATTTCTACGAGCAAAAAGCCAACAGTTACAGTTGCGACAATGTTTATATCTGCCAGACACAAGCGTCTGCTTTATTGCACTATAACAAGTTCACCATTTGGAACACCTTGTTGGATTTTGACTATTTTTGGCATAGTGTATAAAGTTCGGAAAAGACACATAAGGCAACTTTCCTTTTCTAAAATGTGGGGGGATCAAATTTTCCTCAAAGTTTCAGGACTCTCTCCATAAGATGCAGAGTTTCTCCATTAAGATTTTCTCTAAATTTTAGTTGGTGCCTTGGCAGAAGTTTATTTTTTACTAATTAATTACCAACAAGCGGAAAAAAAACGAACGTGCATGAAGATTGGTGAAGACGTGACATTCCATTATGTGGTGCAAAGAAGGAAAAGTGTTCGGCAGATTAGCATGTGCATTCTGTTGCGATTGGCTAAGTAAATTTTGCTTTGGCTTTACCAGCCGTGTCTGTCTTTGAAAGAATTCCCATTTCAGGTCGGATCTGTTATACTCTAGGCAAAATGACAAATCCATCCACGGTGCTCACGATTCGATCTGATCAATCGAGAGAGAGACACAGGAGGATATTCTAATTAAGGTGTTCAGGATGCATCTCCATGTTACTTCGTCAGTTATTAAATATATACTTTCACAACAGCAGCTTTAAAGATAACATTAATAATATTTGCTGAAGTTACAATCTTTCGAAGATAGATTCAAAGACCAAATTCAATGATACCATTTTTTTATGACTAATCTAAATAGTTTTTCTAAAGGATCATTGGTTTAAATTAGAGAACATTAAGTACAATATATTATATATATAGCATGCCAAACACCATCTATATATTTCACATTGTTTTCATACATTCCACTTCATAAAGCAAATTGTTGCAGTTCCTGCAATGACTTGGCTCAATTGCAAAAACCACTATCCATATGGCAATACAGTATGCATGTGCTCATCGAAATTCCACTTACTTTTGCAAAGTGAAGCCAGTATGAAGAAATGCCAAAGGAAGCATGGCGGCCTCCACCTGAAGGCTGGGTCAAACAAAATGTGGATGATGCTTTTCAAGAATCAGAGAAGGCAAGTATGGGTGGAATTATTCGAGACCATAATGGGGAGGTGATTCTCTTGACATGGCGTGTCTTCCATCACTGTGCTTCAGCTGAGGAGGTAGAAGCTCTAGCGTGTGCGTGTCGAGAAAGAGTGAGAGTAGCAGCAGAATGGGTGAGATTGCCAACAAACATTGAGTCAGACTGCTTTAATGTGATAGCCTCCTTGCGATCTTCAAGTGAAGACAGATCCAGAACTTCACATATTGTGAAGGAGATAAAGGCTGCCATGCTTCTGCTCCCATCTTGTTAGAAGAGAGTGCAACAAGGTAGCTCATGAACTCGCTAAAATAACAGTGCATTGTGCGGTGTGGAGAGAGAATGCACCGTTGCTATAAAAGAGCTCCTCTTGAAGGATTGTAAACACTCTTTTTCAGAAGAAATATAAGCACTTTTTTCCAAAAAAAAAAGTGAAGCCAGTGTGGGCCAAGCTAGCTGAGTCAATCTTATTTTGATGGTTGGATTATATATGCTTATTCATGTCATATTGGATATACGGAAACCAATGTGACGGAGTCGAGGTGCCGTTCGGATCCGAGTAAAACTATGCTATATCCGACAAAAATAATCTCAAGCCAATCCAAACATGTTAGATAGTATTATATTAACCTCCCTTTATTGATACTCACTCCATCCCAAAAATAGAAATAAATATTTACCCCTATAAAGTATAGTTCCATGTTTTAATATCTTAAGTTTGACCAATTATAGATAAAAATATCAATATTTATGATATCAAATAAACATTTTTAGATTAATTAGAAGATACATTTTCATAGTAAATTTATCTAGAGCAATAAATATGAATACAGTTCACTAGAAATTTGGTCAATGTGAATCACTTTAACTGGCACTCAATCCTTTTGGGGCAGAGAGAGTACTTGGCAATTTTGACCAATGCACGGTTAACTAGATGATTTGCTTTTCTTATATGAAATAACCAAAATACCCCTCTAAAGCTATCTCTAAATATTTCTAGAACATTCCGATACCACTTTATGAGGAGCAATATAGTAAATAACATCTTGAAATCCATCTAATACCAAGTATTTGTAAAATAAAAAAGTGGTCAAAGTTGCAAAATATTCATCAATGGAGTTTAGTATGTTTTTAGAATCCTAGCTCATAATCCATAATCCCATCTAACTTAGCTATATGAGGATAATGGGTTGGAAAGGAGCATTTGACATTGACAACAATCTCGCTATCCAGATTATAATCCAGAGATCCAAACGGGTTAGACTTTTAATATCCACAATGCAGATTCTCATAATCACTACTTCCTCCATTTCAAATTTAAGTCATTTTGGTTTTTTTAAGGTTCATTAGTTTTGGCATGTATCTAGACAATATGTATATCTGGGTGTATGATAAAATTAATGAACCCTGAAAAACCAAAATGACCTACAGTTTGGAAGGGATAGGGTATCTACTATTTAGATTTTTATAGTATTTAGCTAATCAAACTGACCCTAAACTCTTTGGTAGCAATTTTTTTGTGCAAGTTCCAAAAATTAATGCTAAGACTGTAATGGAGTAGAAGTGTCAAACTTTGATAAACCATCTAGAAGTACGTCTTTAGAGCAAAATCGCTAGGATCTAAAATAAATATGATATCTTGATTTGTTCTGTTTTCATGGATATATTCCCACAAATCTTTTGTCCTTTTCCTTGGCGGCTTCCTTTCGGCGCTATGCGGAGGCCAATCGAGGAGGATCTTCATCCTTTCTTTCCTCCTTGCACGGTTACGCCTACAAATAGTACTCCAAAATATCTATAACAAGGCGACGAGTCAGTGGCGTCCGGCTCGATCTCCATTGCTGCCATCTCGGCTTCTCGCCTGCGGTGAAGCGAGATGGCAAGCATGGAGGAGCCGCTCCTCGCCGCGGCGACGGGCACGGGAACGAAGCACGGAGGAGGCGAGGATGAGAGCCTGGTTGGTGCTCGAGGTCAAGAAGCAGCTGTACCTCGCCGGGCCGCTCGTCGTCGGGTTCCTCCTGCAGAACCTTGTCCAGATGGTCTCCGTCATGTTCGTTGGCCACCTCGGCGAGCTCGCGCTGGCCAGCGCCTCCCTGGCCACCTCCTTCGCCGGCGTCACGGGCTTCAGCTTGCTGGTGAACATCTCTCTCTGATTCTCTCGTCTCCGTACGTCGCCTATCCTGTTCGCTCACCGCCGCCGTGCTTACCAGGCGGGCATGGCGTGCAGCCTGGACACGCTGTGCGGCCAGGCCTTCGGCGCGGGGCAGCACCACATGCTCGGCGTGTACAAGCAGCGGGCGACGCTGGTGCTGGCCCTGGTGAGTGTTCCGGTGGCGGCGATCTGGGCCTACACCGGCGAGATCCTGTCTTGGTGCGGCCAGGACCCGGAGATCGCCGCCGGGGCCGGGAGCTACATCCGGTGGATGATCCCTGCGCTGTTCCTGTACGGCATGCTGCAGTGCCAGGTTCGGTTCCTGCAGACGCAGAACCTTGTCATGCCGGTGATGCTGAGCTCCGGCGCCACAGCGCTGTGCCACCCGGCCGTCTGCTGGCTGCTGGTGCGCGGGCTCGGCCTGGGCCGCAACGGCGCCGCGCTGGCCAATGGCGTCTCCTACCTCGCCAACCTCTCCTATCTGGCGCTCTACGTCCGGCTCTCGCCGTCCTGCAAGACCACCTGGACGGGGTTCTCCTCCGAGGCGTTCCGCGGCATCCCCGACTTCCTCAAGCTCGCCGTGCCGTCCGCCGTCATGATCTGGTGAGGGTGACCATTGATGAGGTGTTTCCATTCTTCCACTCCATTGTGTTGTGTTACATCGATTGAAGCGATCGATGGCTGGGTGCAGCATGAAGTGGTGGTCCTTCGAGTTCGTGGTGATGCTTTCTGGTCTCCTCCCTAACCCCAAGCTCGAGACGGCCGTGCTGTCCATCAGGTAAGACATGATTGTCTCCGAACAAAATTGTCTCCGATGGACAGCCATGGACTCATGGTTTGGTTCTGCTTGTAGCATGAACACCAACAATTTCGCGTTCATGGTGCCGCTGGGACTTGGCAGTGCCGTAAGGTCAGTAACCCCAATCAGATCAACTGCAACTGCAATACAGATCTCTGATCAGGAGCTCAGTAAGATTGGATTTGGGTTATTGTTGCAGCACGCGTGTGTCGAACGAGCTCGGCGCAGGGCGGCCCGAAGCAGCCCGGCTGGCAACCCGGGTGGTGGTGGTGCTGGCGCTGGCGGTGGGCGTGTCGGAAGGGCTCGTGCTGGTGCTGCTGCGCAACCTGTGGGGTTACGCGTACAGCAACGAGGAGGAGGTGCTCCGGTACACCGCCAGGATGATGCCCATCCTCGCGGTGTCCAGCGTCCTTGACGGCCAGCAGGGTGTGCTCTCAGGTGAAACTTAACTCTGCTCTGCACTCTGTCACTTGATGCACATCTTCTGATTCTCAGTTACTTGGTTACCATTTTACATCACAGTGTTTTAACTTCTGGGCATGCTTGATCTGAAGGTGTTGTTAGGGGTTGTGGCCGCCAAAAGGCCGGCGCTTATATCAACCTTGCAGCATATTACCTCGCCGGCATCCCTTCGGCATTTGTTTTGGATTATATTAATTTCCTTCGTATTGCATTTTTTTTAAAAAAAAATGGTATAGGTTCTAAACGCTGGTTTAATTTGAACTCTGAACAGGGCCTCTGGTTCGGAATCATGTGCGGGCTGGTGGTGCAGATGCTCCTGCTGCTCTCCATCACCTTGTTCACCAACTGGAACAAGGAGGTAACCAAGTTCCAAGCTTCAATGCGTGAGGTTTTGTTGCTATTTTTTTTATCTCAGTTTCTGAATGCTGTTGTTGCTGGGTGAACTTCTTCAGGCCTTGAAGGCGACGAACAGAGTTTTGGGTTCTGCTCTTCCTGTGGACATGACAACAACATGAAGTATAGTGTAGAGCACACAAAAGGGTTGCAATTTAGTCGGGAATAACGCTCAAGGAGGCATCGACTCAAGGCGGTATCATGTTGATGGAGTGAATAATGTTGACGGTCATGCTGTTCTGTTCGTCCTCGTCCCTTCAGTCGAACATTGAGCATGAATGCAAGTGATGATCTGTTGATGTTCTGACATTGAACCAGACCATTCTCTCTGCTCAAAAGTTTTGAAAACCCCTGTTGCAGTATGAAACTACGGAGCCATTTCAGAAACAGCATAATCAATATCAATCCAAACCTTGTTTCTTTTTCACGCCAACATGCATTGCCCAATGTAGTCTCTAAACCCCCACGTTTCCGCATCAGTTTAAGTTTTGTGTTAAACTAATAGATCACGCAGCTTAATAAGTTCAACCATATGCTTGAAAATCATAACGCGGCACAGGCGTAGTAGCTTGCTGGACGTTGATGTCAAGTTGCTGGTTCCACTTGTCTCAGGCAGGTCTTGGGAAGATGTGCCACCAATGGATGTAGATTGTGATACCACCGGTTCATGCCACCAATGGATGTAGATTGGCCCTAGATATCGATCTTCTTTCAGTTGCGTCTGAACAAAACGCAAGAGATACAGCTTACCACATCGATGAGCTTCCACTGCACATCACTCTGAATTAGGATTCTTGGAACAAATTGAACCCACCACACATCTAAAGCGAATAAAAACACACATCTAAACATGCAAACCATACAGATAGGTCATGGAGCGACAATAAAAGTGAACCAGCACACACATCTATGCAGATAGGTCATCGAGCGATGATAATGTTAAGTGGCGTGCATACATGACAGACAAGAAATATCTCGGCTTATGAGTGGTAACCAGTGAGTGCTTGGACACGGCAACAAAAGAGAGTATCAACCTGATCCACATGGTGACGCCGTACAGGATTGATCAATGGTGATGGCACAGATCAATTCGAGCAGACTGGTTTGCAAACATTGCAACAACTCAAACTTGAGACTTCAGGAAGAAACCAACCTCAGATCAACAGATCACAGCTTGCACTGACAGTAGCAGCAATCATACAGGCTGGCTGTAACCCAAAAAAAAAAAAACTACTACCAGCACCAGGAATCATGTGGCCTACAGGGCTTCAAATCAAAACCTGTTATAAGCCAAGTGCTATGACAGCAATGTCTTAGAGATTGGTAGAATCAACAGCTTAAGCAATTGCTTAGACGAAATACAAATATCCCATCACTAGCACTCACTAACAAGATAATAGCTGACAACTACTGAAACATATCCACCTGTTAAAACACCTCGAATCCCATCTTTTAAACTCTACTGGATCACCTTTGGCAGCCTGAATCTTCTATCCAACCATCTGATATGAACAATGAACAGGGCTCACGTAAGTGCATCAACAATTGAGCATCATAAATTCAATTAACATAACAATGCAATGTAGATGAAAATACGATTTAACTACAGAAACAGATATGGACTCTCCCATTTGCAAACATAATAAAATATCCAAGTGTGCACACAGATTTATTGACACCTCTAAAAGAGCTCTAAATGAGTCCATGGTAACAGGCATGGTTGAATAACATTCAGCTCTAGTATCAAGTTGGACTAATTTTTGGCAGTAGACCTAAAGTTGCTCCCAAAAGAGCAGTTTATAGTCTCGCAAAGATATCCAAAGCACATATTGGACATGTTTGGTTTCCTGCACATGCCTCAGCCAGGTTCTGCGGGTGAAGCTTTTGGACATTTGGTCGGCTGAAAGGCCAGAGCCTGTCCCGTGGCATGCAATTGCATGCCAGCAAGCCTGGCTCCCAGGCAACGAGATTGAGATCCGTTTCTGTGGAACCAGGCTGGTGAGATGCAACGTATTAGCAAGTTAATGATAATATTAGCAAATGATTAACATGTTTTAAGACCAATTAGTATATTTCAAAGTTAATAAAGGCTTAATATGAAATATACTAACTTACTAAGTATTGTTTAGTCAATTTAAGCAAAATAAATATAGTTCTAATACTTGTTTTTAATCTCAATATAATACATCATGTATCGGTGCAGCCAACCAAACAACTGTTGTGCTGATCCAGCACCCACTGGTTCAGCCAACCAAACATCAAGAGATTGCATGACACGGGCCAGTCCCAGCTCAACCTGGCTGGTAGGTGCGAGCCAGGCTCCCCTCGTCAACGAACCAAACGTTCCCATTGTGTTTGTAATTCCTTCTTTTGTTAAAACCCTAAGTCGCCCATGACAACTTGGTTTAAGAGGCTCAGAACGTATCTCTGTACTTAACTTCAAAACTGGTTCATGTATCAAGACCCAGGTTTAAGCTACAATTACTCTGAGCTTAAATTTTTCACTCTGTGACTTCCGCGCTCATACCAACCTATCAAGTGTAGAGCCCTTGGAAAATCAGCTATTTTCAAAAAGATCAGCTATCTTGTTAGAACCAATGTTCAGCTTCAAAGAAAACTAGATGTTCCTTGTCGCATTAACCTTACTGGTACAACCGTCAAAATTGATCTGAGAGATTGCAAATTCACTGAACCAATCAACTACTATCATACATGATACAAGCTCCTTTCAAGGTGATACATATTCACAAATGTTTATACCAGTAATGTTACTGCTACTTATAAATTATAAAATCAAAGTTACCAAAATTACTGTTTATAACTTTCATCTATTGCTGCAGCATTTAAGGAAAACATAAAAAAGCATCATTATAAAGAAAGAACGACTGACTATTCATGCGTAACGGAGTATAGTTTTACTTCCTACAATTCATAGTTATAATTTAGTGGAAAAATATGCGCTAGACTAAAGATGAAGCTAGATATTTTAATAAGAGCAGCTCATGAGATGCTAAATCCATCTTGCACCAATTGTTTCTTGAGATGCTACATCGATCCTGTTCCTCTTGAATAATTTGCAACAGATTCGACTGTCCCTCAGATAAATGCAGCTTGAAACATGCTCAATCAAAAGACCACACTATGACACAATGTGAATATCCCAGTGTTGATATACTTTTATACAGACATTCTGAATGAAGATAAATTTTTAATTGATGTTATATTTATGAGTTTACTACTGAGGATTAGGACATTTCAGCAACTGTTTCAGAAGTGAAATTCAACTTTTGAACCTGTGAACTGAACTCTACACATGGAGCTATGACAATTCTTCAAATATCAAGAGCAAACATAATAAAAACTCAAGTAAGCAGAATGGCATACCATATCAAAGACTTGATAACACCCATACAAGTCTACTCTACCAAGCCGATCAACGTATTGAGAACATCCTTCCTTACATCAGCTCGCCGGATCTGTGCCTTTGCCTCTAAAACTAGTTGCCTCTTGACCTTGGAATCAAGAAACTGTGCCCTCTCATCACCAATGAACTCAAATGCTCTCTTCAGAGACTCCCCACATGGATGCTGGGCCTGGATCTCCTCCACATAAGCAGCAAGGTTGGAATACGTCTTCTGCAATTCATCAAAGCCCCTGTGCATATCTTGCACATTAGCGTCTCTCTCTATTTCCTCATCATGATTTTCCCCTTCCTTATTCTTAGTCACAGTGCCACCATTCTGATTTGCAGTTGTGGCTTCTTTTGGCATGCAACTGTCCATATCTATATCCATTTTCCCTTTGTTAATCTTCCCCCTCTTGCTCTTTGCCAAATCACCACCATTTTGAGTGCCAGTACTGGTCTCCTTCAATGCGCCACTCTTTGCATCTTTATCCATTTCCTCATTGTGATTTTCTCGCTTCTGACTCTTGCTTGGGGTACCAGTAGAGCTAACCTCCTTTGACAGCCTGCTCTTTACATCTCCATCTGTTTTCTCTTTGATGGCCTGCCCCTTCTTGCTTCCTTTCTGAGAATCACCATTTTGACTGGCAGTACTGGTGGCAGCCTCCTTTGGTGCGCCACCCTTTGAATTCCCATCCATTTTCCCTTTGTTAGCCTGCCCCTTCTTACTCTTTGCCACAGCTCCACCATTTATCGATGCAGCTGCAGCGATAGCCTCCTTCGCCTTCTCTCCCCAGACTGCTTCCGAGAGATTATACATCCGGAGCTCATCTTCTTTACTTGGCACAATGCCTGTCCTCACTGCTTTCTCATACCGCAGCTTGAGCGCCCGTACCTTCTCATACATATCTGAGTAGGTGCAGTTCTTCCTCTCGAGGCGGTCACCAATAGTAGAAATGAGGAAATCGGTCTTAGGCAGCATGCTCTCGTTCTTGACGTGCGTCGCAAGGGCCTCCAATATCTTCATCTCATCATTTTTCCCCCAACGCTGAGTGCGCGAAGGCTTCTCCGACTTGCTGCTGGGTGGCGAGGCATCGAGCGCCACCGGCTTCTCTGGCTCGGTCTTGACCTTCTTCCCCTTGCCTGCAGGAGTGACCTCAGACGCCGCCTTCTGTTGCTCGGCCTTGCCCTTCTTCGCCTTGCCGGCTGGAGTGGCATCAGACACCGCCTTCTCCGGCTTGGCCATGCCCTTCTTCGCCTTGCCAGCTAGTGTGGACTCAGACGCCGCTTTCTCCGACTCAGTCTTGCTCTTCTTCGCCTTGCCAGGCGGGCTGGCCTCAGCCGCCGTAGCAGCCTTCTCAGCCCCGGCCTTGGCCTTCTTCGCCTTGCCGGATGGAGCAGGATCCGCCGCGGGCCTCTTCCTCTCCTGCTCCGCCTTGGACTTCCCGGACGCCGCCGGCGGCGGCGGCGGCGCAGGCTCCGACTTCCGACGACTCTCCCTCCTCCTCCTCGTCGGATTCGGGCTGGGGAACCCGGTGCTGCTGCAGCTTGTTGGGGGAGCGGTGCACCTGGCGGAGCTGGAAAGCCTGCGCGTCGGTGTCGGAGTCGGAGCCCGTCGACGAGTCGGCGTCGTCGGCCGCGGCGGCGGGAGGGGTCATCCGTCGTGCGGGGAGGCTCGGAGGGTCCTCCTCCTCCTCCTCGGAGCCGGATTCCTCGGAGGACTCCTCCTGCGGCGGAGGCGGCGGCGGCGGAGGCGACGGCGCGCGGCGCTTCCGGGCCATGGCTCGCCGCTAGGGTTCAGTGGGCGTGGAATGGGGAATTGGAATGGGATGGGTCAGATGCTGGAGGACTTCTTTTTTTGGGATATTTAATTTTTTTCTTTTTGCCATCCTTGCAAATGGCCATCATTTATGAATGCCCCAACATATTTGCCACCGGAGGGAGAAGATTTCTAACAAATTTGCCAAATTCGCCTACGTGGCATGACACATCGGCCAGACACGCGAAAGGGTACACGAAATGTCGCTTCTGCCCCCGGCCTTATCCTCTTACCTGGACCCAGACCCGACCGGCCATGGCATCGCCTTTGACCTTGCCTCCCCCTCTCTCACGCCATTTCCTCTGCTCGCCCTTCCCTTTGCTTCTGTCGCCGTCGCCCTTGCCTCTGGTCTTCGTCCACACGCCGCGCACCCAGCAATGTCGCGGAGGAGGGCTAAATCGTCGGGATCGAGGGCCTCGGGGGCTAACCAGTTGGCGCCCAATGCGGTCGGCAACTGGTGGCCGCCAAATGCGGTCGGTAAGGAGACCGGGCTTCCTTTGATTCAGTGCACAATCTGTGGCTTGGCAAGGGTGATAGAGCTCCGTGCATGGACTGAAGCCAACAATGGCCGCGTGTCTTCAAGTGTCCGAGGAACATACAAGGGGTGAGTTCATATGTGTGTCTTTGGTTCCATTGTTTGTCAATGTGGATTTAACATCTGAGCATGAATTCCTTCTTTTTATTGTAGGCACCCAATAGATGTGGTTTCTACTATATTCAACGGCAGTATCAGGACAAGCTCGTCGAACTGAACATTATCAAGAAGCAAGAGGAACTGCGGCAAGAGCAAAGGTCTGAAGAAAAAGTTCCTCAGTTCATGGAAGCAAGAACAGATGGACTTAGAGTTAGTTTGATGGAAGCTAAACTGGACGTTTTAGCTAGGACAGTGAAGATGTTGATGTTTATGCTAGGTGTATGTGTTGTTGTTGGCATCATGTATGTTATGAAGTGACTGCAAATGAATGAAAATGGTTGAATTTCAATGCAAATGAATCAATGCTTGTTCACAATCACAATTGCACATGCAAGCCCATAACAGAATAACATCATAAGGTCATGCCATAGCATTATATAATAAGGTTCTGCCATCATGACAATCCTTGTCTGAGCATTACATTACAAAATAAGTTCCTACCATCATCACAATCCATGTCTGATCATTAGATTACAGAACAACTAATGTTTTGGTCATGTAGATACATAGTTCACCATCATGGATACATAGCCTTTTAGGCTCAAAATATTACTGCCAGCTGAGCATCATGCTTTCTTAGTCTTAGTTGGGGTAGCCTTCTTGATCTTAGTTGACAGCAGCTTCCTCTTTGGTGTTAGTTTTTTTGACTATTGGTGCTTCAACTTCCAAAGGTGCTGGTGAAGTGGGTGCAACAGCCAAAGTTTGTGGAGCTTCTGATGCAAGTGGAGACTCCAAAACCAACCTCCTAAATTGCATTTGAATGATTATAACATGTGTAAAATAATTTAGTAGTGCACAATTTGTTTAGTAACTAACCTTCTAGTGAGTGGTCCTGGGCTATTCTGTTCCATGGCAGCAGCAACTGCTTCTTCTGCTGCCTTTTTAGCTGCTGCTCTAGCTGCTTGGGCTACTTCTTTGGCTGCTGCGGCTCGTGTTCTTGGTGTAGCAGGTGTAGGTACAGGTGCAGGTTCATCAGTCTTGCTCTTCTTCCTCCCCACCTTGGTCTTGATCTTTCTATTTCTCTTCGTGCAGTATTTACAACATGATTGGTGAACCAAATTGAGATACAAGTAAAAAAATGCAAATAAGAAGTAACCTTTTCTTGGTGCCAGTAACAGCACATCTCTAGCTTTCTTTCCTATGGCCAAGTTGACCACAACCTTGGCAGGTAACCTGTCTGGTTGCCTTACCAATCCTTTCCAAGCAAGACAAGAATCTATTATTCTTCTTCCTTCCTAGCTGCTTAGGCTTGGGAATTGGTGGTAACAATTTGAAGCATTTTTGTACTTCTGGCCACTGATTCTTGTCTGTAATATTGGGAACCACACCAGCATAAGCAGCCTGAAATCTCTGCACAGAAAATGTTTCATGCACAAAGTTGTCCATTATATGCCTTCTTTCAGAAGTGATGACTGCTAAGGCATGTGGACATGGTTTCCCACTAACTTGCCATTCCCTGCAGGTACACAAGTGATCCTTTAGGTATACAACATGTCTTCTGCCCTCTTCATCTTTGTAGATCTCTATGACTTCAGCCTGGCCAAAATCCCCCTTTATCAACCTAAGATGTCCAAGACCCTTAGATGCAGCATTCAGTTGATGAACAATTGCTGGCAGGATTAACCCATTGAGAGCCCTTGAGACTCTCCTTCTTTTCCAAACAAAATCACAGTTTTCTCCCTAATAGCATCTGCAAGTGCATCAACAGGTAAATCCTTATGTTCCTTGATCCATGCATTCCAACTTTCTGCCAAATTGTTGTTGATATATTCACATTTTATATCTGTTGAAAACTTGCTCTAGACCACAACAAAGGATGATCTTTCTGAAGCCACTTGTCCACTTCTGGACTAGGAGTTGTCACTTTCTCAAGCAGATACTTGTGCTTATCTGGCATGTAAGCCCTGGCAGCAGGCCACATGTATTTGGCATACATTTTGCCACTGAAATTTTTCTTCATGTTGTCCATCAGATGCCTGAAGCACTCCCTATGTTCAGCAAAAGGAAACACAAGTTTCACTGCAGCTGCTAAGCCTTTGCAGGCATCTGAGTATATTGCCAATTTGGGCACATGACCTATGGCATTGCCTAGCTGCTCCATGAACCATATCCAGTCATCCTTGGTCTCTGCCTCAAAAAAACCAAATGCAAGTGGAAACATCCAATTGTGGACATCTATTGCATTAGCAGCAGGCATGTGACCATTCCACTGCCCATTAAGGGCAGTGGAGTCTATACTAATGTAAGGCCTACATCCTTGTAAAAATCCATCAATGCAAGCTCTGAATACACAAAAGAATCTGCTAAAATGAATCTTGACATCTATCTCAACTACACTGCCTGGGGATCTCAATTCTATCTCTGCCTTGAACCTATATAACCAGTCAAAAGAATCACCCCACTTACCAAAAAGTTAGGCAGCAGCTCTCTGCCTCCCATACCAGACAGTCTAATATGGGATGCAAATCATGTACTTGTTCTCTAGATCCTCCTTCAGATCCTTGTCTCCCATACCAGACTTCCTTTTCAACAAGGGAATAGCCCTCTCTGCAACCCATGCTTGAGATGCCATCCTTCCTAAGACTCTGCTTCGACTTGCACAGTTATGTGCATTTGTGTTTATTTGAACATGCAACATGTACTAACATTAGTAGCATATAAAGTAATATTTACATGATATGCAATAATTCTTAGGCAAAAGGACAGCACATCAAGTAATATATAACAGTAGTTATACCCTGACACTGCTATCTACCTGAGTTCTAGCTCTAATTTTCCAAGGACATCCTGCTGCACTGCAACAACCCCTGAACCTACTCTTGTCTGACTTCTCTGTATGAAGCTCAAACTCCTCCACAATGGCATGCTGCTTCACTGCCATCCTAAAGTCCACCATACATGGGTAAACTATGCCCACTGACATATCTGGATTGTCTCTGTCCCAATCAACGAGTGGCTCAGTTGGATCATGATCCTCAATTGAAATTCCAGCATCTCTGATGTCTGCTTGTAGTTCTGCTGAAGGCATTGGAATAGCATCTGCTTGTGCTGCCTCATCTGCAGCTTCCAGCCCAAGAGCAGCATACAATGCATCCTCATTTGCTATAAGAATAGCATCTCCATCCTGATCAGCCTCAGCCATAATTACTAAAGGATCCCAGTCAATATCATCTGCATCAGGTTGTTGGGGTGGAGAGCTATAGGTGTCATCAACACAAGTTGCATTACCACTTGTCACACCAGATATGGCATTAGCACTAGCAGCACCAGATTGAGCAGCAGCTGTGAAACTGTTACCTCTCTTATAACACAAATCTTTGTCAACCAGTTCACAGCTTAAGTCTACACACTGAACATCCCACCTGGCATTCACCATTTCAACAAACTGATCATTACTGGCAACCTTCCATTCAGCACCACTCTCTTTGTCCACTCCCCACACAACAAGCTCTTGGCTAGGGCCCCAAATGATTTTACTGGCCATTTCCTCAACGAAATTGTCAAGATTATACCCTATGCTTCTATCAATCCATAGTTCATGAGTTTGTTCAGTGATATCAAGAATCCCATACTCCAGATTTGCCTTATACTTAGCACATGCAACAACAAGTCTAAATGCATTGCCAGGATCAATCCTAACATAACAACAATGAAAATAGATAAACAATGGAGTTAGGATATCTCCAACTCCAAAAAAACAACACCTCAGGATCTGAACCAACAAGAACTTCCATCCAAACCAAAATCAAACCAAAATACGGATAGCTTACCAAGGAGGGCAATCACGCGGTTCCATTGTGACTGCCTGGATCTACTACATCATCCACCTATGCAGCAAATCATGGCAGCATCAGATCGACTAAGCTGGGAATAACCTAAACCCTAACTTCTGATTCCATGCATAGCAACCCTAAGAATACCGCCGCATTAATCAGAAGATGGAGAGTCTATGTGGGCTTACCTCAGATCCGTGGATGAGCAACACAAGCCACAGTAGGAGGAGAAGCTGCCACCGTCGCCGCACGCCGCCACCAACGGCAGCAGACAGCAAGAAGAGGGAACGGGAGGGGAAGGAATGAGGGAGAGGTCGGGTCTGGGTCCAGGTAAGAGGATAAGGCCGGGGGCAGAAGCGACATTTCGCGTACCTCTTCCAGCGTGTCTGGCCGATGTGTCGTGCCACATAGGCGAGTTTGGCAAATTTGTTAGAAATCTTCTCTCTCCGGTGGCAAATATGTAGGGGCATTCATAAAGCTGGCATTTGAATGCTGGCCATTTGCAAGGATGGAAAAAAAATTAAATATC
Source organism: Alloteropsis semialata (assembly GCA_004135705.1). Taxonomy (NCBI): domain Eukaryota; kingdom Viridiplantae; phylum Streptophyta; class Magnoliopsida; order Poales; family Poaceae; genus Alloteropsis; species Alloteropsis semialata. Next base: position 24,537,991 of record CM014270.1, read on the forward strand.
CCTCTTTTTTTGAGCTGGAGGTTGCACCGATGCGGGAGGATTTTGTTGGACCTCGGATGGCTCTTGGGTTGGACCGTTGGACGAGTGAGCTGGACTCCCATTGGCATCGGTTTGGGCCCGGTCCAGCCAGCTAGCAAAAGTTTCGCAGCGCCAATTTTTGTGATCTTTGGTGACATTTGGATTTAGGGTCTGTTTGGATCTGCTCCGCTCCACGTTTTTTAGCTCTGCTCCAATAATTTCAAGCCAAACACCACCAGCTCCATGTTTTGCAGCTCCATGAAAAACGTGAATCTGGAGGCCAACTCCACGTTTTTTACGAAGCTCCTCAAGAGGTGCTCCACGTTTTGCAACTCTACGGTGAATCTGCTCTGTGGTGGAGTTGGTGGAGTGGAGCTGCATGGATCTGATCCAAATAGGCCCTTAACTACGCTTTTGGATTGACTGAATTTAATATTTACTTTTTTAAAATACGGTTAATAAACCCTCTTAAGATGCATAGAATCAATGTCTTAGAGTATCTCCAGGATATTATTTATATCTTTCTTAACTTATAGAAATAGTGATTTTGGTGAAAAAACGCTCTGCAATAGTTTCTTAAATTGGATCTTCAAATATATATATTCTCTATTCCGGATTTTTTGCTAGAGATTTTGGTGAAAAAATGCTCTGCAATAGTTTCTTAAATTGGATCTTCAAATATATATATTCTCTATTCCGGATTTTTTGCTAGCCAAAGATGAAGAGCGAGGATGGTTCTCTAGACTGCGCACAATATATATGTCGGTGTAAGAAATAACCAACAAGTAAATTTAGTGGATTGCGCGTCTGGGCTTCGAATGGTTCGCGAGAGGACACAAGGGGTTATACTGGTTCAGGCACTAACGCCCTATGTCCAGTGTCGATCTGCTCGTGTTACTCGCGTTGCTCGTAGTAGGGGTTACAAGCGGTCGAGAGAGGGAGGGGCTCCCAAGTCTCTGTGAGTGTGTCTGTAAGAGAGCGTGTGTGTTTCGGGGATTGTGTTTTCGTCTCTCCTCTCCTGAGGCTTGATTTTTCTATTTATACTCAGGGGAGGTGACGCTGTACAAGGCGTGTTCAAAAAGGTGAAAATAGGAAACTTGCTGAAGAAGCCCCGCCGCCTGCGGGACACTGTGGATGCTGTTCGGGACGCTGTGGACGCTGTTCGGGCTTGTTGGGGTCGTGCTTCTCCTCGCGCGGCGCCTGCGGACGGGCAAAACAGTGGGAGTCACATCCTTTGGCCATACCGGACAGTGCTCGGTAAGGCCAATTAATGCTGATGGGGAGCGGCGTAGTCGTGTGGCGACACGTCCTTATGCCGGGTCTTCCTGACACTCCACTCCGGCCCGGGCCCACGCCGATTCGGGCGAGGCGAAGAGAGGTCGGGTGAGATAGCGTAGGGTTGATCAGGACAGAAGTGGGTCGGCCGAGGCGGACGGGGGTCGGCCGAGACGGACGAGAGTCGGCCGAGGCGGACGGGGGTCGGCCGAGGGACGGGGGTCGGCCGAGGCGGACGGGGGTCGGCCGAGACGGACGAGAGTCGGCCGAGACGGACGAGAGTCGGCCGAGACGGACGAGGGTCGGCTGAGGCGGACATAGGTCGGCCGGGACGGAACCAGGTCAGTCGAGTCAGGGGAAAATCGATCCTCCCCTGATCTGATATTCTTCTTGTTTACGGGTTTTCTTATGCCCATCTCCTTCCCGAAACTGCGTGGTCCCACCCGTCGGTGAGAGGGTCGGATATTGATATCCGACAGTAGCCCCCGAGCCTGCTCGGAGGACAGGTGGTTCTCCGTGTAGGCTCTTTCTCGATGCCTGTTCAGATGTCACTCGGGGGTGCGCGCGAGCGCACCCACCGGGTGTAGCCCCCGAGCCTGTAGGGGAACGGTTGGTTCGCCTATAGGCTGGAGTAAAGTTTGTCCTTTTTCCCACCGGGGCGCGCGAGCGCACCCGGTGGGTGTAGCCCCCGAGCCTGTAGGGGAACGGTGGTTCGCCTATAGGCTGAAGTAAGGTTTGCCATCTCTGTGCGGTCCCTACAGGATGACGCCGTGTTTTGTCCAATGGACCGGACCATGATCCGCTTTTTTCAGAGGCACTGTCTCCCTTCCGAGCCGTCATGTCGTCCTTTCTGAGCTCACTGTTCGTTGGTGAGGCTCTGTCGCTTTGCATGGAGGGCCACGCGGCGCGTTCTCGCACCCGGCCTGAGTACTGACTCAGGTACCTCCGGGCTATAAATAGGGTCCCCCGGGCCTTCTTCCTGGGGCACGCAACTATCCTGCTTCTTCTTTCTCTTGTTAGTATGAGATCCCTAGTCAGCGAACCACCTCGAGGGCGTCCCCCTGGTCCGGGGGGCGAGAGATTAGTCGCTTGATGCCACAAGAATGACTGCGACCTCGGGGAGTCCCGGCGTGGAGGAGCGCTGCTCGGCGTCGCAAGTGAAGGACGGCTCTGGTTCCAACAACTCCTCCCGTCCGTTCGCCCTGCCTCGGCGGCGGTGGAACGGGTTCGAGGGGGAGTGCATGAGCGGAACTATCGCCGTTCCTCCGACTTACCTCGCCAGGGCAGTTGCAGGGGTCGTGTACAGCCACATGCGCGCTCCCTCTCCTTTCCTGGGCGCCGATGTGATGCCGACGCCGGCGACCGTCGGCCCCAGGACGACGGAGAGAGTCTGTGGTGATACTCCGTTGTCATGGCACCACAGCGTGATCCTCCGCTGAGTTCCCCTCGTGGCGTCGGCGGGCGGGGAGATGCTACAAGAAGGACTGCGACGTTCGCAGTTCGGCCCTTCTTGTTGCATCGGATCTCCTGCGCCCTTCGTCGCTTGATTTCGTCACCGAGGGTGGCGAGACCCGTTTGTGTTATTTCACGGCCCTTGGCCACGTGTACTTTTTGCCCTTATTTGAGAAATAAAGGAATCTGGTTGACTCGGGGTGTCTTTCTGCGGCCGCGCAGTCGGCCTCTTTTTGCGATTTCAGCTCCCCCGTGCGCCCCCGAGTCGGTCGGGCGGGAAGCCGTTTCGTCTTTTTATCGTTTTCCCCTCACGCAATCCCTCCGCGGGACGGAAGGTAAGGGCATGCCTCGTGTTTTACCGCGTAGGCCGAAACACGGCTCCCGGTGAGCTACTAACGGGCTAGATCGAGCGAGGCCTCGGTCCTCCTCTGAGAGAGGACCGTCGGATCAACTGGTGATCGACCTCGGATAATCCCCAGAGTTCCTGACCCCCTTAGTTCCCGTGGTCGTTCGACCGACCACAGGGGCTCGTCGCCTCTCTTCGTGGAGATACATGGGGTCAGGAATCTTAGGCTCGAACGCAGGTCTGGGCGTCCTCGACACCCGTGTGCCGAGACTACGGCCTCTAGTGGGCCCGCCCATCTCTGCCCCTTCGCTCGGACGCTTCAGAGCGGCCGTCGGACCCTAGGGCC
>CM014270.1:24542427-24611263 GCA_004135705.1 Alloteropsis semialata
CCCACAACACGAGTGGGTCTCCGCTTGGCCTCTCGCCGGTGACCTCCGCCGTCTTCACTATGGTAGAGGTTCGGCAAACCGCCAAGGGTCCCTCCTCCCTTACACAACCACCGACGGCCTCTCCACAGAGCTTTGTCGGAGATTCTCGTAAGACTACAATTAGGGCTGTACGAAAAGCTCATGACTCGTTAGCTCGCTTGGCTCGTGATGAACTCGGCTCAGCTCAGCTCATTTTTTATTAACGAGCCAGCTCAAACAACCAGCTCAGCTCATTAGTATAATAAGTGAGTTCGAGCTGCTCGCAAGTCGGCTCACGAGGACCTTGCCTTATCCCAACCGCACAAGGCCCAGCCCAACAAGGAGAGGAGGCGCTGCTGGGGCCATAATTCCAACCCATGGCGCCCTGCCGCTTTAGCAATGCCACCAATCCACAACCTCCATGCCACCTGTTGACAACCGAAATTGGCACAGGCCCAAGGCAGACCGGTCAGACCGGTTTGCTTCGACCGGTCTGACTGGTCCGGGACCGGATGGTCCGGTGCTTTGAAGATCGCAACAATTGGTCCGAGTTTTGATCGCTTGTTGCGGTGCTTGGGACTCAGGAGGACCGCAAGAGTCGGTGCAAGAAGCAAGACGGAAGATTGGCGCAAAAAGGAAAATCCGAGCCCAGACCGGTCTGGCCGGTCTGCCCTTGTAATTCGACTAGGTTTAGGATTCCGAGATTGTAGCGAGTAGTAACTTAGTTTCCTTGCGGGACAAGCCCTACCCTCCCTATAAATATAAGGGGATTCGGCCGATTGAGGACACGCCCAATCGATTCAATCAAATCTACTATTTTTGCCTTTACTTTTTTGCATTCTTCAACCCTAGCTTCTCCAAGCCCCAACTTGCTGTTCTTCCTTCGTCTCTTGCGATGTTTGAAGGCGTCCTAGGTGGCCTGCCGACCCTAGGGCACCCCTACGTGCGTCTACCCGACGGATCCTTTCGGGTGGCGTTCTTAGGGCTCACTCCCGATTTCTCTGGAGGAGACCGGTCTCACCGGTATCCCGGACCGGTCTGACCGGTCTGTGCAGGGAAGCTGCGAGCAGTTCGTGCTACGTGCTGCGCAATCTAGCGCTCTCGTGTGTTGGCCGAATTTTGTGTCATCATACTTTTGGCGACTCCGCTGGGAAACTTGGAGATCTTGGCTATTGTGGCCGATCTATCCGACTCCAGCCAGATGGGTTCTAACACTGAGTTCGATCCCGACAACATCATCCTCGTGAAGGACGATGAGCTCTATGCTGAAGATCGCCAAGGGTTCGAGGAGTACATGAAGAAGAAGGCGGAAGAAGATCGCCTCTACTACCTCTCGCACTTCAAGAAGGACCGCAAGGGCGTGGTCACCAAGATCAAGGAGGTAGATTCAACTGCTTCATCTTCAGCGGCACCTCCAAAGGTATAATCTGAAGAAAATTCTCACGAAGTCCTTTTGAAACTCATGGAGGATAAATTGGTTGAGAACAATATTAGATTGGTTAACTGGATGATGGACAAGCAAATAGAATCGGAAGGCAAACAGCCCATGGCTGATCAATCTGCCGCCGATCCTAGCATTTTGATTCCTAAAGTACCTATTGCGCCTTACGACGACAACAAAACTCATAGATCAACCTATGTATGGCATGCCGTTGAATTATTTTGAAGGCCAATCTGTTACACCATCCAATCCAATACCTACTCGGCCTGCCGCGCCTCAGCCATTCATAACTTTCCCTAATTCGGTAGTCATGGTCAGATTAACAATGAAGTTGCGATTTTCACCCCGCAAATTCCAAATTATAGATATTCTACACCCCCACCAGCAAGAAATCTATTTTCACAAGGCCCAGTACCTTACGATCTTTTCGGAAGGTTTGGCCAATAGTTGCAGAAACAAGTGTCAGCCGGCCAAATTGGCCCGCACCAACCGGTCAGATCGGTCTATGGAACCGGTCAGACCGGTCCAGGAGGGTCAGACTTGGGGAATTTATTTTCTGCTCCCTTTTAGAATTTTCAACGGCCAAATTCACAGGGCAATTCATTAGAATATTTAGATCAGATGTTTTCTAAGTACAAACTTGATTTGGCTTCAGCTCTTAAGGAGAATTTGGGAGTAGATGTCAGTGATAAGGCTAGGTTATATCAAAAGCCTTATGTTCCTAGATTTGATTTGGTTCCTTTCCCCACTGGTTTTAAACTTCCTGATTTTGTCAAGTTTAATGGGGAGGATAGTAAAAGCACTTTTGAACATATAAGTCAATACATGGCATAACTAGGCAATTCTAGTTCTAATGAGGCTTTAAAAGTGCGTTTGTTTTCTTGGTCTATAACTGGTACTGCTTTTTCATGGTTTGCATCATTGTCTACTAATACTATTACTTCATGGGAACAGTTAGAGCAAAAATTTTATGATCATTTCTTTTCGGGCAACAATGAGCTTAAATTATCACATCTTACATCGGTTAGGCAATCACATGTTGAAACTGTTAATGATTATATTAGACGCTTCCGTGATACTAAGAACCGTTGCTTTGGTGTTAATATTGCCAAAAAGGATCTTGCTGATTTGGCTTTGAATGGTTTACGGTCTCACATTAAGGAGAAATTAGAAGGTTTCAAATTATTTAATGTAAACCAAGTGCATCAAAGAACTTTGGTTACTGAAAGCTGAAGCAAAGATACAAAAAAAGCCATAGAACTCATCGGGTTAATGTGCATAATCTTGAGTGTGATTCTAGTAGTTCCGATGATGATTCTCATGATGTGTTGGTCGCTGAATTTGTTTGGCCAGCATCTAATAAAGCCTTTACTTGCACATCTCTTAAGCCGACTCATAGGAATCAGCAAGAGGAGATGAAGTTTACTTTTGATGTACCCATGTGTGATAAAATTTTTAATGAATTGCATAAGAATGGATATATCAAATATTCTTTTACTATTTCGCCACCTGAGGAGTTAAAGAGACGTGCTTATTGCAAGTATCATAATTCTTTTTCTTATGCGACTAACGATTGCAATTTCTTTCGTCGACAGATTCAATCGGCCGTGAACAAAGGACGATTGAGTTTAAATGAGATGCAAGTTGATAAGCGCCCGTTTTCGATCAACAACATGGTTGTCAATACCATGGATCTTCAGAATGCCAAGATGTTGGTTCGGCCAGATAATGCCGATATAGCAAGAGGCAAGGATGTTGTGATCGGAGAACCAAGGAGGATGACGGAACATGACAAAGTGTTTGGGAGAGAGGTGGTTCTTAAGCAAGCTCCTGATAGAAAGAAGACTTTGACTATTACAGTGAAGACTTCTGGAAGTGGGGGGCAATCAAGCTCTCAAGCGCGGGATCAAAGGCCGGTCGTTCCTGTTGCCCAGGACAAACCGGTTAGACCGGTTTTCCCGACCGGTCCGCCCCAGAGGCCGGTTCGAACGTTCGTGCCCAAACGTCCCGAGGTTGGCACTTGAAAATCTAATAAAGGCAAAGATCATGGGAAGGTTTTCAGGCCAAAAGCGACCTTTGTTCAAGTCATGGCTAAGCATGTGCAAAACGAGGCCGTTCAACAAGATTGGTCGCTAAAAAAGAGACCGAGATCGCCGCCAAGGGATTCTAATGTGATGGAGGCACCAAAGTGACAATGGGGTCAGGGCCCAAACGCATTCAACGGTGCTGGTCCTTCTAGGTCATGGAGGACGTCTACATCTCCCTCTCCACAACCTATTTGGAGAGATGGTCTAATGTGGGTGCCTTACTGTCCTGCACCAAATCAACCATGTCCTGAGGCTCCTGCACATGCCAGAATGACTACACCACAGCCTAGGCCTACAAATTTTCAACAAAGACCTATGTTTGTGCCTCAGCAGCATAGACTGGTTACTCCGACCGGTCCGACCGGTTTCAAGCATAGGTCGAGCAAGGAGCCGGCTAGACAAGAGTATCGTCCCGTTCAGAGGAAAGAAGAGTCTGCACTTGTTATTCCAAAGGCAATTGTGAAGAGTGTGATTCAAATTGGCTCTATGGCAGTTGATTCATCAATGGTCGATGGACCCAATGTTATTGGCGCCTTGGCCATAAAAAAATAAGCCGCTAACTCAGTATACACAGCCGAGGTGGTGTCCTCCCGGCTTATCTCATTCTCAAAAGAGGAGATTGCAGCGGTTGCGTACTCAAAAGCAAAGAGAGGAAGAATGGGCGAAGAAGAGGGAGGAGTGGTTCAATGAGGTCAAGCCGATGATTCCACCGTCTGGTCAAAGTTCCAAGGGTGGCTCTAGTGTCCAAGATAGTCAGGCTAAAGTACCTGAAAAGATTGAGCCGTTCGCGGTGGACTCGGCTAACGTGGTCGAGACCGGTCGGTCAGACCGCCCGTCCCTGTTCCAGGTCCGACAACTGAAACCGGTCAGACCGGTCCAGAGGAACCGGTCAGACCGGCCTCACCTGGAGAATCTGTAGCTGATGCATTTTCTTCTTCGGCTAAAGTCTCGATTCCGCCCACTGCTATTTCAGAAGTTCAGATGGGCAATGATGATGATGCTGTTGACTTTGAGCCTTCGCCGAGCAGAGTAGACATGGAGATCAACGTTATCTATATGAACGCCGAATATTGGTTTGTCGGAGATGATGAGAGGGTGTCTCAAGTTCATTTTGCTCCCAAGAATGCTGTATTTCAAAGGCCCTTAGAATCGGACAATCACCTAAAAGCTCTTTATGTGAAGGGCCATATTAAAGGGAGGCCAATTTCTAGGATGCTCGTTGATGGTGGTGCTATTGTAAACTTAATGCCATACTCCTTGTAAAAAAATTGAGAGGTTTGGATAGCGAGCTCATCAAGACTAGCATGACGATCAACGGCGTTGGAGGAGGAGAGCCGATGAGCGCCAAGGGAGTTGCATCATTGGAGCTCACTGTTGGGAGCAAGACATTGGCGACTGCTTTCTTCGTCATAGAGGTGCAAGGTAACTTTAGCGTGATCTTGGGGCGCGATTGGATTCAAGCAAATCAATGTGTACCTTCTACCTTGCACCAATGCTTAATTCAATGGGTTGGTGATGAAGTTGAGGTGGTTCATGCGGATGCTTTGGCATGTGTTGCTATGGCCGATGCATCCATATTGGGGACTCTTGATAATGTCAAATGTTTGACCAGAATTGATATTTCGGATTTTGAGTTCCTTGCTTGTACTAAGGATGGCTTTGTGTCCACTGCTTTAAGGCCGGTTCAAAAATCGGTCGATTCAGACAATGAAGAGTAGATAGATGCAAGTGAGAAGTGGTTGAAGGAAAGGGTGGAGCATTATTGGTCAAACAAGAACGATGCATGTGAAGCCATTAATGATTTTGAAGAAGTAGAGAAGCTAGGACAAGGATTTTCGTCGGCTGATCCTTTAGAAAAGGTAGACATAGGTGATGGTTCTATACCAAGGCCGACTTTTGTAAATCAAAACTTGAAAGCCGATTATAAAGCTGAATTAATCGAGTTGTTGAAAGAATATTCTGATTGTTTTGCTTGGGAGTATCATGAGATGCTTGGTTTAAGCCGCGAGTTAGTTGAACATCGACTGCCAATCAAACCCGGTTTTAGGCCATATAAACAAGGCAATAGATGATTCAATCCTTTGTTTTATGATCGAATAAAAGAAGAGGTTAATCGTTTGCTTGAAGCTAAGTTTATTCGGCCGTGTCGCTATACTGAATGGATCTCTAATATTGTGCCCGTTGAGAAAAAGGGTACTAATAAAATTAGAGTTTGCATTGATTTTAGAGATCTTAATAGAGCGACTCCCAAAGATGAATATCCTATGCCTATAGCCAATATGCTTATTAATGATGCGTCTGGACATAAAGTTATTAGCTTTCTTGATGGCAATGCGGGATATAATCAAATCTTTATGGCCAAGGAAGATATATACAAAACGGTCTTTAAATGTCCTGGCTTTGTTGGTTTATTTGAATGGGTTGTGATGACTTTTGGTTTGAAGAATGCCGACGCAACTTATCAAAGAGCGATGAATTTGATTTTCCATGACTTGCTTGGTGTTATCCTAGAAGTCTATAATGATGATATTGTTGTCAAATCGGCTGAATTAAACTTTCACTTCGCTGATTTGCGTCTTGCTTTTGAAAGAATGTGTCGGTATGGTTTGAAGATGAACCCATTGAAATGTGCTTTTGGTGTATCGGCTGGAAGATTTTTAGGCTTCATGGTTCATGAAAGAGGCATAGAGATAGATCCTAAGAAAATAAATGCTATTGAAAAGATTGAAGCGCCTACTTGTAAGCATGATTTGCAGAAATTCTTGGGTAAAGTTAATTACTTGAGGCAGTTTATTTCTAACTTGTCCGGGAAAGTTAGTGCTTTTACTCCTATACTTCGGCTAAAGAATGAAGCCGATTTCACTTGGAGGCAAAGCAGCAAGAGGCATTTGAAGAAATCAAGAGATACTTGTCTTCGCCGCCTGTGCTCAAAGCGCCTAAGAATGGGGTACCATTTAGGCTTTATATTGCAGTCGAAGATAATGTTATTGGAGCTATTTTTGAAGCTCTTAGCCGATTAGAAGATGAGTGCACAAACAATCAAGTTGAATATGAAGCTCTATTATTCGGACTAGATGTTTTGCATGACATGGGAGTAAAACATGTTGAAGCTTTTGGTGACTCATTGCTAGTTGTACAAAAAGTATCGAAGGTGTGTCGATGCTTGGAAGGTTCATTGAATGTTTATCTTGACAAGTGCCTTGATGTTATATCATGTTTTGATGAGTTCACTATATATTATGTACCAAGGTGTGAAAATCCTAGAGCTAAAGCTTTGGCACAGCAAGCATCCGACTATGATGTCCAGAAGAAATATTTTCATAGAAAAAGGCTGTTGATTGCTACTGTCAATACTGAAGCTCTAACGCTTACAGTGAGTCAAGACCAGACCGGTCAGACCGCTGCACAGATCGGTCAGACCAGTCCAGAGACTGGTCAGACTGATCCAGAAACCGGTCAGACGATCCGCCGTCTTCTGGTCCAATTTCGGCTGCTGAAAATCCTCAAAACAAAGAGGCCGAGGTGGATGATTGGAGAGCACCCATTATTAGATATCTGAAGAATCCTAGTTCTGGAACAGACAGGAAGATTCGGCGTTTGGCTTTTAAATATACTTTGGTTGATGATGAGTTGCATCGTCGCACCGCCGATGATTTGTTGCTAAAATGCTTGGGTGCTGATCAAGCTAGAGTGGCCATGGGTGAAGTTCATGAAGGAATTTGTGGAACGCATCAATCGGCCCCTAAGATGAAGTGGTTGCTTAGGAGTGCTGCATTTTATTGGCCTACTATGATGGCCGATTATTTTCGTTACTACAAGGGATGTGAAGAATGTCAGAAATTTGGTAATATTCAGATGGTACCTGCTGCATTGCTTCATCCTATCATTAAACCATGGCCTTTCTGCGGATGGGGATTGGATTTTATTGGAGAGATACAGGTGCTACGGATTATTTCACTAAATGGACCGAAGCCATTCCTCTCAAGAATATGACCCATAAGGAGGTAATTAAGTTTATTACTGAGCATATTATTCATAGATTCGGCATTCCACAAACTTTAACTATGGATCAAGGCACGTCTTTTATGTCTAAAGAAGTGCGAGCTTTTGCCGATAGTATAAAATCAAATTGCTCAATTCATCTCCATACTATGCTTAGGCCAATGGTCAGGCCGAGTCTAGTAACAAAACTTTGATAAAGTTGATCAAGAAGAAGATAGAGAAACATCCCTGAAGGTGGCATGAAGTTTTGTCTGAAGCTTTATGGGCTCACCGCATATCTAGACATGATGCTACCAAGGTCACTCCTTTTGAGCTTGTTTATGGTCAAGAGGCCATTTTGCCCATTGAGGTAAATCTGGACGCTTATAGGCTTGCTAAACAAAATAAGCTTTCGGTTGGTGAATATTATGACTTGATGATGGATAACATTGATGAAGTGACCGATGAGCGTTTACAAGCTCTCAAGGAAATTGAGAAAGACAAGATCTGGGTTGCTAGAGCATATAACAAGAAGGTTAAAGAGAAGACTTTTCAGGTTGGTGATCTAGTATGGAAGACAATATTGCCACTTGGTGCTAGAGATAATAAGTTCGGCAAGTGGTCTCCAAGTTGGGAAGGTCCATATCGAGTATTCAAGATCAATGGCGGGAATTCCTATATGGTGGAGACGCTACAAGGAGGACGTTTGTCTAAGGCGTTGAATGGGAGGTACTTGAAAAGGTACTATCCAAGTGTTTGGCAAGAGGCATGAAGTGGCACATGGCCGATATTTGGATATCGCCCTTAGAAATTATATTGGCCGATGAATCCTCAGGTGACAATTTTGGTACTGATATGTTTTATGGTACGCAAGCTTTACCAAAAAACAGGGGGCATATGTTGACAACCGAAATTGGCATAGGCCCGAGGCAGACCGATCAAACCGGTTTGCTCCGACTGGTCTGACCGGTCCGGGACCGGATGGTCCGGTGCTTTGAAGATCGCAACAATTGGTTCGAGTTTTGATCACTTGTTGTGGTGCTTGGGACTAAGGAGGACCGCAAGAGTCGGTGCAAGAAGTAAGATGGAAGATTGGCGCAAAAAGGAAAATCCAAGCCCAGACCGGTCTGACCGGTTTGGGGGACCGGTCTGACCGATCTGCCCTTGTAATTCGACTAGGTTTAGGATTTCGAGATTGTAACGAGTTGTAACTTGGTTTCCTTGCGGGACAAGCCCTACCCTCCCTATAAATATAAGGAGATTCGGCCGATTGAGGACACACCCAATCGATTCAATCAAATCTACTATTTTTACCTTTACTTTTTTGCATTCTTCAACACTAGCTTTTCCAAACCCCAACTTGCTGTTCTTCCTTCGTCTCAGCGACGTTTGAAGGCGTCCTAGGTGGCCTGCCGACCCTAGGGCACCCCTACGTGCGTCTACCCTAACGGATCCTTTTGGGTGGCGTTCTTAGGGCTCGCTCCCGATTTCTCTGGAGGAGACCGGTCTAACCGGTATCCCGGACAGGTCTAACCAGTCTGTGCAGGGAAGCTGCGAACAGTTCGTGCTACGTGCTACGCAATCTAGCGCTCTTGTGCGTTGGCCGAATTCTGTGTCAACACCACCCACCCTCGCTAATGTTTCGTCTCGTCTCATCTGCTGCCGCTGCTGGGGGTGTTCTCACAGGGGAGTCGTTGCAGGCCCAGATCCGACGGGGGCGGCACTTGCAAGCCCATCGCCGTCGCCGGCGAGGGCAGCAAGGGGCGCCACACCAGGCCACCGCGGCTGTCGCAGGCGGAGCTTGCCGTGGCGGGCCTAGAACTAGCCCCCGCCCATCCTCGTCCCCATGGACCAGTGCCCCCTTCGCCCTGCGCCGTTGCAGGCCCAGATCTAGCCCTCGTCCCCATGGGCCAGTGCCCCCTTCGCCCTGCGCCATCGCAAGTCCCTGCCCCAGCCGTCGTCCCCTTTGCTAGCCCTCCCTGCACCGCTGTAGCAAGCTCGCCACTCCTCACCTCCCTCGCCAAGGCCGCCAGGAGGGGACCACACCACCGTGCTCCTCGAGGAGCTCCTCACCCTTATCTTTGGCCTCCTGGGCTCCGGCGAGCTAAACGAGCAGATGCGCAGTTCAGCTACCCCGCCGCCTCCTCCGTGCTCCCTTGAAGATGTGCTGTTTAGCTCAGCTCGCGAGCTATACGAGCTGGCTCAAGTGAGCTACCGAGCCGAGCCGAGCTGCGTTTCTAGCTCATTAGGATAACGAGCCGAGCTGAGTTGGCTTGTTATGCTAATGAGCTGAACCGAGCTGAGCCGAGCCGGCTCGTTATCCAGCCCTAACTACAACGCCCCGGATTTACAACACTTGGTGCATGCAAGCACCGATAGCAAAGAGGTATGCAAACCTCACTAAACTCTAGACTAAAGCCTAAATCAAAGCGCTAAGTGGTCTAAACTAGCACTAATCAAAGTCTAAGTCATGTTTATAGTTGTCTAATATTCTCTTAAGTACTTTGGTGGATAGAGCACATGAAATGGTGAATTTCAACGCCCAATAGCTTCCCTAAGCTCTAACACATCTCAAATGGACGGGTGGAAGGGTATTTATAGCCCCAATATGAAGAACTAGCCGTTAGCTAGCTGTTGGGCCCTTTCCGCGTAGCACCGACTATTGCGGTGAATATAAGGTGCGGCACCGCAACTTCCTGTCCTCCGCCGTACAAGTAGGTGTTGAGCGCCTGACAGTGGGTCCACTGCGGCCACCAACAATTGCGGTCTCCCATCCAAGGAGGCCACCGCAATAGTCTGTCAAACCAAAGCCGATCTTCACTTTCTTGACCACCATCGACTATTGTGGTGGGTCTTCGGACCAGCACCACAATAAATGGTGCCGCCGCTGCCCAAGTCTTGCACCTGCTGTCGGTGCTTCACCAACTCTTGCACCGCAAGTGTCGGTGGCTTTCTCAACTTCCCGCCGACTCTCTGTTTTGATCGACTATCGCGGTTCTCCTCTTTCTTGACAATTTGCTTCAATTTCTTGCAGGTTCTTCTTTGGGCTTCTTAATACCATGTCTTGGATATCTAAGAAATATTCTAAGCATGTTTTTCAGTTGTAACCTGGATTCCATTGCTTTGATTACATGGTTTGGATACCATGGTTTGTATTCCATCGTTGGGATCTAAAATATCTTCGAATGATACACTTGACAAACTTTGTTGGCCCTAATGGTTATATTGTCATATAATCATAAAAATCACAAATGGCCTGTCACTAGGTCTATTTTTCTTACAGCCGGCAAAAACATTGGCAGCATGAAGAGGATGAGGCTAGGAGGCATCTCCAGCAACTTCGGCTCCATGCCCTTGCAATGTCTGCCTCAAATACAACTTTGGCTCCATGCCCATGCAATGCCTACCTCAAATGCAATGTCTGCATCATTATATTGCCACTATGATCTCTCCCTCCCACAAGAATGGGTTTATTGATTGCATGTGTGTTAGCTTCGTTGATCAATGTAGGAGATGGTGATGATGATACATTTATAACAAGTAGTTATATTGCAGAGAAGTCATCAATCATAGTAAATAATCTTGTGTAATTTGAATGGCAATACAAAAGACAAAGTTTTGGGCCCCATCCAACTTAGTTGTGCTTATTACAAAAGACAATATATGTTCAGTATGCATACCTAGGTAGCATAATATTATGTCAAATTCGTACTAATTGGATAGATTAATAGTTCATCTATCCAGTAAGACTGAGAACGATCCAGTATCGTCAAGCACACTCAGCTTTTGATTGTGAAACAGGAGTAGTAGCTTTTCTACACATGTGTCCCACAGTATCCACTAAGATTCAGTACTATGAGGTGAATCAACACATTGTCATTCCATGGTCCATTCATAGTTCTCCCCCTCTAAGCCTCTGTTGAAGAACCAAGTAAATGAATCATACCAACGAATCAACTCAACAAAGGTACCAAGACTAAAGAGAAGGCAAAGTTGTAAGCACTGTTGGGATACAACCTGAAGGAAATCACTGACCATATGCTGAGCTCAAAGCTAGAATGCAAATATGGAGAAGAGATCCACAATTCACTATTCACTTGAGTAATAAACCCTTTACACGTAGGCGGTGGCCCCCCTTATATAGGGAGGCCAAAGGACATTAGAAGTGCCACTTTTACCCCTAGGAAAGCATGCATGTTTCATGTGGCCCGTGTACAAAAATGTCAAAAGGATGGTAAATTTACACTTGCCTACGCTAATAGCTTGACACTTTCTTCGTAAAGTGCCGTGTTCGAATTTTCTTCTATTGCCTTCAAACGCCGTCCATGCCATTCCAGTGCCTTCAAGCTATTGTTTTCTTCTTTAGGACTTAATTTATTTGCTTCGCACCTTCCTTGGCTAACCACTTCACTTGACCTCTTGTAGGCCTGAAGAAAAACGTCCGACGGCGATCGAAGCCGACTAGGATGCCTCTATCCTCATTCCTCCTAGGATTTGCCTTTGAGCCTCATCCTGGGACTCCTATGCCCAAGTTAGACTTGAAGCCAACTGTAGTCGACGAACATAAAAATGAAGGTAATTGTTAAGTTAGGATTCCATCTCAAACGGATGGAGGCTTTTCTGGTTAGCGATCCCCAACAAGGACAACCTCAAAGAATGTACAAAAGATCAACACTCTCTGATAACCCAAATCCCGTTTTGGACCTCAATTGTCCTATACATGAGTTTAAAGATAATAATAACATAGGTTTTGATCCTAGTGTCGTAGGGAAGGTGAAGGTGCATATAGGCCCTAATTTAATTTTGGACATTAATGACAACATGATCATTATGACTAATGTGTGTTTTACAGTGGCATTCAATTTAGTTAGTGCGATCATGGGTTTCATGGTATTCTTGGCCTCCATCATATGATTTACATGTGTTAGATCAAAGGATATCCGAGAAGCGTAAGAACAAGCCAGTTTCTAGTGCCGTTTCGAGTTGAGAGGCACTCGGATTAGTTAGATGTTTTGTTTTTCCTTTGGCTGTACTATAAAGGGGGGAGGGGGTTAAGAGTAGTAGCTTGAGATACATGAGCTTAAAGTCTAGGTGTGGTGCACACTTGTGAATTTCTAGCACTAGATAGCTCAGATGAAGCACTGAAAGTTAGAAACTCAAAGAAATTGAAGTGGATGAGTTTCATGACTACGTGGTGGCATAGTTGACACCACCGACTATTGTGGTGGTGACCTTAGTGGTCACTGCAATAATCGGTGGGCCCTGGCCGATCTGGCCCTGGAACTATGCCCCACCGACTATTGTGGTGCTTAGATGAGCACCACCACAATAGTCGGTCCAGTGGAGCCTGAGACCCAAACCTCTCTGGTTTGACGAACTATTGCGGTGGTGCATGGTTTTTCACCTACCGCAATAGTCAGTCCCCCTATCTGTGACCGTTGGAGGATGGCCAAAAAATGGCCATCTATTGTTGCGGCAGTCGGTCGTGCCGATTTTAGCTGAAATTGGGGCCAACAACAGTTTTCTTGCTTGGCCTATATATACTTCATGTGCTTGGCCAATTCAGTTCTCTTGCCACATGAGGAAGTTCATTGTGATATCTGGGAGCTATGAGCCAGCAAAGCAATAGTAGTGATTGTGGAGTTCTTGATTTCGAAGATTAAGGACATCATTAGTGCTTAGTGAGTAGCAAGTGTGCATCCACCTATTCTCTTGGTCTTGTGCAGGTCAAGTGAAGTTTTTGCTGTTAATCTTGGTGATCAGCATCATCTAGACAGCCTGGTGGTGGTGTTCTTGGTGATTTCTCAAGGAGGTGACTTGTGAGAAGCCCAAGAAGGTGTACATGGCTTTGGAGTCTGTAGTTCCAGAGGGGACAAGCAACATCCACTAGAGAACACTTAATCCTCGTGTTGGATAAAGAGGGAGCAACACCCTTGTGTTTGGTGCCCCAACGAGGACTAGGGGAGAGTGCCGACTCTTCGATACCTTGGGAAAAAAATCTAGCTTTCTACCCCTCTCTTTATATTTGGCAATTTATTTTTCTGCATTTATATTTCTTAGAACTTCCATGCTAGACTAGGATTGAAACTAGGTTGAAAACCTCTTTTTATCATCTAGATAGTCACACTAGATAAGGATAAGCACATGAGGTGATTAGGTGTTTAATTCCGCAAAAAATGGTTAGAAGCCTAATTCACACCCCTCTTAGGCATCTTGATCCTTTTAATTGGTATCAGAGCCTCGTGCTCATTGGATTATGCTTCACCGCCTAGAGTAAGATGTCTACCGGAAATGGTCCCCCTCCCTTGTTCGATGGCGACCATTTTTCCTATTGGAAGATTCGTATGGAGACCTATCTAGAGGCCATCGATCCGGGTATCTATAATGCCACTGTGCATGGCTTTCTCGAACTTAAGGACCTTAACGTACTCACAAACGAGGAGTCCAACGCTTCCAAGTGGAATGCCAAAGCTCGCTACATCCTCTTTCGTGGTATAAGCAAGGATGTGTTCAATCGTGTTTGTAGTAGTAAGAGTGCGCATGAGCTTTGGGATAAGTTGGGCGCCATGCACGCCAGTTCTAAGCATGAGCGTGAGGAGCGTTATAAAGTTATCATGGATAGAATCAATGCTTTTAAAATGCTTCCTCATGAAAGTGCTAATCAAATGTACTCACACTTTGGTGTTCTTCAATTGAAAGGTCTTGGAATTGCCAAGATGGAAGATGTGGATATCATAAGAAGAATTCTTGACATTCTATCAAGAGAGAAGTATTACAACATTGTCACATACTTCCATCAAGTTGATCTCAACATTGTTACCATTGCTCAAGTTCTAGGCAAAGTCACCGGCCATGAGATGTATATGGGTATTTGCCAAGAAGGGGTAGTGTTGCAGTAAAGGTAAACAATGATATGGGTCGCTATTTTCAAACAAAGAAAGGCCTAAGACAAGCTGATCCTTTATCACCAATCCTTTTCAATCTGGTGGTGGATATATTGGCTATATTCATTGCCAGAGCCAAGAAGGATGGTCAAATTCAGGGACTTATTCCTCATTTGGTAGACGATGGCCTCTCAATCCTACAATATGATGATGACACAATCCATTTAGTGGAGCATGACATTGAACAAGCGAAAAATATGAAAATCCTATTATGCACTTTCGAACAACTCTCAGGATTAAAAAATAGCTTTCACAAGAGTGAGTTGTTCTGCTATGGGGAAGCAAAAAACTTTGTGGAACAATATTCACAGATCTTTGGAAGTGATATGGGCTACTTTCCTTTCAGATATCTTGGGATTCCAATGCATCATAGAAAACTTAGGAATAAAGATTGGAAAACAGTTGAAGATTGTTTCCAGAAAATTTTAAGCAGTTGGAAAGGAAAACGTTTGTCCTATGGTGGTCGTTTGGTTTTGATAAATTATGTTTTGTGTAGCCTTCCAATGTACATGATTTCTTTTTTTCAAAGTACCAATAGGTATTTTAAATAATTTAGACTTTTATAAATCCAATTTCTTCTGGGAACGAGATAATCATAAGAAAAAATATAGATTGGCACAATTGGGGAACTTGTGTTTACCAAAGGACCAAGGTGGTCTAGGAATCATAAATTTAGAGCTGCAAAATACTTATCTGCTTAGTAAATGGTTATACAAATTAATTAATGAAGATGGGGTTTGTCAAGAGCTTCTTAGGAAGAAGTACTTAAAAAACAAAACCATTGGTGAAGCGCAATGGAAGCTGGGAGATTCTCATTTTTGGTCAGGCCTTATGAAGGCCAAAGACTATTTTTTTTAGATTTTGGTACTTTTAATCTCCACAATGGCACTCAAATTAGATTTTGGGAGGACAAGTGGTTGGGAAACTTTACTCTCAAAGAACAATATCCATCTTTATATAATATTGCTAGAAAGAAGCATACGATGGTTGCTCATGTTTCCAGCTCTACACCTCTAAATATAACTTTTTGTAGAGCTTTAGTAGGGGACAAATTAAATAAATTGAACAAGTTGGTTGTGAGAGTTGCAGCGGTGAATCAGGAGAAATTCTTATTATCGAACTATGACTACCAGCTTGCAAAGTCTTATGTGAAACAAGTCAGTGAAGGCTCCGGTAAGAAGACGGCCGCTCCTGAGCAGAAACAAGTCAGTGAAGGCTCGGCTATGAGATGACCGCTCTTGAGCCGAAACAACTCAGTCAGAGCCCTTCTAGGAGGACGGACACGGCTGCCCAGACACAAGTGCAACAAAATGTTGATGACAAAACACTTGCTCAGTTCGTCCAAGAAACGGGCCTCCCAGTGAGTGTACTTCTAGAGGGCGAAATTCCAAAGGCTAAAGTGTCTCGTGCATGGGAATTTCGGTGCGGCGAACCAATGGTGCCACCTTTTTCCTGAGGCTTCTTACCACTCAAGTGTGCCGATTCCATGCATGGTACATGAAGGTCTCCAAGAAGGGTAGAGAGATGCTGAATGTTTTGATACAAGATCGAGAGTACTTTCTTGGACCGGATATCTTAATTTTGGATTTCAAGGATTTGTATATGTTGTACCATCAAGATGCCATGGACATCATTTTGATCAGCTGCTAGATTCTATAAGTTTGTTTTACTAGTTTATTCTTTCAATACTTGGTGCTTTAATTATAAGTTGCAACAATTGATCTATTTGTATCATGTAGGATGGACATCCATACATGCCGCGAACAATCGTATAATGATGTCGGCTTCATGGATCCAATGGTGATAAATGTCACACTTATATGTGATAAGCCACTAGAGACGGTGGACAACATATACAAATTCCCGGAGAGACAAAGAAGCAAGAAATTCATTCTTTTGCCTTACGACTTCCGGTGAGTATTTCTTATCTATATGTATAATAACTTTAAGATATTTGTGCAAAGTGACAAAATTTGTTTCTAATACCCGTGCATGTATTTGTGTATCTACAGATTCCACTTGATATTACTTGTGTTTATTATAGACGAAGGTTGTATTGTTGTCTTGGACTCACTGCGGAAAAATCAGGATCAGTTCCAACCTGTTATAGACCTGATTAACATGGCATGGACACGTTTCCATGCAAAAGTTTGAGGAAATTTCAAACCACAATTGGATTTGAAGATGGACTTTCCAGTATGTGGCTAGTATACTCGCATATCTCGTCATTTCACACTAACATAAAGTTATCATAGTTAACTTTTATTCTCCACTTTAAGTGTGCGAGACAGGAACAAGGGACGAATCTATGCGGATACTACGTCTGCCAGTGGATGCACAGCTTCATTGGTCCAGAAAGAGTGACTAACGTCGAACTCATAGTACGTAACTAAACTATTATATTTATACTTATATATGATTTTTATTTGATGTGAATAATCTAATGTTATTTCATGACAAAAGATTATAATAGTTCCCATTTGTAAATAATACAGAGGATGTGTTTTACCAAGAATAACTGCCGATGACTGGATTTATAATGGAACAAGTTGTAAATACAAATGGAGAGAGTACCACCATGACGGACGTGATATTGCAATATATCACTCCCTAACTACGTCTGCTTCTCATTCTACTCGTTCTGCTTCTCATTTTGCTCGTAAAGTGTAAACAACTTGTAAATTAACTTCGTTTAATATAAATATTTTAATGTAAATATGTATTGCTATCATAATTGCAATTGTGGCCACTATAGTGTTGTTGCGTGAAAGATCTTGTAAGACATATGAGGTGCACACACATAGACGAATAGAAGCCAATAAATAAAAATAGCCTATGTTTAAAAAAAAATACCATTTGATACCGGGTGATAACAACAACCGCTACCAAAGGATCTCCCACGAAGCCTACGTGGCTACACCCTTTGGTACCGGTTGGTGTTACCACCCGCTACCAAAGAGTACCCCCTTTGGTACCGGTCCTGGACCCGTTACTAAAGGCCGAGACCTTTAGTTTCAGTTGGGCACTATCGGTTTCAAAACCGATAGCTATGACGGTTATCAACCGGTACTGATACTGAGACGGCAGCAATGGAGATGGAGCCAGCCGCCACCGACGTGCCGTCATGTTGTTACAGATCGAGCTCACTAGTTTGCGTTGGAGTACAATACTATGTTGGTGTAAGCAGGAAAGAAAAGGTGAAGCCGCTCCATTTGGCCGCCGCTTACGCCGAAAGGAAGCCGCTAGGGAAAAGGACAAAGACGAGTTTATCTTGCTATTTAATTGATGTGGGTATAAGCATGAAAACAGAACACCGATCTCACCTTTGTCTCGTACACTTTATCAGATCATAAGAGTATCTGATTAGTATCTTCTTTGTAAAAAATCACAGAAAGCTAGTGTAACAAGCTAATTGAATTTAATATGTGTATTGCATCATGTGGATCATTGTTTGCAATTAAAAATTTTAAGCTTTGTTTGAATATATTTTATTTGAGTTCAAACTATTAAGTAAAAATAGGAACGCATGCCTTGTGAAACAACTTGCTTTTTCCCCTGTATAACTTATTCTTAGAATTAGTTTGGTAAAATACTAATTTCCAAAGGAGGAATTCAAGTGTTTTTTTGGGGGGTTTTAGGAAACCACATTGAGGACAAGTAGCTCAGCAGAGATCCCAAAAGTAACATTATGGGAAAAATGTTTATTTCAAAACTACAATAGCTTTTCCACCAAACAAAGAAAGATAGGTTTGTTGACGGTTCTTAAATACCAAATTTGACCATCAAATCATGTATAGAAGTGATCAAGATAAATCACCAAACATAGTATAGGGTATATTACTAACTATTTCCACATGTATTAGTGAATATTTGCATGCATATGATATATATTAAGAAACAAAAGTAACCAAAGAGAGAACACACCTCCAACCAAGGAGAGACAAGTACACAGAGTGGAGAACCGACTCAATTTTGCACCAATTGTCATGTACCCACTTGAAGGCCCACCAGGTAGCGTCCTAGGCGAAGGAGGTGCCAGTGGAGGTGGTGAGGTGGAAATCCTCTCCTGATTTGGCTGAACCACCCTTGACCCCCTTGTCCTTGGCTTTCATATATCGCCTTCCCAACATTGGCAGTGATCGGTTCGCATGGAGTTCTTGTCTCTGGACACCAGTTTTGGATAGGTGTCAGGAGGAGAGAAGTTGAAGGGGAAAATTCCCTAGATTCCCTAGAATCAAGAGAGGATTTCCACTCTTCCAAGGCACTCCCCACACTAGATTGTGGGTTCAGTGCTGCATTTAATATAGAACCCTTAATGTTTCTATTAGCATGATGTTGAGATTAGGGGAGTAGCCAATAGTGTAGACGTGCAATGGTGTCTTGGTTAGAGGTTGCCATTGTTTGCCATATGCCCATGGATTGGTAGAGGTAGGTGGCAGGTTGTGACAACCCTGTTCATCCTTTGTAATCCTCCACGTTTGGATTATAGAGTTGTAGATCAGAGCCTCCTGTCAGACCAAGAGTAAGCCGGTGCCCGAAGTAAGTAGTTAGTCACAGTGCTTATCTTATCTTAGACTCTACCGATAGGAATCCTCTCTACCCTCTCCTGCCTAATTCTTGTTGTCCTTGGTCGATCTTATCAAAGACTAGGACACATACGTTCCTTGTGGATTCGATACATTATAATACTCCATGGTGAAAGCTACTTCGGCATCCGTGCACTTGTGGATTAACCTATGATCATTATTTATGCTAACAGGGTTGCGCTTGATTTCTAGAAGCAACATAAAAAATAGTGGGATTTTCGTAGGCCTTAGAAGAACAACATTGGAAGATGGAGGGAAGAAGTAACTTTCTTTGTAGAACCAAATTTACTGAATTTTCTTCCTTGGACTATCCACTCCTTTATAGCGGACTATCCTTGAGATTCACACTGTGTGTCGCATGCACAGAGAACCTACGCTAAGTGCCCCTACTGTAGCCACCATCTGACCCCCACCTCACCCAATGCCCCTCCTTTTCCTTTTAGATTCCCTCTCATATAAAAACTCCTTATGCCTCCCTTGTTTTGTTTCCATAAAGCCATAAAGTAAGAACTCACTTTTCCCAACAAAATTCATCAAGCCTCCTTGGAGCTTGCTTGAGGACTGTCGAATGAGCACGTCGGTGAGCTTCTAGTTGATGGCCATTGATGCCTGGTTTGACCATCAACTTCTTGGGAACAAAAGGAGATTTACACTTGTTCCATGCATATTTTCCTTAGACTATTTAAGTTCCACAAGTTTTGGTCATATTATGCATGTAGGTACATGTGGCAGATAAGGGGGCCAAAAGGGGGTAAATTCCCTGGCTGACTAGACCTACCTAGGCCAGCCGACCAGCCAGACCCCCTTCCCACTCTTCCACGTCACAAATACAGGAGTAATGTAATACAACCATCGTGCATTGATGGTCATTTACATCATGTGCACCAAAAAAAGGCCATTGGATTGAGTGGCCCACACTTGGAGTAAACACACACAAACTTCACCAAGTCAAGGTGTGGTTAGAAGATCCTAGACATGCAAGTGGCAAGGTGGTGGATCGGAGGGCCAAGGCCGTGAGTCCGGAGCCAGTTGGCTCCACCTAGGCTGGCCAGCCTACCTTCTAGCCGCAACCACCACACCGACTTTAGGAAGTTGGATAATCGTCTTGGAGACCATCAATGCCACTTGGTGGAATCCAATAGCTACCCTCTAGGCAGGGTAGGACCACCCCCCATCTCAACTGGTACAATTGCCACTCCAACATGCCTCCCATTCCTCCTAGACTATAAATAGGGTAGTGCATGCACTTGTAACAAAAAACACATAGAGAAGGAACTCTTTTCTTTTCCACTTCTTAGAGTTAGGTAGTAATAGTTGGGAGTTATAGTCAAGTCGAGGTTGTCTTGAGATTCTGTAGTAGTCTTCGAGAGTCTAGTATAGCCCTTATATACTTACCCTTCCAACATCATCAATGTAGTTTTGTCTTCTTCACTTATTTAAGTTAGCATTACACTATGTATTTACTTCTCCAAGTTATTTCTTGACTTGAGTGGCAGAGTAATCTCTACTAGTTTAGATATTGTTTCTTGGTTAGTTATCCAAGATCATATCTTGTGGATTTTCTTGCCAGGACCAGCAAGCTCAAGTCAGTTTCCTAGGTTGAAGGAGATTTCTCTCGAAGGACTCAAGAAGAATTCTAGTTTTAAGAGTAAACATGGTGTCTAAGTTTAGTGCAATCTTGAAGTGTGTCCTACCATGTTACTTTGTAGTGGGACGACAGGTGTCGATAGTCATTTCCATCCTTTTTATTCCACCACTTTGTAGTACTCCATCTGTTTTCTTTTACATGTCACATTTGGTCAAAGTTGGACATGTTTGACTTAGGACAAACTGTTGGCGCTCGTTAATGACAACTTTATACCCCTGCTTAGCTTCAATAATGGCATGAATTTGACATCTAAACTATTAATCATAACCACTAACTGGGCCATTTTTGCATATGCATGTACTTTTGGAGGATTTGTGTTTGCGCAGGTAATTGAGCTATTTTGGAGCACTTATGGATGAGGACCAAGATCATGTGCAATACAAAGAAATATGAAGGCCAAGAACCTAACATGACTCGGATTTCGTTCGTGATCATCGATGGTGAACTAGCCTCCAATAGTGAGTAAGGGCTAAGACATGAAGATAATGTTGGAAGACTTCCGGATCAACATGAATCAATCAAATATTTGGAAAGTCATCAAGTACAAATTATATCTCGAAGCAACCGACTTCGTGGGCCCATATGCATTTGAATGATGATTCTAGAAGAAGCAAGAAGGCTTGGGGAGAAAGCTGGGCATGAGGCACCACGAAAGGAGGCCGGACCGGCCGGCCGACCCACCCCTTTCTTGCACCGCCTCATCCTCCCCTTTGAAATAGGGTCTCCTTAGGTTATATATAGCCCCCATACCAGCCCCCATGTAGAGAAGAAGAATCTACGCGCCGCCGAGGAGCAGAGAAGCTAGAGGGACACCTTTCGAAGAGCCGAGGGCTGTGCAAGTTGTCTAGGGTTTGCCCTAGCCAATGTGGGAACCCTTCAAGGAAGATCGACATTGGATTTCTAGAGCTAGAATCATTAAGATCAAGATAGGATCTTGGTGGTGATCTTGTGATGTATAATCATTCATGTTGAAGTTGGTATGTGTTTCTGATTCTTTAGTGATCAAGTGCCCTTTTTATGATCTTGTGCTTTCTTGGATTTGCCTATTTCTTAATATATTCTTGAGTTAGATTGCTCGGGGTGTTCTTGAAGCCATGGTGGCTAGAGGTTCTTACCAGATCTACCAAGGGGCATGACACGCTCTTGATGAACGTGCATTTAATTTACCTGCGCCGATAGGAAGGATCATGACAGGGTCTAATCCCGTGTAAGGTGGGTGCTTTTGGGAGTTTGACTGGAGGTCGTCATTTAAAGATGCTTTCAATGAGATTTACATCTATCTTACTTCACTCTTTGCTCTATGTATTGCAACATTTGCATGGTCTAGGTTGCTTTAGATCAATTATCTTTTGCTCTCTCTTGCTACCTATGATGTTTAGTAGATTAGATCTAAAATCGCCTTTCTATGAAGATAAGTGGTTTATGCTAGTTAGATTGGATCTTGTATTATGAGTTCCGCGGATTGATAAACCTCGGGGGAATACTCTAAGAGAAAAGCTGCACATGATCCGTGCACTTGCAGTACACGATCTAAGGTGCCGCCAATACAAACCTAGTCCATGGCCCATCCATGGCTTATCACCATTGTTGAT
Source organism: Alloteropsis semialata (assembly GCA_004135705.1). Taxonomy (NCBI): domain Eukaryota; kingdom Viridiplantae; phylum Streptophyta; class Magnoliopsida; order Poales; family Poaceae; genus Alloteropsis; species Alloteropsis semialata. Next base: position 24,564,725 of record CM014270.1, read on the forward strand.
CTAGAGCACAAAATCCCTAGTTCATGTCAAATCTACCACTCAAAATGAGTTTCCCTGGCTCTTAGGGACCTATAGGAACAAACCACACTCAAAACCGTTGTACGTGATGCGGCATGTGGATGGTGTGGCGAATAGTTTGCCAGAGTTGCAGATTTGCACAAAGCCTCTTCATGAAAATTCATCCCTTGGAAGTTATATGATGTACAATCCACAAACTAAAATTGGATAGTCTGCTCCACTTCTGAACTTCACACAAAACCATTCTAAAAATTGGTAGCAGATTTCTTTTAAGTGATTGGGGAAAAGTGGATGCCATGGGAAACATAAAGTTTTCCTTTGGATGCTCTTGATCGATAGATTGAATGAAGGTAATCTCATAGGGCGGAAACATCTCACAATGCCATATTATACTTGTGTTCTATGCACCCAGAACATCGAGGAATCATTGGACCATCATTTTTTATATACACATTTTCAGCTCTTGGTGTTGCCCTGTTTTAAGGAGATTTTGATCATTATTACATGGTAATGTGGATGCATCGGAATGGGATCATTTTGATGAACAAAGGCCTTCCTGTGGGCATAGGAAGACCAGCCTACAAGATGAAGTAGCAATCACTCTCTTAAAAGTCAAGGAGGCTGTTGGCGCTTTTTCTTGCCAACACAACGAGATTGTCCTAGATTGCGTGGATCGGCAATGGATCGATCACCTGCAGCAGCACCCATGGGCAAACGGGTCAAACTGGTTTAGGAATCCAATTAGACTGGTTTCCAAGGGTTTGCTGCGTGAACTTATGAACACCAGCCCTATGAGATTGTTATGAGATCGGCAGGCTATTTAGAACTGCGTCAAACGCCGTAGAGACAAAATACGAACAATAGAGGGGGTTGAAAAAGCTAGGGCTTGGGAGACATAAAAAGTAAAGCTAATATGATTGGATCTAGTGGATAACACTCAATCAGTCGTGGCTCTTTATATTTATAGGGTGGGGAGGTCTAGCCCCACAAGGAAAATTTTCTACAATTCGTATTCATCACGAGCGTCCAATTCTACTTGGACTCGCCATAAACCGGTCAGGCCGGATAGGCAAACCGGTCAGACTGGTTATATGTGCTAGATCGGCCACAAGATAGAAATCGGAATAACCACTTTCTGTTACCGGTCAGACCGGTTTTGAAAGTGCATCTAGGCCTCCCATGTGTTTTGGTGATAATGACAATTAGAATTTGGGATTTGATGCTTGTATTGAAGTATATGCAGGAATAAAAGAAAAGAAAGGATTATGAATATCAAAAGAAGGTCCTCAATTGCTTATGTATGGTGGATGAGCTCATTGGCGATTTAAATTTATTTTTGGTTTGAATTTGAGTATAGGAATCATCGTACTATCAAGGGGGACGTGTTTGATGAATCAAGAGTGCCTAAAGTGCTTAATTGAGATACTAACTACCCAAGAGAGAAATCTAACTTTAGATTTTCAGGCGCTGCACAGCTTCCTGTCGGAATTTCCGACGTTGTGTCGGAAGTTCCGGTAGGGCCGGAATTAGCCGGTGCGGTATCTCCGGCACGCTTGGTTTGGGCTTGGAAGTTCCGGTGGGTAATGCCGGAAGTTCCGGTAGCTCTGTTCTTCGTGTTAACTCAAGTGACTTGGGCTTGCCCGGAAATATCCGGAGGACATTCTCCGGTGCGCTCGGTTTGGGCTCGAAAGTTCCGGTGAGTAATGCCGGAAGTTCCGGTGGGGCTGTTCGCCAGGCTGATTCTTAGTTCAAAACAGTGCCTTGCCGGAAGTTCCGACACTATGTCGGAAATTCCGGCAAGTGACCTGGCAGTGCATAACGGCTAGTTTTTGGGGGCCTCTATTTATACCCCTTCAGCCTCCCCTTCATTGGCTGCTGACCTAACCCAAGACAAACACCTCCCCAAGCATTGAATTCACACTCCCAACTCCCTCTAGAGCCATTTCTTGCAAGGATTTGAGTAGGGCATTGGTTGTGGGTGATTCTTGAGGTGTGAGGGTAAGGCTTTGAGTGAGTTCTTCATTGGTTCATCTCAAGAAGCACTTGAAGCATTCTTTGATTCGTCGATTCGCGTTTGTTACTCTTGGAGCTGAGCTCCTAGACGGTTAGGCGTCGCCGGCAACTCCCAACTTCGTGTGGTTGAGTGCCGGACGTTTGTAATCTTCATCCCTTTGTGGGACAATAGTAAGAATTTTAATCTGGCCTTTGTGGTTGATTGAAGGAGGCAAGGGGTTAGAGTTGACCCGGCTCTACGTGAGCACCTCAACGGAGACGTAGCTCCTAAGTGGAGTGAACTTCGGTGAACAAATCCTTGTCTCTTGTTTTTGTTATTGTTCTTCATATTCATATCATTCTTGAGCTTAAATTGACCCGATCTATATTGTTATAAGTTTCCGCTGCTAGAGATCATAGTTTTAAGCTTCCTTATACTTGTGGTGAACTTTCTATTCATATAGAATCTGCAGTTTCATTTCAGTTTTTGAATCTCAAATTCAGGTTTTTGTTGAGCCGGAAGTTCTGCCTCTTTGCCGGAAATTCCGGTAAGCCGGAAGTTCCGACACAGTGTCAGAACATCCGGCCCATTTAATTTTTATTGTGAAATTTGCAGAAATTTTTATACAGGCCTATTCACCCCCTCTAGGCCTAGTGTCGGTCCTTTCAATTGGTATGAGAGCCTAATCTCTTGATTTAGGCTTAACCGCTAAGGGAAAACACTATGGCCGGCAAAGAGGATGAAGTGGTTGTCACCGGTGCTTCCGCCAATGTCTCTGATGCTTCCGCTACCGCTGCCCAACTCACGAAGATCGGCCGCACAAGTCATCCCCCAACTCCATATGACTCAAGCTCAAGTGATGATGATGATTTTGATGTGAGCGATGTTGAGGGTGACTTTACCGAAGAAGAAAAGAAGAAGAAAAGAAAGGAGAAGCTAAAGAAGAAGTGTCAAGAGAAAGCTGAGAAGAAGGCTCAAAAGCTTCTCAAGAAAAAGCTCAAAGAAGAAAGGGAGAAGAATACTCTTGATGGGCTTCATGCGGTGTCTCATCCATATGGGGCATCTTCGCAAAATACTTCTAACCCTTCTCCATTTTCATTTACTCCGGTTCCAATGGGCAAAGCCCCTCACTTTGATGGGAGTGACTATGCTCGTTGGAGTGATGATATGAAAATGCATCTTTATGGTCTTAATCCCGCTCTTTGGACCATTGTGGTTGTAGGTGTGAAACAACATGATGAAGATAAACCTATCACTCCGGAGCTAGAGCATGACATGTTTTGGAATGCTCAAGCCGTTCGGGTTATTAGAAGCTCACTTTGCACCTATGAGTACAACAAGGTTAGAGGGATTGAGAGTGCCAAGGAGATTTGGGACATACTTCAATTGTCTCATGAGGGCTCCGATGAAGTCAAGGAAGGGAAGATGGATCTACTCCAAGGGGAATTGGAGTCATTTGTCATGAAGAAGGATGAAACTCTCCGACAAATGTATGATAGGCTCAAGTTGCTTGTGACCGACATTAGATCTCTTGGAAGCAAGGATTGGGATGATAGCAAGGTCACAAAGAAGATGCTTAGAGCTTATGCTCCCAAGAACCGGACTTTAGCAACTATCATTAGAGGGAAGGAAAACTACAAGAAGATGAAGCCTATCCAACTACTAAATGAGTTGGAATATCATGAGATGAATGACTTGGATATCACCAAGTCAATTGGGCAAGATGAAGTCAAAGCTATTGTTCTCAAAGCCGAACCAAGCAAGGAAGTTGAATCAATTGAGAAGCCATCAAAGTCAAAGAAGAAAGTCGATTCAAGTGAAGATGAGAGCACGGATGAAGAAATGGCAATGATGGTCAAGAACTTCAAGAGGTTCATGAAGAGAAGAAGTGACAAGGAAAATAACAACTCAAGAAGATGCTATTCTTGCAAGAGAGTTGGTCACTTCATTGCCGAGTGTTCGGACAAGAAGGATGATGAGGACCACAAGGATGAGAAGAAATCCAAGGACAAGGAGAAGAGGTACAAGGAGAAGAGCAAAGAGTACAAGAAGAAGAATGGCCATGCTCATGTTGGTGAAGGATGGGATTCAAGTGATGAGTCCGATGAAGAAGGTGTGGCATCCATTGCCATGCATGAAGCTTCACCAACACCAAGGCTCTTCAATAACCTCTCCGATGATGAAGATGATTACCCCATGTGCTTCATGGCCAAGGGGACTAAGGTATCAAACTATTCCAATCCTCCATCATCTCCTACCTCCACATCTAGTAATGTAGAAAATGACTTAGATGAGGAAGAAGAAGCCGAACACAAAGCAAACATGATAAAAGAGTTTGGCAAAAAGGGTTATAAACAAATTAAAAAGCTTATGGAGAAATTGGAGAAAAGAAAAGAGAAACTTAGAGAACAAGAAGAATTGCTCATCCTTGAGAAGGAGAGAAACCTTGTTCTAGAAGAATCTCTAGTTGAGGAAAAGGTGAAGGTTGAAAAGTTGGCAATGGACTTGTCTCTTGCCAATGATTCATATGAGAGGATGTCAAAGGAAAATGCTTTGGCAAATGATGCTCTAGCTAACCTAAAGAATGTGCATAGCGAACTTCAAGAAAGGCATTCATGCCTAGAAGACACGTACAAAGAACTTGAAGTTAGCTTTGGTACTCTTTGGGAAAGCACCAAAACCAACTCCAAAACTACTCTTGACTCCAATGTCTCCACTAGCAAAGGTTGCTCAAGATGTTATAATGTTGATATCGATGCTTGTGCTACTAACCTTTCAAAGCTAGAAGAGTCAATCAAGGACAAGGATGCTCAAATCCATAGATTGAACATGTATATTGGTAAGGACAAGCTCAAGGGTAAGAGTGAGTTTGATACTCACCCGGCTTACAAAGCCGCAAGGTATCCCACCATCCGTGATGGACTTGGCCACACAAGAGGAAACAAGACAAATGGTGAAGAGATTGTGAATGGCAAGTCACGTCCATTGTGGAAGAAGGGTGCCAACCTTGGTGAGTTGATGGACATGGCTCATGGTGTCACCAAGAAGAATGTTGCACAAGGTAAGGCTATGGTTGAGAGCTCAAACAAGGTAAACATCAAGAGCTCAACCAAGGTTAATGAAAGCAACAAGAATGTGACACATTCTCCTTCCCCCAACTACACCATTGACTACACGGTTGTATTCCAAAATGGCAAGATGGTGGTCAAGTATATTGGTGCTCACACTAGGAAGATGATGAGGAGTGTGTGGATACCTAAGATTGCTTACTCTAACCTTCAAGGACCCAAACAAGTTTGGGTACCTAAAGCTTGAGCTTAACTTGTTTTGTAGGCATATTCCTCCGGTGGGACTTCATGGTTGCTTGATAGTGGATGTTCAAATCATATGACCGGAGAGAAGAATATGTTCTCATCATTAGAAGAATATGATACACCTATTGAGAAGATCACATTTGGTGACAATAATCATGGTGATGTGGTAGGACAAGGTAAAATTGCTATCTCCAATGATTCATCACTTTCAAATGTTTATTTAGTTGATTCTTTGGGATACAATTTGTTGTCGGTATCACAACTTTGTGAGATGGGCTACAATTGTCTCTTTACTAATGAGGGTGTGTCCATTTTGAGAAGGGAGGATTCCTCTATTGCTTTTACGGGTCAACTTAAGGGAAAGCTTTATCTAGTTGATTTCACAACTACTAAAGTGGAACCGAAGACTTGTTTAGTGGCAAAATCTAGCATGGGTTGGCTTTGGCATCGCCGACTAGCTCATGTTGGCATGAGCTACTTGGCCAAACTTCAAAAGAATGAACACATCCTAGGACTAACAAATGTTGTCTTTGAGAAAGATAGGTTGTGTAGTGCATGTCAAGCCGGGAAGCAAGTTGGTGCTCCACATCCACCCAAGAACATATTATCTAGTTCAAGACCCTTGAAGCTTCTTCACATGGATTTATTTGGACCCATTGCTTACATTAGCATTGGGGGCAACAAATATGGTCTTGTCATTGTTGATGATTTCTCTCGGTTTACTTGGGTATTCTTTTTGAAAGAGAAGAGTGAAGCTCAAGGAATCATCAAGAAGTTTATTAGAAGGGCTCAAAATGAGTTTGAGTTGAAGGTCAAGCGCATGAGAAGTGACAATGGCTCGGAGTTTAGGAATACCGGTGTTGAGGAATTTCTTGATGAAGAAGGCATCTTGCATGAGCTCTCCGCCCCCTATACACCTCAACAAAATGGTATTGTTGAGAGGAATAATAGGACATTGATTGAGATGGCAAGAACCATGCTTGATGAGTACAACACTCCGGATATCCTTTGGGCCGAAGCAATCGACACCGCATGCCATGCCACCAACCGGCTTCATCTCCAAAAGTACTCGAACAAGACTCCATATGAGATAATCACCGGTAACAAGCCTAAGGTGCATTACTTTAGAGTTTTTGGTTGCAAATGTTACATTCTTAACAAGAAGGCCAAAAGTTCTAAGTTTGCACCTAAGGTTGATGAAGGTTTTCTACTTGGTTATGGTACTAACGAACACGCCTACCGTGTCTTCAACAAAACCACCGGTTGTGTTGAGGTCACGGTGGATGTGAAATTTGATGAATCAAACGGCTCTCAAGTAGAGCAAGTTGAAAATGACCTTGTTGATGAAGAAGAGCCTCCAAGTGAATCCATCTTGAAGATGGGATTAGGTGAAGTAAGGCCAAGGGAGACTCTCATGAAGGATCAAGTGCAAGCTCAAGCTCAGGATGTTGGTACTAGTGATCCATCTTCTTCAACAACAGTTGAACCATCCACTTCTCCTCATGGTCAAGATCAAGTTCATGGTGACGATCATGGTCATGGCATTGATCAAGGGGGAGGACAAGATGAGGCAACTCATGACATTGCTCCTCAAGCTAATGAAGAAGATGATGATGGGCCTATTCAAAGGCAATCTCAAGTATCTCATCCTAGAGTTCATCAAAGTGTCCAACGGGATCATCCCGTGGATAATATTCTTGAGAGCATCCGAAGAGGGGTAACTACTCGTTCTTGTTTAGAAAATTTTTGTGCTAGTTACTCGTTTGTTTCCTCTTTGGAACCTCTCAAGGTTGAAGAAGCACTTGGTGATGCGGATTGGGTAATGGCAATGCAAGAAGAATTGAATAACTTCACAAAAAATGAAGTTTGGGAATTGGTGAAGCGACCCAAGCAAAATGTGATTGGCACCAAGTGGGTATTCCGCAATAAACAAGATGAACATGGTGTTGTCACAAGAAACAAGGCAAGATTGGTTGCTCAAGGGTTCACTCAAATTGAAGGTTTGGATTTTGGTGAAACTTATGCTCCCGTAGCTAGGCTTGAATCAATTCGTATATTACTTGCCTATGCTACTCACCATGATTTCAAGCTTTATCAAATGGATGTGAAAAGTGCATTCTTGAATGGGCCTCTCTCCGAGTTGGTATATGTGGAGCAACCACCAGGCTTTGAAGATCCCAAGCATCCCGACTATGTGTACAAGCTCCATAAGGCGCTCTATGGGCTCAAGCAAGCTCCTAGAGCATGGTATGAATGCCTTAGGGAATTTCTTCTCAAGAACGGTTTTGTAATGGGCAAAGCCGATTCTACTCTCTTCACTCAAAAGTAGACAATGATTTATTTGTTTGTCAAATATATGTTGATGATATTATCTTTGATTCTACTAATGAAAAGTTTTGTGAAGAATTTAGTAAGATTATGACCAAGAGGTTTGAGATGTCCATGATGGGTGAATTGAAGTTCTTTCTTGGATTTCAAATCAAGCAATTGAAGGAAGGAACTTTCATATGTCAAACTAAGTATGTGAATGATATGCTCAAGAAGTTTGACATGACCGATGCAAAACCCATCAAGACACCCATGGCCGTCAATGGACATCTTGATCTTAATGAAGATGGAAAATCCATGGATCAAAAGGTATATCGCTCCATGATTGGTTCTTTGCTTTACCTTTGTGCATCTAGGCCGGATATTATGCTTAGTGTGTGCATGTGTGCAAGATTTCAAGCTAATCCTAAAGAATGTCATTTGATAGCCGTTAAGAGAATTTTGAGATATTTGGTGCATACTCCATACCTTGGCTTATGGTATCCCAAGGGCTCCACTTTTGATTTACTTGGCTATTCCGATTCGGATTATGCCGGTTGCAAAGTAGATCGAAAGAGTACTACCGGGACTTGTCAATTTCTTGGCCGGTCCTTGGTGTCTTGGAGTTCTAAGAAACAAAATTCCGTTGCCCTATCCACCGCCGAGGCCGAGTACGTTGCAGCCGGTGCTTGTTGTGCTCAACTACTTTGGATGAGGCAAACCTTGAGTGACTTTGGTTGTGAGTACAAAAATATCCCTCTCTTGTGTGACAATGAGAGTGCCATAAAACTAGCCAACAACCCAGTCCAACACTCAAGAACCAAGCATATTGATATAAGACATCATTTCTTGAGAGACCATGAAGCCAAAGGAGATATCGCTCTAAGCCATGTGAGTACCGAAAAACAACTAGCCGATATCTTCACTAAGCCTCTTGATGAGCAAAGGTTTTGTGCTTTGAGGAATGAGCTAAATATCTTGGATTCTCGTAACGTGGTTTGAATTGTTGCACACACCCATTGTTTGATGCTTAGACTAGGCTAAATTGATTTATTTGTGTGAGTTTTTCAAAATATTTGGATTTGTGATCGTTGGATCATTCCTTGGCTCAAATGATCATGATTATGTATTGTTGAATGTGGCTGATCATTTTGAGTCAAGTTTCTTACATGTCCAATCTCCAAATCTATCAAAATCTCAAATCGAATCTCATCTCAAAATCTGTTTTTAATCCAGAGCCTGTCGGAACTTGCTGCCGGAATTTCCGGCAGAAATCTCCGGTAGCCTCTGTTGCCCCGCCGAAATTTGCCGGCAGCTTTCTCTGGCAGCCTCGGTGGCGTACCGGAAATTTCCGGCAGCCAGCCACCGGAAGTTCCGGCAGACGCCTCGACTATATAAGTCGGGCCAACCATTACCTAGCCCTAAAAATCAGTTCATCCACTTCCAAGCCGCCGCCCCTCACCTCTCTCTCACAACCCCGGTGGGGGAACTTGATTTTCAACCGTGGGACTTCGTTTCTTGGTGCTGGATTTGATTCCCCACCCTCCGAAGTTCCGTTCCTCCGCGAATCTTCATCGAATCACGCGGGAAATCTCAAAGGTATTTCATTCAAAATCCTCTTGCCCCAATCTATCAATGCCGTAGTTTCTAGGGGATTTCCTTTTGGGGATTGGTTCATATACCTCTTTAGATGCAATGCCTATGATATGGTGGAGTTTGGTGAGCTAAATCAATCAATCCCTTGATTTCTTGGTTGGGCGCTGGTGCTACCGGAAATTGCCGACCCCCTTATGCCGGAATTTCCGGCAAGGCCCTGTGTGCTGCTTCTAAGCTATATCATGAATCCTTTGTGATGGTCCTAAGCTTTATTATCCTTTATCTTTCCAGATGGGCCGAGATCGTCCACGTGGCAAGGGCGTTGTCATCCGCACTCCATCACCATCTCCATCCCCCTCTTCAAGCGAGACCGAATCGAACGTGAGGGCTGATTCACCAAGAGGGAAAGGCAAAGGGAAGTGAGTGAAGAAGCAAGCCGTGCCCAAGAGGGGCCTTGGAAGAGGACGTGGAAACCCTCAAGCCCCTGCTGATCCTCCTCGTGGTCGTCGCACCAAGCAAGCAAATGTGGATACGACCGGTGAGAGGTATATGGATGATATTGATCTTTCCATTCTTGAGAGTCAAGTCATCAAGGCCCATCCTCCAGTTAGAACCTCAGTTGATCCACCTATGATGGACTATAGCAATGGGGAGACTAACATGAAGTCTCTAAGATATGGTGAAGATCCTCGTGCTGCTCTTTCCAAGGAGTTCAAGGGTGACCCTCGTTTTTGGTTACCCTTTCAGACAGATTGGTATGAGTCAGTCATCATGAGAAAGAAGTCCATCACCACGGATATGAAATGGATTGACTGGGCTTATCTCAAAACTCTTGGCTCGCCGATTAGAGAAGTGGTTGATGCTGTATATGACAGATGCAATGAGTTGGGGCTGGTGAAGCTAATGGGTTTCAAGTGTGATTGGAATGAGGAAGTGGTGGCACAGTTCTATGCCACCCTTTATGAAGCTCCATTGGACACTTGGAGGAAAAAGGTTTACCCTTGACAGAAGTGAGTTTGCTGCTCTCCTTGGGCTTCCGAATCCTCATTCTAGTTCTACCATTTATCGTATCCATGAGCATGCTGATCTTGAAGTGACAAAGATGCATTTTATGTATGACTCTGCTTATGGGGAACATGGAGTTTGTGAGTTTGGTAAGACTAAGGGCCTCACTCCTTTCTATAAGATGCTCAACCAGTTATTCAGATTCACACTTTGCCCTCGTGGTGGTGATGCAAGCAATATCTCACACAAGGCAAAGAATCTCCTATTTCAAGCTGCACCTGATCGAGCTGTGTTTGATGTGGTTGACTACCTTTGGTATGAGATCGTCTTTTGCTCACATGATGCTACTAGTGCTTGCCACTATGCCCCCTATATTTTTCACTTGATCAAGAATGTGTGTGGGCTCAATATAGCAACTGACAGAGAGCATGACCGCTACAAGGCAAACAAGGGCAAGATTCTTCAGCTTCTCAAGGTTGACTACCAAGGAAGAACTCCTACTCCTCCCAAGGCACCTTTTCCGGGTGCTTATCCTTCAAAGGGTTCAGCTCAAGGTGCTTCTTCCTCCCGTGCTCCACCTTCATCTAGTGCACCATCTTCTTCACATGGTCCTTCTTTTGCTCCTCCACGTGATGTTTCAAAGAAGAGGGGTAAGTTTGATCAACTTGCCCAAAGCATATTCGCTTGTTTCAACATGCTTAAGCACTGTGTGACCGTGGTTGAGGAGAGAACAAGGCAGCTTGATGAGGACAATGTGAAGATTGAAAAGAGGCAAAAAGATATACTTGATAAACTTGATATCCCTCACTCTCCAGTTCGTGCACCAAGGGATTACCCTCCTCCTCCACCTTTTTATAATCCTTATGAGGAAGGTGGTTCGTCTTCTCAAGCTTACACCTTTGGGCCGGAAATTGAAGAAGAAGACCTTGGTGGTGGTGAGGGAAATGAAGAAGAGGAGGAGACCGAAGAAGAGGGCTCTTATGAGAGCCAAGGCGATGATGATGGCGGCAATGGGAATGGGGATGACGAAGAAGAAGAGGAGGAAGACGATGATGAAGACAATGGGGATGGCAACGACGACGAGTAGCTCTCTTTTTGGTGCTTGTTGCCAAAGGGGGAGTGAATTTGTGATGCTTTGATGGATGGAGACCCCCCATATCTATCTTTATTCATGTTTTTATCTTTGGACATGTAAGAACTATGTTTGGTGTCATGTGTGATGTGTGCCAAGTGAAAACTTTCTTTTGTAAGACTTATTTGTGCTAGTGTGTTGTTAAACTCTTTTTATTCATGATGTGATGCTTTGTGGATGATGAATGGTTGATGAAATGTTATTCTCCACTTTTATTGTGTGATATACCATGTCATATGCATCACGGTTATAATTTGACACCTATTGCACTTTTGTACCTTTGTATGCAAAGATATTTGAAAAGTTCTTACATAATATGTGCAATGGCATTTGAGGCCATTTGAGTTGAATATGCATATATTTAGGGGGAGCTTTTCTAAATATAGTTGGGTACAAAAACATGATTTTATTCCTATCTTGTGAACCCAAATTGAGTTGTCATCAATCACCAAAAAGGGGGAGATTGAAAGTGCATCTAGGCCTCCCATGTGTTTTGGTGATAATGACAATTAGAATTTGGGATTTGATGCTTGTATTGAAGTATATGCAGGAATAAAAGAAAAGAAAGGATTATGAATATCAAAAGAAGGTCCTCAATTGCTTATGTATGGTGGATGAGTTCATTGGCGATTTAAATTTATTTTTGGTTTGAATTTGAGTATAGGAATCACCGTACTATCAAGGGGGACGTGTTTGATGAATCAAGAGTGCCTAAAGTGCTTAATTGAGATACTAACTACCCAAGAGAGAAATCTAACTTTAGATTTTCAGGCGCTGCACAGCTTCCTGTCGAAATTTCCGACGTTGTGTCGGAAGTTCCGGTAGGGCCGGAATTAGCCGGTGCTGTATCTCCGGCACGCTCGGTTTGGGCTTGGAAGTTCCGGTGGGTAATGCCGGAAGTTCCAGTAGCTCTGTTCTTCGTGTTAACTCAAGTGACTTGGGCTTGCCCGGAAATATCCGGAGGACATTCTCCGGTGCGCTCGGTTTGGGCTCGGAAGTTCTGGTGAGTAACGCCGGAAGTTCCGGTGGGGCTGTTCGTCAGGCTGATTCTTAGTTCAAAACAGTACCTTGCCGGAAGTTCCGACACTATGTCGGAAATTCCGGCAAGTGACCTGGCAGTGCATAACGGCTAGTTTTTGGGGGCCTCTATTTATACCCCTTCAGCCCCCCCTTCATTGGCTGCTGACCTAACCCGAGACAAACACCTCCCCAAGCATTGAATTCACACTCCCAACTCCCTCTAGAGCCATTTCTTGCAAGGATTTGAGTAGGGCATTGGTTGTGGATGATTCTTGAGGTGTGAGGGTAAGGCTTTGAGTGAGTTCTTCATTGGTTCATCTCAAGAAGCACTTGAAGCATTCTTTGATTCGTCGATTCGTGTTTGTTACTCTTGGAGCTGAGCTCCTAGACGGTTATGCGTCGCCGGCAACTCCCAACTTCATGTGGTTGAGTGCCGGACGTTTGTAATCTTCATCCCTTTGTGGGACAATAGTAAGAATTTCAATCCGGCCTTTGTGGTTGATTGAAGGAGGCAAGGGGTTAGAGTTGACCCGGCTCTACGTGAGCACCTCAACGGAGACGTAGCTCCTAAGTGGAGTGAACTTCGGTGAACAAATCATTGTCTCTTGTTCTTTTTATTGTTCTTCATATTCATATCGTTCTTGAGCTTAAATTGACCCGATCTATATTGTTATAAGTTTCCGCTGCTAGAGATCATAGTTTTAAGCTTCCTTATACTTGTGGTGAACTTTCTATTCATATAGAATCTGCAGTTTCATATTAGTTTTTGAATCTCGAATTCAGGTTTTTGTTGAGCCGGAAGTTCTGCCTCTGTGCCGGAAATTCTGGTAAGCCGGAAGTTCCGACACAGTGCCAGAACATCCGGCCCATTTAATTTTTTTGTGAAATTTGCAGAAATTTTTATACAGGCCTATTCACCCCCCCCCCTCTAGGCCTAGTGTCGGTCCTTTCAGGTTTGTCCAGCTAGAACAGCCATGTGCCAATTTTGACCTCTAGCAGAGTCTACGAAATCTCTTCTTAGCTCCTGGCTGTCTCCTTTCTATGAATATTTCTATACAGCTTCTCTCTGTAAATATTTGTATGTATAGTTTCGTTATATATTATAAAGATTAGGTCAGTATGGGATTTCCCTTCTACTTGCCTTAAAAAAACTTTTTATTTTTACAATAAATGCATGTGAGCTCCTAAAATTATGAAACCAATTTTATTAGACTTTTATAACCATAGTTCATGATATGTAGTAGATTAGTGCAGTTCAGTAATATGTTCACTAAAGAAGTACTGACAGTAAGTTGAAGAATGCATAATAGATATTCACGTATGCCCTTAATTTTATGGATCTGATTTTGAACTTTGTACAATCCTTATCTAATGTTTAGTTTTGGTAACGCTAAATGAGTTACTTGTATTAAATTAGGTCTTAGAGTATGTCTGATTGAATGTTGGTTAACATGCTAATCGCATGATCAATTTAATTGTGCTCCTATAAGCTACAAGCTCCATGTTTCTAGTTTAAAATAAATATGCTATGATGTTTATAACTAGACGCCCATGAAATAAATTGGAATGAGGATGCTTGTGTTATTCACACACAACAAGATTAGTTAGTTTGTAAGTATGGAATGATGTTGTTACTCTTAATTATCTGAGATGTGATTTTGCTACCTACCCAATAAATCTTGAGATACCTGATCATACTAGTGTGATTAGCTTGTTGCATGAGCATGCTCAAACTTAATTAATGTTTTTAACAATCATGAAATGATTTCCTTGTTGTTTGATGCTCTAGGTTGTGACCAGGTATAAGTTACTATTAGTGCATATGAAAGCTAAAACGACCAAAACTATTTTTTGATGCCGTCCTCATGTTGCAACTTGTATTGTAAAGATATGTACACATGTACAAATATTTGTTTTCACATATGTGATGGTTTTTGTAATTTTCCCTTGTCTTAGACATGATGTGATATATAAACTGTAGTTATTGTTCTCTAATTTTAACAAACCCTTTGAAAAAAACTGGATTATTAATGTAATACATGGCTTTACCAAGATTGTAATTTCATAAGTTCATTATTTTATAAAAGTTGAAGCTATCAAAGTTATACTTAAGACACCGTGTATGATCGAACTTCTGGTGTGTAAAATTTTGTGGAGCAACAAAAGCAAAGCTCCAATGTATGCAATTCTAATTTATGTAAAATTTACCATCATCACGGATAGTCTTAAATTTCTCCTAGACTTGTCTAATTTAATCTTTTTAGATAACAATAAGATTTGGTTAACCTTCAGAACAACTTTCTCAGTCACAATAATAAATTGTAATTAATCACCAAAACTTGCCACTTGCCTATAGGTCTAGATGCTTACACACCACCACCTCATTTTGGCATATCAAGCTAGAACTCAAGAAATCAATGAATAATATTTTTCAGACAGGATGTACATAAACCAGCCACCAGTGAAACTAACAAGAGTTTAAAGACCTGGATGAATACTTTTTTTTCCAGAAGACAGATAGTAGTGTCACCACATCAATGAAAGAAAAGTTAATTAATAATGCCAAATTTTTAAAATTATCTCTGAACATGTGCAGGCAACACTACATTTTGAAGGGCTAATAGTAGTGTCTGTACCATTGTGCGACACAACGGAGATTTGCTCTTGATGATGAGAAGCTGGCCAATCTTCCGAGAGGTAGAGGGTAAGTTCGATTAGTGGAGAACTCGATGTTGGCGATCCGGCTTCAAATCAGACACGATTCGAACCCTGCAACTGTTACACCCCTGCTCCATTGGTTATCAACCAAGCACAACTTGATTGACCTCGCCGAGAAGGCTTTTCCCTGCAAGCAAATCGAAGAACACAAACAAGAAAGTGAAACACGCAATCTGAAATTGCAGATCTGTATGAAGCAAAAACAATGGTGTTCAAGCTCTGATCAACGAAGGACTAATCACCACAGGGTTGTAGAACAAGAATGGGGGCCTTGGATCACTGTAAACGGACTTGTCACCACAGTTACAATGATTCAATCACAGTTTCGACTTCGAAAACTTGACTAAACAAAACCCGAACCTAAAGTGATGGCAGCTGCTGAGTTTAATACCCTCAAGGGTGAGCTAGGGTTGGGGGCGGCTAGGGGGGGCGCCCACAACCTGGGCTTAAGGCTCGACAAGATACAAAGGCCCGACATGGCCCAAAAATGTGATGCAGCACATTATCATGGTCACACAGAATGATCCATGAATGTTCTGAAGCTGGGACTAGAAACAAAATGACGGCATCGTCGTCCCCTTTCCAACGCATCAAAGATTACCTCATTTTGATGTCGTATGAAGGAGATATCTCTGAAACCGTGCAGGGGTGTCTGCTGAATCCGAGGCGAACGTGCCAGCTGAGTTGAGGACGAATTGCAACTTGAAAAAGACCATGACTCATGTATGTTCAGCGTGACGATGTCCTCATCATCCTCCCCTTCTTGAATTGAAGTCGTCCTCGACTCTGTCCCATCAACAATCTCCTACAAAATGTTAGTGACAAGCGGATGCAAAGTAGAAGATATAGTATCTTGGTAAACACTAACATCTTGACAAAGCATAGTATAACAAGGTACATCATGATTATCACATAGCTCAGCAGTAGCAGAAGTTGTTGCAAGAAAAGCACCTCCTTTTAACTTAATCCCATTGGCTTTAGCAAGGTCTAATGGAGGTTTATTCTTAATTGCATTAGCATGGTTCCTAATATCCGTATGAGACAAAGGAAGCAAAGTAAATTTCTTGGCCTTATGCATGAAAGTGTATGTATTAGTTCTACCATGGTGTGAAGCATCAGTATCATATTCTCATGGACGACCTAATAAAATAGAACAAGCTTGCATTGGAACAACATCAAAATCAGCAGAACCATGATATGAACCCATGGAAAAGTTGATGCGTGCTGATCTAGTTACCTTTGTCTTACCACTATTGTTGAACCGTTGGAACTTGTATGGATGCGAAAGTTGTCGTGTGGTCAAGCCAAGCTTCTCGACCAGATCTGAACTAACCAAGTTATTGCAGCTCCCACCATCAATTATGATGAGAACACGGCAGTCCTTGACGATGAGAAACATGTGGAACAAATTGTGGCGTTGGAGCTTCGTCTCTTCCTCATATCCCACACGTGAACTCAAGACATGTTGCACAAGAATACTTTTGTATCCCATAGTTGTAGCTAAAGAATCAATGGCAATGGTCTCTCCTTCACCATCTGTATCTGCATCAACGTTAGCAGCAAGAGCCAATTCATCTTCAACATCACTAGAACTTATATATCCGCCATCAGCAGTAGCAATGTAGGCACGTTTACTGGGGCAATCCTTCATGACATGTCCCATACCCTTGTAGCGGTGGCACACGATGTTGGAAGAGCGGCTTGTAATAGCACCAGGTGAATCATCTTTCCTTTGCGCCTGAAACTGCAAAGGAGACAAAGACAGCAAACTACTCACATCGGAAGCAGGTGTAGTGGCAGTCGGTGTTGCTGGTAGCTTAGCAACAGGGGTCTTGGACGTGTCATTTGCCGGACGTGGTGAAAAGGTCCAAATAGTGTTGGAACTGAAAGAGTGCTGTTGACTTCATCCCTGTACTTCCCTTTCAGCTTTAAGAGCAAGATGATATAATTGTCCAAAACAAGTCTAGTCTTTATAATCAAGAATATCCTGAATTTCATGATTTAAACCACCAAAGAATCTAGCACAAGTATCCATATCATGTTCATGAATATCACAACATGCTAAACTAATGATAAGATCATGATAATATTCCTCTACGCTTTTAGCACCTTCGGTCAAAGTTTGCAATTTTAATCTCAAGTCACGCTGATAATAAGGAGGAACAAAATGAGATTTCATGCGTCGTTTCAAAGCATTCCAATTCTGGGGTATAGCATTTGGTTGATTAGCAGTGTAAAGATCATTCCACCAGAACAAAGCAAAACTAGTAAACTCACTAGTATTAAGTCTAACTCTATGCTCCTGAGGAACTAAATGAGAATTAAATTTCTGCTCAACAGCAACTTCCCAATCTAAATAAGCTTCAGGATCAGCATTACCAGCAAAAGGGATCATGGTAAATTTAGCTTTAGCAAAAAGATCATTATTACCACGATTGTTACCTCCCATGCCGTAACGATTACGACGAAGGCGATCCCTATCACGGTCATCATGATGAAGTACCTCTTCCTCTTCCTCTTCTTCTTCTTCTTCACCCTCAGGAGGAGGAAGAGGACGGCGTTGTTGTTGACGATCCTTAAGTACCACTTTTAGCCGTCAACTCCTGCAGAGAATATGTCAAATATAATCACCAAACATAGTGATAGGGTTTATATCTAATCAATTCCACAAGTTTTGGTGAATATGTGAATGCAGGGACTAATTGGCAAAAGAGGAGGAGATTTGGGCTCAGGGCCAGGTCGCCCGACCACCCTAGGTCGGCCGACCTGGGCCCAAGCCCAATGGAGCCCATATTTGGCCACAGGAAAGAAGCACACTTCAGGACCATCATAACTGTTGAATCCATGACGGTTGAATCGAAGAGAGGGGAATGGTCCAAGAGGAGTTCACATGGATTGAGGGGCCCACCAACATATCTAAACGTACTCAAAGTGAGCAAACCCACCTGGAACCGTCATTAGGACCCACTCCTCAGTCACTCAGCCGAAGATGGGCCCGATCGGTGTCGGTGGACGGTTGGCCGATCTCCCCGGTCGCCCGACCTGGTCCGGAGGCCAAACCGCCTCATCCTTCTGGTGCGCGTTCCCACCGCCTCCAGGAGTCCATCTACGCCGTGCATCACTCAAGGCGGTGGATCCTACGTCGGCCGATCTCCCCGAATCGCCCGACCTGTGACTGAGTCCGTTCGTCCTCATCTTTCACGTATCCACTCCTAACCGCCTCTACAAGCTATAAATAGCTGCATACCGGGCATTGAACATCACACACCAAGAAGGAAGAGCTCTCTTTGCCACACATTCTAGTCTTAGTTAGTAGTGAAGTAGTTCTAGGAGTTGAGCTTCTACGGGTTTCCGACGGAGTCTTGGTAAGCCTAGAGCTCAGTTATCTTGTATCTTTTGTTTACTTATAAGACTTAGAGCTATTAATGGAATTACTCTCTTGCTTATGTTATTTGACTTATAGTCTTGTGTGTTCATCATATAAGATGTATGTCTTACACCTTAGTATAGAGGATGCATGTTATGGCAATGGCCCAGTGTACCGCAAGGTTGCTCTGTTTAGGTGGACCATAAATAGAGTTGTATTTCATATGGTAAACGTGGTGTTTGGTATATGGAATAACATTGGGGATACCCTTCCCTACGTAGTAAGAGGTAGGCGGCAGGTGGTGACAGCCCTGTCCGTCCCTTGTAATCCTCGGCGTTCGGGTCTGGGCGTTTGCAGGCCTTGTAGGAATGTAACCCATATGCAAGAAGTACATAGAACCCCTGGTTCTCTTTTAGGACCTTCATATTAACTAGACTTATATAATGAGCAATGAAACCTTCTGTGTGTCACACTACCCATCTATCAATGTTTACCCCTTGCTAGAGTTTGGTATATTAATAATGTTATGATTGAATACAATGGATAACTACTCTAGTCAACCACTGCCTTCCCTGTGGATTCGATACCCTGAATACTTCCGGGTGAAAGCTACAACGGTATCCATGCGCTTGCGGATTTATCTGCGACGTAAGAAATACCAACAAGCTTTCTGGCGCCGTTGCCGGGGAACGGCAAAGGTTGAAGAGTGTGGTTAACCCATGTACTCAATTAATAGCATGATTAATTACCACTGCTCCGGCAGGGTTATCTTTGCTCTGTTTCTCTTTGATGTGAACAGGGTAGTGTATGACTGGTCTTGATCTGCCAATGGACTTCATTGACAACCCAAGATTACCAGGAAATACAATCTTGCATCGTATCTTCCTAAATAATCTTATAGGCAGCAACTCCAGTCAATCCTACATCACCAATATCGATGAGTGCTAATGCCGAAAGAACGATTCACGAGTTCTCAATTCACTCTGGTTCGCAAACCGGCCCAGAGCTGAATATGAGAGACACCACGTTCGATCTTAGGCTTGCATCTGTCAAATTGGTACACACCAGCCCATTACATGGGAAGACCAACGCGAACGGACCCAAGGCCAAGGCTCAACACCAAAGCCTACATGATCCCGTCCGAAGAAGACAAACAGGTGTGGCAATACAAAGCATCTCCAAATGCTACATAAAGTCAAAATTCAGGATGGAGACGTCCTCACTCGACGGACGTAAACCGACGAGTCCTCGCCGACAGGTAAATCGGTATGTATCTCATGTTTATTTCACATTGCATTTTTTGAATTCCAATCTATGCATTTTGAATTCCAAATCAATTTTGTGCATTGAAATTTAAACTTGGAGTCTTTTATCTTGAAATCCCTTTGGATCTCTCGCTCCTGCATATACATACATAATCTTAATGAGTCAGGACCGCGTAGGACAGCCGAGCCAGCTGGGCTTGAGAGGTGCCAACAAGCCGTCGGCCGACCCCATGGGTCACCCGACCTATGGCTGCCTCTCTTGTGCCACGTCATTCAGATTCAAAACAGCTTTTGCATCTGGTGTACCGCTGCGAAGGTTCAATAGAATGGGCCCTGTACCAGAATCGCCCGACCCCATCCGTCAGCCGACCTAGCCCTGGCCCTTCTGGAGCTAAATTCAATTGCCATCAGTTCACGCCAGCGAATCCAGTGCAAACCTTGAAAGCTCAGCTGAAACAGAGCCGCGCTAGCATCGGCCGACCCCAGGCCTCCTCTGTTCAAAGAAAGTCGGTGCCCTCCACCGTCAATTCTTGCCCCCAGCTAAGCTTCCAAGAGTCCTCGGCCTTTCTCCTATCCCTCCTCAGGATTTTCAAGTGATTGACTCTCAAGTTTATTAAAAAAATATAAATAAAAGCAAGAACATGTTCTAGGATAAGTTCCCCTCGGGTATTTTTGGTAGCTAACCATTTCAGGTTGCAACTGAAAAGACCTAATGGTGTATGATGCCTAAGAACATGGAGCTGCATCAGCAGAAACAATGGTAAGTTCTGGTGATGGAACAAATTCAAAGGAGGCCTACACACTTGGTTTTTGGGTGTCCTGCGATACACAAAAATCCAAGTGTGGGGGGAGGTCGGTAAGTGTTACACGACAAGTTCCACTGGTACAAAATTCATCTTGATTTTCAGGTGATGCTAGTTCTTGCATTTCTTGCTTAACAAATCTAACAAAAAAAAATAAAATAAAAAGAAAGATAAAGCTGGCGAGTCTTATTGGGATTGACAACTAGGTGTACATGCCATTGTGGCGTTGCACCTCGGTAGTCCCCATATGGCTCCTGGCTCCGCCTTGCCTTGCATCTTTGGTTCTTGTCCTTGCTTTCATGAGAAAAGACGTCTGCACGTTTTTTGCCGCTTTGCCAACTACTTGTTGGGGGAATTCCAACATTTAGTGAGCACAAGCTATTTCACGTGCGACCACATCACCGGTAATGATGCCAGCAAGAGCCAAGGAACTACCGCCGACGGTAAGTATGCCAAGGTAAGTATCATGTCTTGCTTCTGACTTTAAAACAAAAGCCCTTCCGGGAGGTAACCCGAAGTTCGCCATTTATATATCAACTCATGTTCATCTCCATTTGAATATAACTTGATCATGTTCTCATGCCACCTTTATCTATGCTCATATGCTTTGGTTTGAATGTATCTCTGGAATGCATTCATAGGCTTTTTAAATTAAGCGTGGTGCTTAGGTTAAATAGTCTTCTTTAATCAAATAAGATATGGTGTCAAGTTTGATTAATGAACCTTGGAGCAATGCTTTTATAGATATTGGAAGTATGTACGGACTAACCCCTGCAGGAAAGATTTCAAAATTCGAATGGGTAAGTCGTCAAGCTTTATTCAAATTGAAGATAAACCAAGGCAATGGATGCGCTGCAACACATTGTGCACAACCTACGAGGAGGTACAAAACCTTTCGATGGTTCACTGTGAGTATATTGCAAAACCCTCTTTGATCATGTTGATGCGATTTAAATCCTGCCTGGTTTGAGTTATGCTTAAAGGAAGGTGGTGAAAATAAAATTTGAAAAAAAAGGGGAACATTTGAAAAAAAAAATGGCAAACAGGCTCGACCAACTTGTTTTTGAGCGTGGATGTGAACAACTAACCCGATGGCGACAATGATTTATTCTTTATAGTCCTTCGGGTATTCGTTGTCCACTAACTTTTTGCAGGGGTGAAGTAATGACTAAAGGATGGCGAGCATAACTTCAACATTCAAACATCTTTAGTCATATGGAAGAAATTTGCACAAAGAAGCAAGATGAACAATGGACAAATCTTTTGGCACTCTTAAGCTCAAACCTTGCATTCGCTTGCAAGACTAGAGTTTGGGGAAATTCATCAGGGAAGTATCCAAAATACTCTGTGCACTTACTTTCCTTTGATCTCCTGCTAAGTTACCTTGAAAGATTTGTTTGCCATGATAAAACAAAATCCATAAAAATTTGCATAATATAAAAACACCAAAAATGTTTGAATACCAATAAAGGCTCATGGTTCTTAAAACCATGGAGCCATTGTTTTGTTTCCACTATGTGAAAATAAATGCAGGCAAAAGCTCAAGTGTGGGGGTCTCTCGAGTTTCCTGACGTGCACATGATCGAGACCACCTATAGACAGGCTGTACAACATCGCACCGGTCAGGTCAAGGAAGATCATGGTGACCGAGGCCCAGAAGATGTCGGCCGATCCCCCAGGTCGGTCGAAGGCCCTCTGGTACTTCTCGCCTACATTCTCGTCCAGAGCGATGGTTTGCACATCCTATCCTTCATCCTCTTTGATTCATGAGTTTAAAATAATCTTGAGATGATCACTAAAATTAAACTCAATGAATTCTGGTGCTCTTTTGATAGACATGATTCTCCTTGATTGGCTTGCATATTCTTTATTCCTTGCATATACACATGTTGCTTGTGAACATATTTCTTTAGGAAAGCATGTTTATCTAAGTAGTTGATTAATGAGATATGGTATGATGAAAGAAATCTTGCTCTTTCTGTACAAAGTACTTGGGAGGTTTTTATTGCAAAAGTTTAAAATCAATAGCCTTGCAAAGCTCCTCAATGATATTCCATCCCTACCAAAGCCATATGTTGCTCACATTGAAAACCTTATACATATACTGCTTGTTATTGCATTGAGCTTTGTCAAATTGTTGTGACCCTTGTAAGATGCTCTTCATACTTTCATGATCAAGATCACGTACACTCCACATACACATGCTAAACTTCTACACTGGAAGTTAGCCACATACATTTTATCCATCCACCAAATAAATGCTCCATATGTCTTACGAATCTCTCTCAAGCTATCCTTTGCAAAAGAGGCATGGGCTATAAAAAAACATTTTGGGCACATGAAGGTCCAAGAGAAAAAAAGAGATGCTCATAAAAGCATAGAGCATGAAAAAGAAAAAAAAGAAAAAAAATGATATAGCCATGTTCTTAAAATAAAAAGGAGAGGGATCATACAAAAAGGAGCTATCATACTTTGCATATTCATTTTTCATTGTTCCACAGACATGCACATCTTGATCAGATTGTATGAATAGTTTTCTTCTTGGATCCGCAATATATGAGATGCAAGTATGCCTTATCTTTACTCCTACCTTGAGATCCACATAAGCCTTTTAGAAGTAGGGTGAAAGAAGGCAAAAGAATATCTTGGTGAGGAATTATACACAATGAGCGATCTGAGAGAATCATTTGAGGAGCTAGGTAAGGTTATGTTTTTGAAAATTTATCGAAAACCCAAGTACTTGACAGAAGAGTTAGGATGACTTGAATCAAGGCCGTTCCGTTCCTCAACCATCCAAGATAACATGATAGACACATAAAAATTCACAAGAACAGGTATGTCTTGGAATAACTTATATGCTTGTATCATATCAATTGGATTCATGTTTTCCACCTTAGTCTTAAGCTTTACTCGAGGACAAGCAAAGGCTAAGTGTGGGGGAGCTTGTTGACGATCCTTAAGTACCACTTTTAGCCATCAACTCCTGCGGAGAATATGTCAAATATAATCACCAAACATAGTGATAGGGTTTATATCTAATCAATTCCATAAGTTTTGGTGAATATGTGAATGCAGGGACTAATTGGCAAAAGAGGAGGAGATTTGGGCTCAGGGCCAGGTCGCCCGACCACCCTAGGTCGGCCGACCTGGGCCCAAGCCCAATGGAGCCCATATTTGGCCACAGGAAAGAAGCACACTTCAGGACCATCATAGCTGTTGAATCCATGACGGTTGAATCGAAGAGAGGGGAATGGTCCAAGAGGAGTTCACATGGATTGAGGGGCCCACCAACATATCTAAACGTACTCAAAGTGAGCAAACCCACCTGGAACCGTCATTAGGACCCACTCCTCAGTCACTCAGCCGAAGATGGGCCCGATCGGTGTCGGTGGACGGTTGGCCGATCTCCCTGGTTCCCACCGCCTCCAGGAGTCCATCTACGCCGTGCATCACTCAAGGCGGTGGATCCTACGTCGGCCGATCTCCCCGAATCGCCCGACCTGTGACTGAGTCCGTTCGTCCTCATCTTCCACGTGTCCACTCCTAACCGCCTCTACAAGCTATAAATAGCTGCATACCAGGCATTGAACATCACACACCAAGAAGGAAAAGCTCTCTTTGCCACACATTCTAGTCTTAGTTAGTAGTGAAATAGTTCCAGGAGTTGAGCTTCTACGGGTTTCCGACGGAGTCTTGGTAAGCCTAGAGCTCAGTTATCTTGTATCTTTTGTTTACTTATAAGACTTAGAGCTATTAATGGAATTACTCTCTTGCTTATGTTATTTGACTTATAGTCTTGTGTGTTCATCATATAAGATGTATGTCTTACACCTTAGTATAGAGGATGCATGTTATGGCAATGGCCCAGTGTACCGCAAGGTTTCTCTGTTTAGGTGGACCATAAATAGAGTTGTATTTCATATGGTAAACGTGGTGTTTGGTATATGGAATAACATTGGGGATACCCTTCCCTACGTAGTAAGAGGTAGGCGGCAGGTGGTGACAGCCCTGTCCGTAATCCTCGGCGTTCGGGTCTGGGCGTTTGCAGGCCTTAGTGATAAACATCGTGACAGTACCCTTGGATGAGGGGATCCCACGACTCCTCGATTTGCCCTCTAACATGTGTCCCTTGCTAAGCTTGTATAGGATACGCTTGTAGGAATGTAACCCATATGCAAGAAGTACATAGAACCCCTGGTTCTCTTTTAGGACCTTCATATTAACTAGACTTATATAATGAGCAATGAAACCTTCTGTGTGTCACACTACCCATCTATCAATGTTTACCCCTTGCTAGAGTTTGGTATATTAATAATGTTATGATTGAATATAATGGATAACTACTCTAGTCAACCACTGCCTTCCCTGTGGATTCGATACCCTGAATACTTCCGGGTGAAAGCTACAACGGTATCCGTGCGCTTGCGGATTTATCTGCGACGTAAGAAATACCAGCAGTTGCTCAGGAGGGGGTCGTCGTTCAACATGTTCCATCCGAGTGATCAGATTTGTAATGTTGCGCATCATCTCATCAAATCTTCCGGTCATGTAGGTGCGCTCATCAGCAAGAAGCCTCGTGAGCTCATCCTTTCCCACACAATCCTTGAAACTAGTTGGAGATTCTGCCCCTGACATGGTTAGAAGACAGGAAAAGACAACAAAAAAGTATTATCCCTATTAACTAACAGCGACTATGTGGTGGTGGAATGTGGAAAGCAATATCTCAAGCGGCTTACCACCGTCTTGCAAGTGTTCTTACCAAAGCCAACAGGGCGGCACAATCTGTTGTCAAGCTTGGGTGTAATAGCTACAAGGAGAACATGTGCTGACAGAAGTATATGTGGAGCTTTGGGCAGGCACAATATAGTAGCAAGGATTAGCAAATTTCGAAAGCAGAATAGCAAAGTTCAATAAGTATCCAAAGCACAAGTCTCAATTGCTGGCTAAGACGTGTCCTGAGATGTAGCACAATAAGTTAGAACAAAGAATGATGGATAAAGCTGAAAGAACAAGCACACAACAACTTCTGCAATTATTTTTAATCTTTTCTCAAATTTCCCTCCAGACTAGTAGGAATCAAGATTTTTTATTTTTTTCAACTATTTTTTTATATTTTCCTCTGGACAGGGATGACAAAAGATGGAACCAAAAAAATGACACCTTAAACAGAGGTAAGATGTGGTCCACAAAAATTCCGGAACGTTCTCTGAAAACTGTGCTGGAGCTTGAAAGCCCAAAAAGTCGGTCTTCCTGATTTTTTTAATTTTTTTGAGAATGGCAAAACCGGTGAAGCCGGTGAATCATATCTGCAACTTTTCGTTTCCAAGCTACTGTAAACAATTCAGCTAAAACGGAGCACCGAGCGAAAAGTTATACCTGTTTTATGGAAGGTACCTCAAGTTATGGTTTTTTCAGAAGAACCCGGCAGGAACACAACGGTGGCTAGGGCAAAGCTTCCCTATATCACGGCTGAGCAAAGCTTCTCAGCAATGAAAACCAAGGGCAATGTCTTCCCTGGTATGCAACAAGCAATAGGTATTCGCCAGATGAAATAAGATCAGGTATGCGATGCAAAGGCGATCAAAGCGGCTTGCAACCTATCTAGGGTTTGCGCGGCGAGAATTCACACAAGGCGGCAAGCGAGGGCAAGTCGAGTAATGGGGTGGATCGACTTGTTGTTTGGGTAAAGGTGGATGGGATAGCGGCGGAAACAAACACACAGCAACGGGCGGTTCAACTACGACGATAAACACGACCTAAACCAGCAACAAGACTCGACCACGGACACAAACTCAACAAAGCGAAACTGAAACGAAATTGCAAGGCTAAAATAGGGTGGTAGGACAGCAGAAAGTAAATATTTTTAGGGCCTTTTGTGGACTATAGGGGATGGACACGAATGAATATAAAGACACACGATAATACCTCACGGGCAACCTGGAATCCTGATACCACTTGATGAGAAGTTGGCCGATCTTCCGAGAAGTAGAGGGTAAGTTCGATTGGTGGAGAACTCGACGTTGGCGATCCGGCTTCAAATCAGACACAATTCGAACACTGTAACCGTTACACCACTGCTCCGTTGGTTATCAACCAAGAACAACTTGATTGACCTCGCCGAGAATGCTTTTCCTTGCAAGCGAATCGAAGAACACAAGCAAGAAACTGAAACACGCAATCTGAAATTATAGATCTGTATGAAGCAAAAACAATGGTATTCAAGCTCTGATCAACAAAGGACTAATCGCCACAGGTTTGTAGAACAAGAACGGGGGCCTTGGATCACTGTAAACGGACTTATCACCACAGTTACAATGATTCTATCACAGTTTCAACTTTGAAAACTTGACTAAACAAAACCCAAACCTAAAGTGGCGGCGGCTGCTGAGTTTAATACCCTCAATGGCAAGCTAGGGTTGGGGGCGGCCAGGGGGGCTCCCACAACCTGGGCTTAAGGCCTGACACGATACAAAGGCCTGACATGGCCCAAAAAGGTGACACAACACCTTGGTTGTGGTCACACAAAATGATCCACGAATGTTCTGGAGCTGGGACCAGAAGCAAAATGACAACGTCGTCGTCCCTTTTCCATCGCATCAAAGATCGCCTCGTTTCGATGTCGTATGAAGGAGATATCGCTGAAACCGTGCAGGGGTGTCAGCTGAATCAGAGGCGAATGTGGCAGCTGAGTTGGGGACGAATTACAGCTTGGAAAAGACCATGACGCCGTGTATGTTCAGCATAGCGATGTCCTCATCACTTGAGCTTTGTGACATGGTTTCCATGATTACGGGGCTTTATGAAATAAAGGAATGCAAAATAGAGAAATGTGAAAAAAAAACGTATGAATTGATGGAATAGAGTGCGTGAAAAGCAAAAACCTACAGGCCCAAACACAGCAAATGTAAACTTTGCGTTGTTTGTATTACAGGTAAGAAGTTGGTTGGGTCATCACATGAACCCAAAGCAATTAGTTACTGGCCATTGCTGATTCCTAGTGTGATTAGGTGCTTATTGATTATGAATATTATTTAATCCTCTGATTCAAATGGACCCTTTATGGATTTCAAAGTCGGTCCATACAAATGTGGCCCAGAAATATATATAGGAAAAAGTCTATTTGAAACCCACGTGTATGGACAAAGTCCAATTTTCCATCTCCAATGGAAAAATAAGATTTCTGTTCTTTAACTTTTGAAACCGTCCGATTTTCCTATGCGGTGCCACACCACCTATAGGGTGGTACATTTGTTTGCATTGCTAGAGGAAAGGGGGTCGGGGGTGATTTACCCAAAAAAGTTTCAAAAAAATTATCCTAACAATATTTGCAAAAACCAATTCAAAAAAATTATTTTTCAAATATCATTTTTGTCATGAAAAAAATATAAAATACAGCTGGGCAGCGCCCACTATGGTCCGCGCTTGCTGAGTACTACTCCTATGCCCCCTTGATCATCTTCTCCTAGAAAATTGACCCACCGTGATACTTGATGATGTTTACCTCTAGGTTGACCCCGTCAGCACTACTAATTGAGAGATGGATTCTAGCTGGTGTGCTGTTGGCACCTGCTTACACCGCATCAGGATTCTACCAAAGTGTTGACACCAGATTTTCGTACCCGATATGCTGAGTCATGAGGTGACGTGGTAAGGCTGGTGGACCCATTGGCTGGTCAAAGCCGAAGATGACAAAGAAGGAAACCGATATGTAGAGGAGATCCGATGAAGCAGGAGTCCGATCCGATAACGAATACAAGAGGGAGGGCGTGTCGGTTGAGAAGGAAGCGTATCAGATACAGGGACTATTTCCTTTTTGAGGGCATATTGAAAGTCCCATTCTATATTAGATTTAGTTTTCTTTGTTCGCAAGTTAGTCTGGTCCGATCAGGACTCTCCATGACCAGGGTATAAATATGAACCCTCGTCCATTGTAAAAACTATTCTCACAATCAATACAACCTGGCTTCACGCCAAAAACCCTAGTAGTAGTTACCGACGAAGCTCATTGGTGGACGGGCTGCATCAGTTCTGATCTCGGCTTACCAGTAAGTTAGTCAATTTATCGAACTAGTATAGGCTTTGAATTGAGGCGCATCGCCCTTTCTCGTTTATACTGTTCAACCGATTTATCTCTGGATAATCAAGATTGATATAGATTCCCTACGTCGGAGCTAGATCAATATTGATTATTCAACAGATTATCGTTTATCGGACTACACTTTATGTCTAGATTCCCTACATCGGAGCTAGATCATCAAGATTAGTCTAGATTCCCTACGTCGGAGCTAGAATAATCTTGGTTATTTAAAGGTAGTCTTTTGCGGTTTGTTTGGAGTTGCTAGATTGGTTTAGATCTACGCCATGTGAATCAATTCTACTTCTTCAACGACTTTGAGCATCGGTCTTGGTCTGATTTAAGCAATATTTATCTTACAGTATCGTTCTAGGTCCGATCCATGCCTTGTGGCTTAATCTGGTTGTTCTTTGAGTATTGTACTGGTGTAGATTCCATACGTCGGAGCTGGATCTTTGCAATACGATTAGATTAATCTTTGATTGTCATGCTTGGTTTAGATTCCCTACGTCGGAGCTAGATTCATCTTGATTAGTCAAAGGAAGCTTTCGGTTATACCTGATTGCTATTTGAATGTTATGCATGATTTAGATTCCCTACGTCGGAGCTAGGTCCTGCTTAATTATTCGATAGCATACTTTAGAATCAGAACGATCCTGTTAATATTTTATCTGTTTATTTGCTTAATCTGATTAACACTTGTGCGAGCATCTTGTTTAGTTGACAGGTTGGTGAGTTAAGTTTGATCATCTAGCTATCTGATTTGATCATAGCTGGAGAAATCTAGATTCCCTACGTCGGAGCTAGATTTCTCTGAAAAGGTTCTGGTCCGATTGGCTGGTTAGATAGTCCGATAAGATAAACCAAACTGGCAACTAGGCAAGATGGACGATGTATCGGCTTACACTTTGATTATTTAATATCTTGTCCAAAGGCACAGCTGATCCATTATTTACATATCGGTCATATTTTATGCTTTATTCTATTTAAAGGCTGATCTGTTACAAGGTCCGATCTTGATTGGTCCGATTCTGAGGTCCGATTAGATGACTGATTGAGGTCTGATTATATTGGTCCGATTGAGGTTACCTATGAAGTCCGATTTTGAGGTCCGATTGGCATCGGCCGATACATCCTGATTGGGTCTTGGCTAAAATCCGACGTGCCTTCGCCGTTTGGAATAGAGCCGGTACAATCAAAGAGTAATTTAACTGTTTTATTCCCTTGTCAATTTCAGGTCAAATTGATTGGCACGCCGCGAACCTGAACTGGAGTGTAGGCTGGCACTGGAGCGAAGCAGATCTTCCTGGTCTTCGTGTGCTGCACGTGGAGGATACAACCGCCGATTTTCCGCGTCAACACAAAGTCACTTGTGATTGATGCTTATTAGGATCCATTTCTCCATTGACAATGCTGACGATGTCGACTCGGACCTCAACCTTGTCGAAGATCACAGTGGCTCGTTGCAGTGAGAGAAGGACGGACGAGCTGCAGCTCAATAGGCTTAGAGGTCGCAGGCTAACTATCTTTTGTTTGTTATTTTTCTCTTTTCTAAAATTGATAAGAAAATATTTGGATTAATTTTAAAGAAAATTAAGAAAAAGTCAATCTGACCCGGCCCTCAATGCAGTCTAATTTACCAATCTGTTTGCTGATGTGGCGCCACGTGTGATGGTGAGATAGCGCCACATAGGCTTAAACTTCAAAACCGCCTAGAGGGAAAGATTGAACAGTTTCAAAAGCGAAAGAAAGACAAAAATCTGGTTTTCCACTTGGAGGTGAAAAATTGATAGTTGGGGAGTTTTTTTTTAATAGCAACATGCCACAAGGTGCGGCCCAGGAGCTTCGGTTGTGTGGTCACTGGCTTGGATTTACATAAGGCATAAGAAGCTTCCTTCAGGGTCACATCACTAGAAATTAATGCTCGAATGACGCCGCATTCTGAACTGCTCTCTCCGTTTCAAATTGTAAGCTATTTTGGCTATTCAAGATTTATTACTTTTGGCATTCACCTAGACATTATGTATATCTATGTATATGGAGGGAGTAAATCAATCCAAAGCTAGGTCCACCAAATCAACATAGGTGCTCTTTGGATCCAAGGTCCATAGGCAAAAGTTTAGAGGCTAAAAGCAAGGCTAGACTTTAGCCCTGTTTGGCCGTTTGGATCCGGTGGCTAAACTATAAACTTTAATGACATAATAACTGATTTGCCGCTCATAATGACTGCATAAATGTGAATCTCATGTCAAAGTTACAAACAACAAGCACATTTTGTATATTGAATCCCTTCTGACAGAGATGTTGAACCACCTTAACATTTGGCACCATAGCTGGTATATGAGTGCCATTTATTGTTCCTATACAATTGTTGAAGTGTGGATTGAACCTAGGATTTTACAACCGATGGTTTGTTGTTCTGAATTCAGGTCCACTAGCCTAATTATATCAGCTGCTAGTTTGACAACACATTTCAAAACTTTGTCAAAGTTGAGATGCACTATCTAGTGACCTCTCTATTCGGTTCTCAGCTTGCCTGATTGATAAGGTGCACCAACCATCCAAAGAAACATTCCTAAGGCCTCTACACTAGTACTCTTTGACATTGACTTTAGGCCATCTGATTCCACCAACAAATCAGAAAGTCAATCAGATATTGATTTACTCATTCTAAACATGTTGTAACACTGTGTGCTATCTGCTAGATTTCTCAAAATCCAATTGTGGCCACTTTTAGTGACCTTTCTCCTCTTAGCTTTATGGAAGTAAGTGTTATAGTACATACCAAACATGAACAGCCATCCATGGCCTTCCTTTCATGCTCATCATCCTCAAGTATAAGATTCACCACTTCATCATCACTTGTTTCAATCTCACCAACAAAATCCTGGCAAATAATAAATTCATCAGCAGCATATAGATAGGGGCTACAAAAAGATCATAGCTGCAACAGATATATCATAAGAGTGACCATGACTGTAATAGATCAAATCACAAATAATCCACTTAACAGAGATAAAGGTAGTTCAACACATGGATAGTTCACTTTAACAGGGAGACAAATAGGTCAACAACATACGTAGTTCAGATCATAAATAAAACTAGAGTTCATCTAACAACCCAAAATATTCCAAGTTTTTTCCCCTACAATATATCTTCAAGAATGCTAGCCTTTCTTCTGTAGTTTTCATGTTAAGGAAAAACTCCCTAAGGGAGTCATATTTGCAACTATGGGAAACAAAACGGAACTCAGAACTAATTTCATCCACCCCAGCCTCTAAGGTCAACTGTTGAGCTTGCTTAATTGAAGAACTCAATTGTGCCTTCCTCTCTTCCTTCTCTGTGCAAACTCGCTTCAAGTACTGATTGCTTTTAGCTGCTTGCTTAGAAGAGACAGTAAGGTAGTCCTTCATCACCTTCACCATTGGGCTTTTGGTCTTCTTGACAGGACTTGACCCTGTGGTGTTAGTACTGCTTGCTCTCTTATGGCTATTTAAAGTTTTAAACTCATAGGGCTCTGTTCAAGCTCTTCATATCCATATTCCTCATCCTCTTCTCTGCAGGGGCTGTTTGGTTATCTGAATTGTTGTGTCCATCAACAAAGGAAGTGGAACCATCAACAGCTACACCCTCAAAAATCTACTCAAGCAGTGGTAGGTACTCTAGAGGCCCATGCCTTAGTTCATTCCATTATGGATGTCCCTGCAAAAAAGTTTGACACCTTAAGTTAGAGAGCGTTTGTACAATTCCATTTATGCACAATCCAATAGCACAAAGAATTACCTTTGTTGCATCTTCCCACCATTATAGACTTGCAGTGGGCCATCCACTTTCATCGCAGCCTAAGCCACTGTCAATGTGCAGATCACTTATGAAGGTGTACATTTGTTTGAGTTCCTAATTTTGTTGATATGCTTGCTATCATGCTTTAAGTGTGTTGCGCACTGATACTTATCAATGATCATCTTGTACCCTCGGGATGCCATTGTTCCTTTAATGTAGTTACTCAACACAATTTTCTCAACAAATATTATTATATTATGACCAATTAGCCTTGTCGGTTAGCTTTGGCTGATTATTACTGTCATTGTCATTCTACATCACGCACCACAAGAACAAGGCAATCTTAGAATAGGGCACTACATCATCACAACAATAGGGCAAACACAAGGTAATCTTAGAACATGGAACATACCTGAGGGATCTCTTCCACTTCATTGTCATCAACATTGTTGATGTCATTGTCGGCCGACCGCCAATACGAGATGCTCCACGGCTTCCAGATCCTGCAGGCATAAGCTGTTGGCATGGGAGCACAATGTCCTCGACCGCGGCTGGGTGTGGCCCTTCCAACATCAGTGCTGCGAGGCGCACGTAGGCCTAGGGTGCAGTTGCCGCCTCCTCTGCCACTGCGGGGTGGAAGGGGAGGAAAGCCCATGCTACCGCCGCTGCCTCCTCTTCCCCCGGTCGATTGCAAGTACCCCTGGTACACCGCCACATGGGGCCACCCTTCCATCTGGGTGTTGAGAGTGAGAGATTCAATGCCCATCCGAGAGCCATGGACGAAGCTCGACAGCGTATGATGGGCCACCTCGTCGGAGTAGAAGTTGAAGCCGCCGGATGGGAAAACGGGTCTGTTTGGAAGAAGAAATCTTAGGTATCGTCTTCCTCGAAGCCGTCCATTTGCGCCACGTGGATATGGCATCGCGTGGAGCTGGATCTAGATGCAGGGAGGCGCAGAGATGGACTGGGCGGCGACGAGGGGGTGCGGTGAGTGGGGAGAAAGTGGAGGAAGAGGTGCGGCGAGTGGGGAGAATGTGGCTGGAAGCGAGGCGGAGAGGATAGAGTTAGGGACCAGGCGAGCAGCTGAGGAGCGGGGGATCGGGGGTAAGTGGCATCCAGCACTCACCTCGAGGAGGTTTCGCCTGGTTTAGGGTCCCTTGAGGGGCAAAAACAAATATCACATACTTTAGCCATTTGCTCTATCTATTTGGATTCATTTGGCAAAAAAGGCTAATGTTTTGGCATGGGATCCAATAGGGCCGTAGAAATATTGACATGCGTGCACGGTGGGTGGTATAGATGGCCATATGGGCCGGGCCACGTGGGCCGCCCGAAGCACGGCCCTAAAAATCCCGGCCCTAGCCCGGCCTGGCCCTACAGCAATAGGGCTAGTGCCGGCCCGGCCCGACACCATGGGCCGTGTCTGGGCCGCCAGGGCGGCACGTAGTGCTGGCCCAGGCCCGGCACTATTTTTGGGCCGGCACTATTTGGCCCGACGCCCCGGCCTGCCTCCCTCCTGCAGCCCAAGGCCTGCTCCCCATCCCCAGCCGCACGCCCCCCCCCAGCCGTTGGATCCGACCGTTGGGGTGGGGCTATATAAGCCGGCGCGGCCGGCGGACGCTCCCCGACGAAACCCTAGCCCCTCATTTCTTCTCGCCCTCGCCCGCGCCGCTCTCGTCTTCTCCGCCTCGGCCGCCCTCCTCTCTCGCCGCGCCGATGCGCTCTGCCCCTAGCCTCTCCCATCCTCTACAACCCCGGTCGGCGGCCCTCTGCCGCCGCAGGCCTAGGTCCGGGCATCCGGGACAACGGCACGGCACTACTTTTCTGTTTCTCCCAGCCTCTCGCCCTCTCCCTCACTATAATCCTCTCTGACCAGATCTAGATCGTCCTCTCTCCGTTCTTCCTCATCATTCATCAAGGTCCTCTAGTTCTCGGGCCTCGCTCGCCGTCGCCGACTGCTCTGGTGCTCCGGTTTCATGGGTAAGCACAAACCCTAACCCTAGATCTAGATTTTGAAGGATTTCTCGTGGATTTGTCACTGATCCAGTGACCACTCTTCTTCTTTACGGGTCGAGGCCGTTGAGGAACCACTTCGGTGGTGCTCCGGGTTCGTCGACCTCACCTTTGCCTTGAAGCCGTGAGGAGCTAGAGCTCCGGTGATGGAGGACGGGGACGAGTCCAGGGTCACTCCATCAACGAGGACCTTCGGATGATGGGGGAGCGTGGAGATGATGAGGAAGACCTTGCTGCTGATGCTGAGGCGTTGTTCGGGGTTAGCGCCGAACAGCCGATCGACCTTGCCGATGGCGAGAAAGATCATGGTGCTGATGGCGGTGACCCTGACACGCAGACAACAGCCAAAAAGAACAAGCCCTGCACATCTGATGTGTGGGACGATTTTGAGAAGATCTTCAAAATCATCAATGGTAAGAGAAAGCGTTACCAAGCTAAGTGCATCCACTGTGGTACTATCTATTCTGGTCTTTCTACTTGAGGTACTGGGCATCTCTTGAGGCATAGGGATAGATGTTCAGTGAGAAAAGAGAAGAATCGTATGTCTCAATCTTTGATCAATTTCACCTCTGATGGTACTCTCCATCACTGGGAGTACAATCCTGAGGTTGCACGTACACAACTAGTTCGTCTGATTGCTAGACTTGATCTGCCTATTTGTTTTGGTGAATCTGATGCATTCCTAGAGTATATTAAAATTGCTCATAATCCTAGATTTTCTACTATCTCTAGGCAAACCACCACTAGAGATCTTGTTAGGTATTATGATGATCGTCGTGCTAAGCTTATTGAATCTTTGGCGTCTGGTGTGACTTCTGTTGCTATAACATCTGATATTTGGTCTGGTAATGCTAAGGAAGACTACCTTAGTGTGGTTGCACATTTTATCAATTCTGATTGGCAATTAGAGAAGAGGATAATTGGTTTCAGGCTTATTGATGTGTCCCATAACGGTCAGAACATTGCTGATCGTGTTACTTCTGTGCTTGAGGAATATGCTTTGACTGCTAAGGTGTTTGCTGTTACTTTAGACAATGCTTCTTCTAATACCAATGCAATTGAGAAAATGGCACCTCACCTTTCTACTTATGTTGGGGATTTGTTCTTGCATCAGCGATGTGCTTGTCACATTGTTAACCTTATTGTCAAGTCGGCCTTGGGTGAGATTAAGGGCTACCTTGAAGCTTTTAGAACTGCAATTTCATTCATAAACTCTTCTAACCAGCGCATTGCAGCTTTTAAGAGATATTGCATTGCTGTGAATGTCCGTCCTAGAAAGTTTGGTTTGGACATGGATGTGAGGTGGAATTCTACCTACCTCATGCTTAAGCATCTAGTCCCTTACAAAGCAACATTTAGTGTGTTCATCCAAACCAACTACCCCAGGAAAGAAGGTGAACCTATGCTCTTGATAGAAGATCATTGGTGTGTTGCAGAAAAAATCTTGGCATTCCTTGAACTGTTTTATGATGCAACTGTTTCATTGTCTGGCATCTATTATCCTATATCTCCACTTATGATGCATCATCTAATTCTGATAGCTAAGCATCTTAAAAATTATGAGAATGATAGATTGCTTAGAAATGTTGTTGTCCCTATGAAGGATTACTACCTAAAGTACTGGAGGGACATTCCTTTGCTCTATTCTGTTGCATTCATCCTAGATCCTAGAGCTAAAATGAAAGGCTTTAACAATGTGCTTTAACAATGTGCTAAGGCTTTTATCTAATCTTACTGGTACTGATTATTCAGCATATTTCACTGAGGTAAGAGCTCAGCTTTCTACTGTATCTAATAAGTATGATAACAAGTTTGATGCAGTTAGATTGCAAAGGCCTTCACAACAACAAAGTGCTGGTAAGAAAAAAGCTGCTTGGGATGATATCTTCTCTGATGTTGTTGATGATGCACCTGATTTTGGTTCTGGTTCTGGTATATCTTTCTCCACCCACACTCCCCCTTCTCTTAATAGAAGAACATCAGCCAGTGCCTTGCTGCAAGCAGCAAGCACTATACCAGTTGGAGTTGGTGGTATGTCTGAACTGTCTTCCTACTTGGATAGTGACACCATAACCCATCATGATGATAATTTTAATATTTTGCACTGGTGGCATGAACATAAACTCACATATCCTGTTCTTTCTATCTTAGCTAGAGATGTTTTTACTGTGCCTGTGTCTACTATCTCTTCAGAATCTGCTTTTAGCACCACTGGCAGGATCATCGAGGAGCGGCGGCGTCGACTGACACCTGAAATGGTGGAGATGCTCACCTGCATTAAGGATTGGGAGGAAGGAGAGGCAAGATTGCAGCACATGGTGGAGGTATGTCTGAACTGAAATTTGTCTTTGAAACGTGATTTTGAAATCTGTTTTAGACTTGTGTTTTTGTCATCTGTGATGTGCTTCTGGTTGTAGGACCTGGGCCGGCACTGGCACTACTTGGGCCAAGTGGCACGGCACGGCACTACAGAAATGCCTTAGGGCTGTGCCTGGACCACCTGAGCGGCACGCAGTGCCGGCACGGCACGGCACAAAAGTGCCGTCGTGCCTGATAGGGCCGTGCCGCATAGGGCCGTGCCAAATAGTGCTAGGGCCGGGCCGCCCATATGGCCATCTATAGTGGGTGGTGCAGCGGTGGGCAAGTCAAGGCAATACTTTGACTGGCCGCCGGCGAAGTGGCAGTCAACACTAGGCAGCGTCTGGGTAACTTCAGCTAGGTACACATCTTTTCTATTTAAAAAATAATCGCTCTTAAAGAAACATGTGTTAGAGCAACACAAAATCCAGGGGCGTCAGGTCTACTCAAACCAGAAAGGTGCACCATAAGATATGCTATTTTAGGTAGCTGACTGAAGACTGGGGTGCCACAGAGAGATGATGAGATCGATCAATATTTTCATATGCTCACCCATTTGGACCATTTGAACCTTGCTGACAACTCCCTTTATCTTATTTCTTGTCGCGATTGAACCCACGCTCCTCACGTGTGGTACAAAATTGAGAGCTCAATCATGAGCCAGTGAGGTCCGGCTCGACGGCCGGCCACGGGCCATATAGCTAGCTGTGCCATACGTGGCTTCTTACGCGGTAGCAAGATGGCGAGCATGGAGGCGCTCCTTGCCGCCACGGGCACCGAGAAGCAAGGAGGAGGAGGCGAGGAGAGCTTGGTGCACAGCGAGGTCAAGAAGCAGCTCAACCTCGCCGGGCCGCTCGTTGTGGGGTTCCTCCTGCAGAACATGGTCCAGATGGTCTCCGTCATGTTCGTCGGCCACCTCGGCGAGCTCGCGCTCGCCAGCGCCTCTTTGGCCACCTCCTTCGCCGGTGTCACGGGCTTCAGCTTGCTGGTGAACATCACCCGCTCCCCCCGTCTCATATTCTCTTCTCTCTCGCCGGTGTCCTGCCGGTTCACTGACCGCCGGGGACCGGGGTGCTTGCCTGCAGGCAGGCATGGCTTGTAGCCTGGACACGCTGTGCGGCCAGGCCTTCGGCGCGCGGCAGCACCACATGCTCGGCGTCTACAAGCAGCGGGCGATGCTGGTGCTGGCCCTCGTGAGCGTCCCGGTGGCGGCGGTCTGGGCCTACACCGGCGAGATCCTGACGTGGTGCGGCCAGGACCCGGAGATCGCCGCGGGGGCCGGCAGCTACATCCGCTGCTTGATCCCGGCGCTATTCGTGTACGGGGCGCTGCAGTGCCACGTCCGGTTCCTGCAGACGCAGAACCTCGTCGTGCCGGTGATGCTGAGCTCCGGCGCCACCGCGCTGTGCCACCCGGCTGTCTGCTGGCTCCTGGTGCGCGGGCTCGGCCTTGGCCGTAACGGCGCCGCGCTGGCCAACGCCATCTCCTACCTCGCCAACCTCTCCTTCCTGGCGCTCTACGTCCGGCTGTCGCCGTCCTGCAAGACCACCTGGACGGCTTTCTCCGGCGAGGCGTTCCGTGGTGTCCCTGACTTCCTGAAGCTCGCCGTGCCGTCTGCCGTCATGGTCTGGTGAGAGTGGAAGCAGAGATATCAGATATATACGTTCTTCCATCCCATTTCCCCCATGGAATCCCTAGATTGATGCCGCCGTCCGTTCCTCAAACGAACTGACTGCTCTGGATGCAGCATGGAGTGGTGGTCATTTGAGCTCCTGGTGCTGTTGTCCGGACTTCTCCCTAACCCAAAGCTGGAGACGGCCGTGCTGTCCATCTGGTGAAAATCACACCATTCTACACTTGACTAATTTGCTGCAATTCTTGGTGCCGTTTGCTGATCGAATCCAATGCTCATTTCTGTGATTCTTGCAGCTTGAACACTAGCTCCTTGGCGTTCATGGCCCCACTTGGACTTGGTGCTGCCATAAGGTCTAGTCCAAAGACCAAACGAACATACAAATGATCCATTATAATTAAGGATTTGATTTCCCAAACAATTGTAATTCTTAATTAGCTAGTACATTACTCTGGTGGAAGTACCTTCTTTGTGATGGTTATCCTCTCCATCATGTTCTTGTGCAGCACACGTGTCTCAAACGAGCTTGGAGCAGGGCGGCCTGAGGCGGCCCGAATGGCGACCCAGGTGGTCGTGTTCTTGGCGCTATCGGTGGGCATATTGGAGGGCCTGGTTATACTGCTGGTACGCAATCTGTGGGGATATGTATACAGCAATGAGGAGGAAGTGGCCAGGTACATCGCGAGGATGATGCCGGTCCTCGCGGTCTCCATCATGCTTGATGGCCAGCAGTGTGTGCTTTCAGGTACTCTGCAGACTATGAGCTGATGAGAAATTTGGACCTTTAACTGCAGCATATATATATATTCTCAATTCTGGGGTCTGACAATACATGGCCATACTTGATCTGAAGGTGTTGTCAGGGGCTGTGGCCGCCAAAAGATTGGCGCTTTCATCAACCTTGCCGCCTATTACCTCGCCGGTATCTCTGCTGCGTTCATGTTCGCCTTCGTCCGCCATCTCGGAGGAATGGTACTCTTCTGCTTTCTTCATAAGTTTGTTTGGGAATAAGTTTGTCTCCATATTATTCTTCAATTGGAGAGGTTGTAATGAAGGAAAAATTCTTGTTCAAACTCTGAAAAGGGGCTCTGGTTTGGGATCCTGTGCGGGCTGGTGGTGCAGATGCTCTCTCTGCTCTCCATCACCTCATGCACCAACTGGAACAAAGAAGTGAGCATAAATCATGCTTCCATTCATGTTATTTCAGTTACTGGTTGTTTTCATACTTGTTCTGAATGTTGCTGTTTGGTCTCCCTTCTCCAGGCACAGAAAGCGAAGGACAGAGTTTTCAGCGCTGCTCTTCCCGTAGACATGACGGCATGAGAATGGCATCTAGGAGTGGGAAAGTCACATGTGACTTACTTCTACACGTTAGAGAATCCACACTGTGCCAACACATGTTCATGTGCCCCGGCCTTAATTGTAAACAATAGAGAGACGTACATTGTTGTTGGATGTTTTAATTTGTCTTGAGGGTCTCGAACGAGCTTGAAGTACAAGAGACTTAAAGTACAAGAATCCCCCTAGATAAGGATGAAAACGATACTGTAATCCTAACAACTCCCACCATATATCCTTATTGCATAATCCTTGAGCTATACTCTAGCATACCCAATCGTATATATGGTATATATTACTCATAGATTGTAGGGGCGTCGATATGACTAGAGACCAAGTGAAGGCAACCGTAGTCACAATGGAAGCGTCGAAGATAACCGTGCCATCAGGGCCGGATACGATGATTGAAGAGAAATCCCACAAGTTGTAGACAATATGGTTGATAGAGAGGTAGCTAATAGAGATCGGTGCACAATGAGAAGTACAATACATGGGGTAGGCATAATAAAGGCAATTAAGGAGAAGGAATAGAGCCACATGAGGAGAAAAACCCAAGTGCCGTGGAAAAAAAAATTCTCCCTTTTGGTTTACTAGCATAGACGCACGTGCGGCACGCACGTGTAAATTCTGTTAAAAATTTAAATATTTTAATGTCAGGGTTGTGTAAATTTTATTAGAAAAGAAATAAAAAAGATGTTAATGTCAGGGTTTTAAAGAAGACCATGTCATTATGTCATATTAGCATTTTGAGTCACATATACAACATATATTAACAAAAATAATTGAGGACATAATGTCATTACTACGATATCATACTCTCACTCAAAACATTAACAAAGTGCATATATTATATTTCAAATCATATTAGCTATCATGGATGCTAAAGGTGGATTATGGGAAAAAGAAACTAAAAAACTAAATTCATAGTTTTTTTTACCTCACCTTCGCTCCCCCTACCTTTTGTCGGTTTGCTGGTCTCTCCCTCCAACGCCGGATCTATCATCGGTCAGCCAATCGTCGATCAGAGCCATCAATAGGCGGCCCTTCTCGCATTTCCGCAATCTGCACCCTATCCATCATCGTCTACGCCAGGAATCCTCTTTCCTTGCGTACCCGCCCCCACCAATCACGCCGCTCCATCCTCCTTTTTTTTCCTTTCCCGAATAAATGCCTCCTTGCGAAGCGCGGATCCACCATATCCTTTCTATTCACCTCCCTAATCCCCTCCTCAGTCTTCGCGGTGGCGGTTATGGGACAATAAGGAGACAGTGATGGCCTGCTCCCCCAATCCCCATGGGTGGCGCCAGCAAGCTCACGCGAGGGAGGGTCCGTCCAGCTGCTCTTTTATGATCACCTCCCCAATCCCACCTCAGTCTTCATCTCCGGCGATGGTGGTGGCTACGGGACCATGAGGAGTCGGCGGTCGCCGGCTTTCTCAATCCCATAGAATTTAGCATGTTGTTTAAAAAAACTATTGTAGCATATTTAAAACAATCGGTACATGTTTCCTGTCGCATCACATGGCCAACGCCTCCGCGTTCCCCCTCGCGCGAGTCTGCTAGCGGCTCAGGCCGAGTGGTGGTGACGTCCGAGACGCAGCTGCGACAACCAGGTGGAGGAGGCTACGGTCCAAGCGATGCGAGCAAGCGTTCAGTGGGCTCCCATGAAGTGGGCTTGGAGCCCATGTGTGGTAGTCTAGTTATTTAAGATTTTTTTTCTCTAACGTGGTAATAAGCGAGTATAAATGTGGGTATATCAATTACTGGTGCAAAAAGTAATTAGTTTTCGGCAGAATCATTTTCTAACTCGCAATTTCTACAGGTGTCCACCCAATCCAACCTACACACATGGGTCACGCACGTGTGATATTATATAAAAAATAAAAAATATATAAATGGCAGGGTTAAAAAGAAGGTGTTGTTTGTACACGAAATGAAGTTTTCATGGCACTATATCACATATATTAACTAAAATAAAAAAGTTGTATCTTGTATATGTGATCACTCTCCTACCTAAAGTATTGGAGAAATACATATACCGGCTGTCAACATTACAACATTGTCGTCTTAAAGAAATGAGCACCATCATTCTCTTATAGGTAGCTATATTCTCTTATAGGTAGCTATAGTGGAAAATATCTTCTGAACATATGCAAATTGCACAGCCACCTCTTATGCGATGCCATGGCGTCGCCATGGACCTTATTGCCCACGACAATGTACTTCATTGATATGTTCACTTCGAGATAGTTGGGGCACACCTTTTTTTTATATGTTCATTGATACTTCATTGATATCTTCATGGATATGTTCTACTACAATGGAAACAAATGTGTGAGAGTACACCTATTTTTTCCAGGCCTTAAAATCGCTCTTTAATTTTTGGGGCCGGTCTCTTTGACCACCGGGCCTACAAATAACGACTCTAGAAATACGAAGCAATTTTAGTCATGGGCACACATTTTTCTTACTACTATAGAAACAATGTATAGGTACATTTATTTTCTCCAGTGGTGTTACGGGCCTTAAAGTCAATTTTTATTTTTAGGGCCGGTTCCTTTGACCTCTGGCCCTATAAATACTTACCCTAGAAATATGGACAATTTTTAGGCACGGCGATATATAAAATTGATCTGTAAATATGCGGACTATAAATCTCTAATCCATACATGTACTCGCGGGACTCTCTCGTACAAAATCAAGTTGGTTCA
Organism: Alloteropsis semialata; assembly: GCA_004135705.1. NCBI lineage: Eukaryota > Viridiplantae > Streptophyta > Magnoliopsida > Poales > Poaceae > Alloteropsis > Alloteropsis semialata. The sequence goes on from CM014270.1 coordinate 24,607,172, forward strand.
CCTTCTTAAAATAGCATTGCAAAGAAAATAAAAATAATCCATAGGATCTCACCTTGGAGTACCTGGAGAAGAGCAACTTAACCTATTCGTTGATATTGTCCACAGCAGCAGTTCTCACTTACTCACAGCTTAAACCTCATATGTAGACACAAAGACAGTAAACAAAGTACATTAGAAAAAGATGCTAATGAACCCTTCCATGAAAAGGTCATTGATTGGGTCGACGATGGCCACACCAACCAGCTTGCATCTCCCTTGATAGTCCATTTTTCTTTCTTCAGTGCCAGATCTTATCGCTCCCTTGGGCTCCTCGGAAAATAGCATGCTTTGTAGACGTTTCCTGTTGAAGAAAATCAGCCCAACTTCCGATCTTGTTCTCATCACATATTCTGATTTCCTCCTGAGCTAAACAACCGCATTATTCCATTGCTCTTGGAATAAGAAAGGAAAGTATATATTCTGTACTCGAATAGCTAATAGCAAAAACTAATTAAAGGTGTGTGCATGTATATGCACCCTGCACAAAACGATTGTGCATGCACGGTTAATGGAGCGCTTCGGTTGATGGTTGTTCCACCCAGGGCCTCAGTCAAGATCGAGCATATATGAGGAATGGCGGCAGCAGCAGCCCGAGGAACGTAGTCGTTGTGCTAGACATGGGCAGGATGTACAGGCTCGCCACGTCAAAGCCGACGAACACACCATGCCGTCCATTGCTGCGAAGTCTAGGTACCTGGCGATGCCGAGCCGGCCGCCGGCCGGCATCCCTCAAGACTCAAGGGCGGCCCTGCAGGCTGCAGCGACACCAACTGCAACTGGTACAGTGACGGTGGTGCAACTGGTGTCCGTTTGTGGTTTCGGGTCATCGGGTGCAAGGTTCAAACTTCAAACAAACCAGGCAGCAAGTAGTAATCTGTCTGTGGTATTTAATACCGGATTGGAACCTTTCCTGAAGCCTTCTATAGTCCATCAAGCTAATTAACAGACACTGGTGAAGCCTTGTACTGTTATTTGGATATGTGATGAACACGTGAACGTGACCAGAGATAGGAAACGACGTGTACGAGATAGACAACATCAAAGTGCGCGAGAGACGCTTGGGTCTTGGATATGTGTGCATGAACGTGACCGGGTAGGAAACCATGTCCACGCGCTCGAGAGACGAACGACGATACGCGTGCTCCTTGCCAACGTATTGGCGTGTATGGCCAGTGGGTATAGAACAGAAAGGTGAGAAAAATATTAAGTTTTTGGCAGAATCACGCTCTAACTATCGATTTTTATGGGTCTCGGTCCCTTTTCACCTCTATCGGCCCTGACAGGTGGGTCCTGCGTGAGGGGTACGGTGGACCTAAACTGGGTGAAAAACATTTTCAATTGTTTTCGTTCTTTATAGTATGGATTTAAGGCGATTGGCACGTACTCCTCTATTTTTATTTATAAGGTGTGATAGGATTTGACACGATCTTCCAGATCACATTTTGACCATTTATTTATATTATTTTATATTTTTATGGTTATAAACTTATGATCATTGTAAAGTATATTTGATGACGAATTCAACCATATAAAGTTTGTATTATAAAAATAAAAAATTATTGGTCAAAAATTCTAAAGTTTGAATGTTGATATGTGTGCACGCCTTATAAAGAAAAACGGTGGGAGTACATATGATACTCACAAGGTAGCAAACTTTAGCACATAACTATAGTTTACAGTTTATTTTCATGCAAGCACTGAGCACATAATAATTATACTATTTCAATGCAGAAGATGGCCGTTGTGATTTCTCGTCGATCCTAACCGCCAAAGATATTCACGGGCCCAATTGACAGTGGGCTCTGCGGGGAATGGCCCAAAAACAAAAACTCCGCCTGCGCTCGCCGCGCGGTTTCAGAGCGGACGCCTCCGGCGGTTTCCTCTTTGCCGTCGTCTACCTCTCGCGTTCCTCGTGCCTCGCGAGCGACCTGCACTCGCCGCGCAGCGCAGCTCGCCTTTTTCCGCTCGCGCCTATGTTGATAAGCTCGATCTACTCCCCTCTGACGCATCCTCCACCTCCACGGCACAGACAGCCCCCGATCTCGCCCCATGGCGAGAGCTAGCTAGCTAGTTCTTGGGCGATTCCGATCGCCTGGAACTGAGCTCTGCTGCCTTGGCTTGGGAGAGCTTCGGCGAATCGTTGGGTTGGTTGGGGGCTGTGGGTGCTCGATCCTCTTCCTCCTCCAGATGGGGGGTCGGAACCGGCCGTCGCGGTACGCGAGGCGGCGGCAGCGCGACCGCTCTTGGCGTTCTGCTCTCCCTCCGCCTGATCACGGTACGGACACAGATGCCCTCCGCTCTCTCAGTTACGCCCTCCCATGTCCTGATCTAGGTTACATCGTCCAGTAATCTCTTGGGCTAGGATCGGTTTTCTACTTTGTTCGACATCGATCGACGTCTACTTGTTGTTGATTCTCTACTTGTGCAACAGAGATTTGGGTTACTTGGCCATCGATTCGAGAGCGAGCTTGTAGCCATTACAGTTTGGGGAAATAGGAACGGGTAAGGTATGGCGTGCTGCAATTGCAGTGCCAATTTGCACAAGTAGGCTATGTTTTGGTTTTCAGCCCACGGTCCATTTTGCGCAATGTGTCATCTTTCTCAACAACAGAATTATGTGCTTGGGGTTCAAGTTGGTGATGACTAATTAGGAAAGTCAACACGAAATATGTATCATGTTACGTGCCATCATGTCTCCCTCTTTTAGTTCGTATATAATACAACCGTTCACCTCATCCTTTACATAGATCCAACGGCTGCGATATTCTGGATTCGCGGCACACATCACGCCTTGCGCGCCATATTTAACTAGTTTGTCCTTTTGTGCACCTTTTTTGAAACGGCTAGTCGTTAGTCCCTTCGCAACTGAGGTCCGTGTCCTGACCAATTAAAGTATTCTTTATTGGTTCCTTGTTGTATGTATTGGAACCAAACTAGAGTTACCGATCAACATCAGCACATTATACTAGAGACATCGACAATATAGAAAATGCTTTTCTAACATAACCAGTGGGAAAGAAAGAACAGAGGATTTCTTTCTTGGTCATCATAGCTCTTGCCCTTTTACTGATCTTTCTCTTTTGAAGTGTATTTCAACTTTCCAGTTTCGGTGTTGCAAACTTCTCATTGTCACGAATTTCTTACATCATGGTAGGTATCATTAATTAATTCAGTAATATGAGTTGCTATCCATGTTTTTTAAATGCTGGAAGGGTTTGTTGTGCTTATCTATTTATCAATTTTTGGAACAAAAGGGCCAGCACCATTTCATTGCTGAAACAACATTCACTTCCGGTAGTTAGAGGACACAGCATGACCAATATGCGCAGTTTTAAAGCTACCCCTTATGGGGAACTTCTTTTGTTGTTCCATAAGTGCCATATCATTGCGAGTGCTTTGACTAAATCAACTCCCTCAAATGGATAGTACCATTTCTATTGCATATGCATTTGTAGTGTCATTGGTTCAAGAATTACTGGATCAAATTAAAATTTACCCCCAAAGCTAGTGGAATTTTTTCTTTTTCTTTTACCCAGCATCTAGGTGATACAACTCCTTCCTTTGTCTCCATAACTCTAGTGTCATGTCATCAAATGTGCTCTGTGGAATCTGATTTAATGAAAATAAAACCCTCACCGGGAGTAGCTTAACTTCCGCCAGCGTAGTATTATGTCGTCACATAACTAAAACAGGAGAAAACTTTTACATGTATCTACACTACCAGAGAACGGTCGATCGGTCACGGTTCGTAACCCTCATAGGTACCGGTTCTGGAACCGGTACCGCGACACCGTGACTAAAGGGGGGCGCCCTTTGGTACCGGGTCCAGACCCGGTACCAAAGGGAGCCTTTGGTACCGGTTGGTAACACCAACCGGTACCAAAGGACCCCCCGCGTAGGCGTTCGGCGGAGGGCCTTTGGTACCGGTTGGTGTTACCAACCGGTACCAAAGGCTCTTTTGGTTATTTTTTTTTAAATGTTTGATATTTGGGTTAGTTATATACAAATCTACGCGTCTACGTGTCTGCTCGTCATATGTCATATGTCGTACAC
>CM014270.1:24612263-24670968 GCA_004135705.1 Alloteropsis semialata
TCTTGAAGTCAACTGTAACAAAACAACTCAACCAACAGTCTTCATGATATGACTCTATGAAGTACATGGAGAGTTGTAATAATTTTTCCACCACATCTTGGATCATAGTTAAAAATATAAGTGATTACTCATCAGTTATTGCTTTTAGTGGGGAACTTTAATTATTTGCATATAGATAAGTTCTGAAAGCTTATGGTAGTGTTAAAGTCATGTGCTAAATTAAACAAGGAGCACACGTTGAGCCTAATGCAGGACTAATTGAGCAGGACCAGCTCTCTATCTCATGCCAGTTAGAAAACAAATGCACCACAAGAATACATAAGGAAATGAAAAATTCTATGGAATATGGGTAACAAGCTAGACATCCAAATACTCGAGATAGAGTTCTGAACTTTTTGAAATTTTTACATCAAGTGACATGCATATTTCTTCTAAATTTACAAGTAAAGTAAAACAAGCAAAGTGTTTTGAACTATTAGTGGGGCCTGGAAAGCTTCTGAATCTACCTGGCTTGTTTCAAAAAAAAAAAAACTATCTTAATTTCTAGACCTGTCTCCTACAAAAAGCAAAAGACTGAAATTGAGCCTAGCACTAAAACTGAACCTATCGCTATAACTGAAACTGAAAAGTGAGCTACAAATTCTAAACCAATTACGACAACTGGAAAATGAGATAATTTGTACTAAAAATTGAACACTCTTTCAATCAAGGAACTTAAAAATTGAATAACGGACCCATCAAATTACTAATCTCGATACTTCGTGACCACATGTAAAGACCACAAGGTTGATCTGAAATTAGAGTATCAATTGGGTGTTCACTGAATCTAGCTAGTTAAATGTACAATGAATCTAGCTCCATGTGTATAGCTGTTGATGTGTTGATGTGGTAGGATATGTGTGTGGTCGCATGTTCACTGAACGACAAATATTCAATTTATTCATAGATACAGAACTCTGACAAAAAAAACACATGCACTTGGAATGAATATATGTGGCAGGATGCCATGATGAGATGTACATATGGAGCATATCAGTCATTAGAAAGCAACGGTTAATCAATACATGAAAAGAAACAAAAATGGATCATAAAATAAATTGGAGCAAATATATTTAAGGTTTCAAAGATCCAATATACATGTGCTTTGCTAATAAATTTTGGACACCTAGTTTGAAGAGCTCAATTGCAAAGCATGCTTCTTGAAATAAACTGTGTTACCCTAGGGAAAAAAGCTCCACCTATCTAGCAGCAATTGTTGGTGACACAATGAAGTCACTACTTGCACCACACTGTGCTGGCACACCAATTACACTAAATGTATAGAGGGTGATCCTACCAAACTATATATAAAAGCTTTGGCCGCAGGTGTGATGATCAATCCTGTTTTCTTGAAAAAATAAAAAAATGTAAATAAATGTGTCAGAAGAGCATTACCGGTTGCTCAAATATTGTGTTTAGATCACCCTAAGCCATTGCTCCTCACCCTCCCCTTCCCAATTTCTATGATTTCCCATAATGAAAAAGCTGGTGAGACAGCGTCTTCCCAAATCTGTGTGGTTATCAATGTATAGAGCTGCTCTTGCTACAATTTGGACCACATCTTCTTCTGCATGCACCAAAAACAAATTAGACAGTAAGCCATTTTTTCCAACACACAAGGCCTTAAATTGAGTTATGCACAATTTAATGGTCTCCAGAACAACTATCAGTTCAAGTGCCCACCAATATATTTCTGCATAAACAGATTTAAGAGATAAAAGCTTTCATTGTGAAGATATCATGGACTTTTTAAATGATCTTCCTGTGATAAATTCACTAACTTATCTCCCAAAGTTTCACAATCCACCTCTTGCCATTGGCAGAGGTGCAAGTTTAAAAACAATAATAATAGCATATGAGTGTGGAAATCTTACTGAAGACATATAATTCTCCTGTCACCTACCAGCAGCAGTCTGTAAACCAAGAGAGTAAAGCTTCTCTGAATAGCTGACATAAGGCAGTTCAAAAAGGGAGATGAAACAGAGCACACGCCTTAGTAACATAGAGCACAATAAAATCTTAGAAAACTACCACGAAGTTAATCGATTCATATCAAAACACTCCAGTTCGATTCAAACCACAAACGACCATAGGAGCAGGGCATGTACATACCTTTGCGGCTGCAGTGGTCACCAGGTGGTGCACCCCATCGCCCTCCAGCAAGCCCGGCAGCGCTCACCAACACGAATGCCAAACCAGTTGCTCACTGCATGCCTCAAGCCTACAACAGGGTGTCCTGCATAGCTTCTCATCATCCGACGCCCTCGTGAGTCGTGACTCCCACCACCTGAGGCCCCTTCAATGTCTTCCCCGCCCCGCCTGCCCTCCAGCGTGTGGTGCCAACAAGAGGGATGCGAAGCAGACGTTGTCCCCGTAGTCAGGTAGCAGTGCCTAAGCATCTTGTTCCAGTCAATGTCCTCCGCGCGGAGATGCAGCCTCAGGGAGAAGAGCAAGATGCACCTGACAGAGAAGAACATATTGAAATGGCCTCTCTATGAATTTAATTGTGCCATTATTCCTAACAAATACAAAATATCGGTTGCTCATATCAAGAACCATAAATGAAATTCCCTGATGCTACTGGGAGAAACAATCAGGTAAGCACGTAGCCACAAATAAATTGTAATACTAACATCCAATATATTTACTGCAACTCGAGGACAAAAGAATATGAAAGAAACTGTAAAGCAGAAACTCAATGCATACATCAACATAATTATATTCAAATGAACATAAAACATTGGTAAACATTGAAAGCTTTATTTGCAGTCTTAAAAGGAAATAATTTTAGTATGTAGATATACCAATTAGAATAGCTCACAGAACACCATAAACTGCTCTCTCACACTCTCCATTGATGGCCATCCAAATGTGCTGCTCATTTATGCCTCCTGATATTCAAATGCATATGGATGTGCAAAGTAACCGAACTTCCAATCTTATAATGTTTGAATGTAGTTATTTCTTTATTTTTCCATTTCAAAACTGAACCTAACTTTGATTACTTACTATATAGGAAACAACAAGGACCATGTAACCTACTTGAGCATAAGCACAACATACTAATATCGATAAATAAATAGGCCTAACATGATTGTGGCTACAGCTATAAAAAAGGATGTCATTAAGATATATCTATTAGACTATTACCTGAGAAAGATGACTGAGGACCATTTGATGGTTATTGAAGTGCATCTTTGAACATAGATTTAATCTGCTTCCTACATCCAACACAAGTAGTGGTCTCAAGAAACACATTACAGGACAATAGTGTTCTACTCATGGAATGGCAATTGAAGAATTACCTGTATGCCAGGTACTGAATGGACCAAAGGGATCCATGTCAGACCACTTAGACCCCTGCAAAAATTAAAAGATTGCCCCTCTGGTCCATATAAACTACAAAACAAAATTATTCATAATCATTTATTCAGTAAACGTAAACATGTAACAAGCACAAAAGGCAGTAGTTGCAATTCACATATCATGCCAATGAGTTAATAAATTTTTAATAAATCATTTTTTAATAAATCATAATAACTTTGAGTCTGCAACAATGAGTTAACATGCTCTAATTGCAGTGTTAATTTGTGTCCGCAACAATGAGTTAATACGCACAGATATCATGCCCAAACATACTTAAGAAAAGGGACACTTTTGAGCAGACAAGACATTTGCATGAGTCACCTTGGATGGGATGGATTCAGTGAAAGACAATCTTAGAGGGTCAATCGCTTCAGGAGCAGGGAAGCATCAATTTAGGGGACTCACCAAGGTTGGTTAGTGAATGTGCCTCTGATGAACTTTAGAGAGACACAACCACGGTAGCCTAATGTAGTCATATCCACTGGAGGACCTGGGCGCAGGACCGGTCCTGAGATTTTAGGGGCCCGGGGCGAACCTCAAACCAGAGGCATTATTAGTAGTAATAATGTATAATATGTTTGTATATAAATTGCTACTGTCAATAAGGTGTATAGAAATATTTGTATCAAATTATGTATCCATGTTATCTTAAAAGTTTTTTCATAATTTATAGATATGAAGTCTTTAGCGATGGTTGTATATGTTGTGGTGCTTGTATTAGAATTATTATTAAATAATTTGCCAATGGGTACTCTATGTGACTATGCACAGCTGCTTATTTTCTCTTCATTTTCCTCGATGTCAAATGCATACTTTCTAGGCTACAGAAAGTGAACTGTTTTAGAACAACAAAATATTGGTGCTTATCACATAGAACTAATAAATCTCAATAATCTATCCCATCCGATATATATATAATCCATTGATTTATAAATTACATGCCCCCAATAAACAGCATATGGTTCGTCATGTTCATAGCCAAACATTAATTTATCTTGAACATTAGATCAAATTTGTACCAATAGGATATACCTGGATTGCTTTATTAAAAAAGGGTTATACCTGGATTCTGGTCTCAAGCTCGTTCGCTGCCCTAGAGATGAACTCCTGGTCGACTGATCTTCACGCGATGCGGCCGCCGGCAAGCCATCGTCACGCCGTAGCGCCGGCCGCCGACAGTCTCGGTCTCTCTGAACTCCGGGCCAGGATCTGCTACCGCTGTAGTCCCGCGTACTCGAGTTCCCCGCTCGCCTTAGCATAGGCACCGCGACAATCATGTCTGCCATCTATCGGAGCGTGAATGGCGAAGAGATCAAGTATATACAGACCTGGCCGGGGGCCCCTTCGATTCTGGACCCGGGGCGGCCGCCCCGCTCGACCCCCGCCCCCAGGGCCGGGCCTGCCTGGGCGGCGTGGTACAGCAGTCGGAATGTCGGATGCACCAGAGGACAAGGACGGCGATGGCGCAAACCCTGGAGCAGACCAGGATGACGACGGCGGCATTGCTTGCCGTGACCTGCGTGGGAAAATGACGAGGCGGCGTAGACGAGGAACTCTTCATCCTCCGTAATGACGAGGCGGCGTCCGCTGTGAACTTCGAGTGGCCGAGCCGGTGGGTCGAGGTTGCCGCGCGCGGAGGAGGCCGCGATGGGAGGGACACGGCACGGAGACGGAGCCTATGCGGAGGCGGCGGCAGATCAGGATTCGGCGGGTGGTGTTTGATGCAGACGGGAGCAGAAGAGACCGGACGACAAGAAGGAAAGAGAGACGCACGGGATTTTGGCGAGTGAAATTAGGGAGGTGGGTTCTGGCGCAATTCACGGCGGCGGGGTCGGGCGGGTACGCGGGCGGGTAAGTGGGAAGCATGGTGGACAAAAAACGGGTAACAAGGTACAAAACATTTTAGAAAACGCAGTTTTTTTCAAGAATCAAAAACTTTGGTCATTCTTTAGCTGTCGTGTGGGCCTCAACCAGGGGAGATGTGAGAGGGTATGGGTGTATTTTAAAGTGGGAGCTATTTTCAAAAGTGTTGGATCCTTATTGTATGGATAGATTTGGAGTGAAAAAGACAAATTCTCTCGACAATAAAGCCAGACTCGGATTTTTTTTTATAACGGAAGCTTCAATAATGATAATTGCATTAAGTGATACAAACAATACTAAGGGCATGTTTGGATCCATTAGAACTAATGGTTAGCAGCTAAAATTAGCAGCTAGAGATCCAAACAGGGATCCAAACAGGCCTGCTAATTGTTAGCACCCCATTCTGCTAGCTAGTTGTAGGGTGCTAATAGGTGCTAATAGTACAAAACCAACTATCCTACTATCTATTAGCAGATGGATCCAAACACCACCTACTAATAGTTAGCTAGCTAATAATTAGCAATTATTAGCTCTTAGCTACCTAACTATTAGTTCTAAAGATCAAACAGGCCCTGAAGGCCTCCTGAATATACGGTAAGGAATTAGGATACAAAGTCTTCTGCGGTTCCGTACATCACCAAGTAGCAAAGCTAATGGACTATGAGATAGACTCCCTAAAAACAACCCTCACTACTAGAATCATCTCCATCGGTACCGAGTGGTGAGGGCGTTCGGTACCGGTTGTGGAACCGGTACCACGCATCCGTGACCAAAGGTTTTTATGCGCAAAAAAAATTTTAAATCCCGGAGAGGCTCCCACACACGCGCACGTCGCAAGGCACAAGTCACGCGATTTTTCACGCGAAAATACGCGCGTGCGGCGTGCAGGGTTCGAACCCACGACCTGTGGCTTCGCGCGTTGCTTCCTTACCATCTCACCTACACACCACAGCTGACCAAGTCCCAGATACTTTCCTTTTGAATTAACCAGTGGAGGGGCCTTTGGTACTGGGTCGTAACATCAACCGGTACCAAAGGCCCCCTTTGGTACCGGTTGGTGCTACGACTCGGTACCAAAGGGTCCTCGGGGGTCAACAAATTTAGACCCGGTACCAATGACCCCTTTGGTACCGGGTCATAAGCAACGGGTACTAAAGGGGGGTGACCGATAGGCCATTTTCTGGTAGTGCCTCCAACCTAGTGTTCTTTTAACGTACAATCCTAGAGGTTTAAACTATGAAAAAGACTCCCTAAAAGAACATTTAGGTTTAAATTATGAGTATATAATTGTCCTCTAGGTTTTCTCTACACCTAAAAAAACCAAAATGTTGAGTTTCCCCGTCCGTGGTAGGTCCTTCCGCTTCGTCCTTCGTCCCGTGCGATCGTCCCTCCCGACAACGCGAGCGTCCGTGTCCGCGTTCGATTCTTGACGATCCTGTTTTTAATTTTCTCTATTTTACACGACAATTGTTTCATCCGTCGTGCCTCTTCCGCCCCCGCATCTCACATCTCATCCGACGTTTCGCGATCCGATCTGCCTCTTCCGCCCCCTCTCCCGATCCAATCTGCCCCTTTAATCACGGAGAATCTGCAATCCTTCCGTATCCACGACGCTTCCTTCCCCTTCCCCTGCCTGGGTCCAAAATCTCCGAGGCTGACGGTGCGCGACGGGGAGGAAGAGGCAACTGCGGGTCTTGGTACAAAAAGTGGCATCCAACTTCGTGCAGATCGACGGCATCCGGATCCTGTGCCGCCAGGAGGCGGGGGCGCGGCCCGACGGCGCGGCGCCGATGCGGATCGATGGAGGGGATCCGGCGCCCGTGCCCCTCCGACCGGATCTCGGCAGCAGCCCCTCCTCACCCGGCCCGGCGCTCACGAGCATGGGGCGGCACCTTCCTCGCGAGGCCACGCACGAACCTCACCGCCGCCACGCCGGTGAGGGCTCCGCCGCCGCTTCTTCCCTCCCCGCTCAGATCTGCAGGAGGCCTAGCCCCGCGCGAGCACGGGTCGGCGGGCGGCACGGCTTCCCCTCCCGCTCCCTCTCCCCACCGGCGTAGGAGGAGGGTCGTGGCGAGCGGGTTGCTGTGGTAGGCGGACGGCGGCCGTCGCCCTCACTGGTTCTTGGTGCGACACAGCCCACGACGGAACGCGCCCGACAACTCCATCGTCAGCTTCGCCTCTTCCCCGGCCAAGGTCCGTGACCCTGGTGTCGGGGATTTCTACCGCCGGCAAGTAAAATTTCTACGATCGCGTGTCAGGGCACAGGATGGTGGCTCAAGAGACACGGGAAGTTATACTGGTTCGGGCCTCCGGAGAGTAACACCCTACGTGAGCCTGTGTTCTCGAGTCCAAGTCTGTAGTAGGGGTTACAAACTAGTCGGGAGAGGGAAAACGGCCCAAGTCCTTGTGTAAGATGTGTCTCGTGAGTGTGTGCGTGCACGAGTGTCTTCTCGATCCCCCCCCCATCGATCTTCCCTTGGTCCCCTTTTATAGCCGCAAGGGGAATAAGGAAAGAGAGGGGTAAAAAAGGAGGAATTACAAAGTGAGTTACAGCGCCGGGCTTTGTTGCCATCGTCTTGCGTCCCGGGCCGTACACGGCGAATAGTTGTTCACTGTTGTAGTTGGTGTTGACGGAATGGGCGTTCCATTTGACCTGGAGCCGGCGACGTCCGAGTGGTTGGTGTAGCGGCCTCCCGGGTGTGTCCCCGAATGGTTCTCGGGTCGTGGTTGACTTGCACTGTGTCTCCTTGGACTCCAGGTGTCACTGCTTGGGCAGGCGAGTGTCCTTCCCCCAGGACTGTAGCGTCCCTGTTCGGAGGAGACGGGCATCCCTGTGGCTGTCGTGGCGATGGACAGGCGCTCATCCTATTCTGACATCGCAGGCAACAGGTGGGTACGGCCCGGCATGGGCAAAAGCGGGGGGCGGCGCTGAGCGAACCAGTCGGGCGAGGCGGAGACTGGTCGGGCGAGGCGAAGACTCGTCGGGCGAGACGAAAACTCGTCAGGCGAGCGAGTCTTCTCGGGCAGGCCCAGAGCCGGCCGGACGAGGCGGGTCCGTTTGATTTGGGGTATCAGCTCTTGTTTTTGAAGGGTTGTTTGATGCCGTATCGTTGATTTGGGGGAAGGCTGGTCAACCCTGGTCGATACCCTCGTCAGTAGCCCCCGAGCCTGGGTGGAAGTCAGGGACTCGTGCCCAGGTTCAATCGCTGTGAGGGAGCGTTGAACCGCGGTTCTTCTGGTGGGTTGCGTGCGAGCGCACCCGCCGGGTGTAACCCCCGAGTGGATAATCTTGTTAAGGCTTTGAAGCTAATGGAGCCGAGTAGTTTGTCCCGGAGGTTGTCGGGGCCGTGAAGGATTCGGGCGTTAGTCGGGAAGGTGATTTGTTGGGCCGGAGCCCTACTTGACCATTGGTGGGCCAGGAGTGGAGGCGTCGGCCCGCTTCACTCCACGTGGAGGAGGGGCGCGCCTTTTGAGGCCGTCAACCGAAGCGACGGGCACACGTCGCCGCCGCGCCGATGGTGGGCCCGCGCATTTAATGCCGCCGCCCCACTCCGCGCCTCCTCCCCTTTTATTGCCTTGTGCTGCGGCTGCCTAGGGTTTATTGCACCCCCAGCCCTTTCGCCTTCCGCTGCGCTTTCGTTCTCCTCGCCGTCGCCGCGCTCCTCCTCTCGCGTTTTCTGCTGCTGCCGCGCTTGCGTCCCGCCGCTGTGCTCGCGCCTTCCCCGCACCTTCCGCCGCTGCGCTTGTGTCCCGCCGCCGCGCTCGAACCCTTCCTCCAAGTCTGCACTTTACTCTTCTAGCGGACCCGCCATGTCGAACTGGGTGCGCTCTTCCGTGACCCAGGCGCAGTTGGAGGGGCTCGTGAAGGGAGGGATGCTCCCGCCACTGACGGAGGCGAAAGAGTGGATCAAGTCGGGGTTGGAGGACTTTCCCCGGCCGCCCGGGTATGTCGTTTCCTTCATCGCCTTCCACGAGCGTGGGTTCTCCGTTCCCGCGGGGAGGTTCATCCGGGCGGTGCTGGTCGAGTACGGGCTGGAGCTTCATCACCTCAACCCGAATGGTATCCAGCAGATGGCGACCTTCATGACGCTGTGCGAGGGTTACCTGGGAATGGAGGCCCATTGGGACCTCTTCAGGTACTTCTTCAAGTTCATGTTGCAGACCGACAGCGACAGCACCCCGGCGACGCTCGGGTGCGCCTCATTGAGGATGAAGCAGGGGAAGTCGGATGACTACATCAGGGGCTCCCTTGTGAGCTCGAACAAGGGATGGCACCCCGAGTGGTTCTACCTCAAGAACGACCCCAAGCACCCCCTTCCCGAGTACACCGGGAAGTGGTTCCAGAAGGCGCCCGAGAAGTGGTCGTACGGGCCCGAGAAGAAGGACTGGGAGAGGGTCCTTAAGAACGCATGGAAGGCTCTCTGTCGGCTCGGGGCCCAGGATGTGTCCATGGCGGAGGTCATCGGTGGGTACCTCTCGAGAGGTATTGTGCCGCTGAGGCGGCGTGCCCTCCACATGTGGGAGATGACCCCCGACAAGGCCCCCTTCGTGGGGACGGTGACGGCAGAGCCTCTTCCCTCCGCTGCCAAGGTGCGGCACTGGGTGGCGGCAGCGGTAGGGAAGGCTCATCTCGAGTACCCGCCGCCCGGTCTTCTACCGATGCTTCCGAACACCGGCACCCAGGCCGTTGTGAGAACTTTGTCGCCCGTCTCGAATTTGATTTTGAGTTCTTTCTTGCCTTCTAACCCCGAGTTCTTTAGATGAAGAGCAACGACATCACCTTCTCCAAGGCACCACTTCCCGAAGACAGGGCGGTGAACCGTGCTGCCGCCGAGAAGAGCAAGAAGAAAAAGGAGCGCCGGGAGAGGTGGAAACAGGGCGAGTTGGCCAAGAGGTCGAGAAACGCCGACCGGGCCAAGAGGAGGAGACTAGGCGATGATGTCTCCGAGGATGAAGATCCCGAGTCGGAGCCCGCGGAGGGGGACTCGGAGGAGGAGGATGACGAGGACGAGAGGGACAAGGGCGTGCCCTCTGCGAAGCCTGGGGCAGTTGCAGCATCGTCCCTGCCTTCGGCATGGGAGCCGAGGTCCAGCAGGAGCGAGAGGCCATCGCAGCTGGGCGTAGAGAGGAGCGGATGTTCCCAGTCGGGCCGATCTCACCGGTCCGCTGGGCACAGCCAACGCGAGCGGCGTGACCGTACACCCCCGCCCGTCCGCCGTGTGTCCGAGGAGCAGAAGGATACCCGTCGGAGCGCGGCCCCCTCCCGTCGGGATAGGAGCCGTGACCCGTCGGAGCGTGTACCCTCGGGCGATTTGCCGTCCAAGAGGTCACGTTCCCCAAGGAGGCCCTCCCTACGGGAGGACAGGCGCCCGCCGCCGGCTCCTTCAACGGCAAGGGCGCCGGGTGGAGGGCAGGACACCCCTCCGATGCCCCCTCCGGCCGGGCAAGTGAGCCCCGTTGGGGGCGGCCACTCGTCGGCACCTCCTGTCGGGGAGAGGCGGACTCCCTCCATCCCAGCGAAGGCCGCGGTGGGGGGATCAGGCCTTTCCCAGGTTGAGGGAGGAGGCCCGACTAGTCAGGCGGCGCTCCACTCGGGTGGGGGTGCCGACACCCCGCAGGCGGTCCCCATCCCGACGACGCTGTCGGGGACCAAGAGGCCGTCGCCTTCATCGGACCTGACGCCGACGAGCGCCCAGCGGTCCTGAGCTGTGTCAGCAAGGTAAGTCGTGTTCTGCTCTTCCCGAGTAGTCCCTATTGTTATGTTCGGTTTCTCCCTTAGTCGGGTTTCCTGATATTTGCTGTTCCAGTCGGGCCAACAAACCGCTCGAGGTGGCGCCCCAGAAGAAGCTGCGCCGGGCGGCACCGGACGCTGATGCCCCATCCCCTGTGCCAACACAGCCGTCGAGGCCCTCGGTCGAGCGGGCCGAGGAGACCACTCGGAGGGAGACGCCTTCCCTAGAGGAGGAGACCCCGCAAGGCAGTGGTGACAGCCTGGGAGTGGTGCTCCCGGCAGGCCTGGGCGTCGCGCAAACCGTTCCCACGGAGGAGGACCTCGCGGCGTACCAGGTGGAGCTGGAGCAACAGCTGGTGGGGCCAACTCTCCCTTCCCTCAAGAGGTGTCGAGCCGTGCTGGGGCAGGGGAAGTTCCTCTGCTTTGCGACGTTGCCCTGGCCGGCGCCGAGGAGAGTGCCGACGGTTCCGGGTCAGGCGGTCGCGGGGCCACTTCCCCTCCGGAGACCGCGGCAGGCCCCGAGAGGACGGAGGCGGGGGCGTCCGGGGTCCTCGCGATTGCCGGCCCCCCGCCGGCGGCGACTGCTGAAGCCCCCGAGACCACTTCCGCGGGGTTCCATCGGAGGTGATCATGCTCGAGGACTCGCCGGAGGATCGCCCTCAGGGAGTCGATGGTCGCTCCACCGGGGAGCCGAGCTCGGAGCCCGTGAGGCCATTGAGTCCTTTGAGGGGGATCCCAGACTCCTTCTCCGACACCCCGGGAATGATGACGATGGACCGCAACTTCAGGGCCCTCGTATCCATTGAGGATGACCCGAACCTGCCATGCGAGGGCCGGCTGAAGTGGGTCGACCGTCAAGACCCGGGGCGCATCCTCTTTGATCTTGACGACGGATCAGAGATGGGGCAGTGCGAGATTCTCGCGGAGGGCCTTCGTAACGTGAAGAAAACCTTCGAGAAGATGATCATCAAGCCTGCATGGGTAAGTTTCGGGTTTCCTCATTCTCCTTCCGGTTTTGAGGTGTCGCCGCTTTGGCTGTGTCTCACCGTTCCCCCTGCCTTTTTATCTCTGAGTGCAGGAAATCATGAAGCGCAGCTCGGACAAGTCTTTGTTCCATCGTCGAGAAGCCGGGCTGTGGCACGCCGTCGACAAGATGAAGGCGGAGAAGGCGGAGTTTGAGGCTCAGCTGGCCGCGGCTCGGCTGGCTGGGGCAGAGGCGCTCGCTCGTGCCGAGGGGGAGAAGGTCGCCCTCGAGGCGAGGGTGGCCGAGGCCGAGAAGAGGGCGGTCGAGTTGCAGACGGCCGCCGAGGCCGCAGGCCGAGAGAGGGAGGCTGCCGTTCGGGAGAACGAGGGCCTGAAGGTGAAGGTGGCGGACCTCCAAAAAGACGTTTAGGTCGCCGCCATCGACCTCAAGAAGGCCCACAACGAGGCGGTCGACCTGGCCGATAAGCTTAAGGCCGCCGGTGACGAAGGGGCTCGCCTCGGGGAAGTAGCTCAGAAGCGGGAGGAGGAGATCATCGGTAAGTCATCCTTCCGTGTTCTTTGGCGAATTGTTCTTCCCTCCGTCTTCCGAGTGATTGCTGGTTGCTTGACTTTATTCATTGGTACAGCCCTCCGAGCCCAGAAGGCCGACTTGGAGGCCAAGCTGAAGTTGGAGCAAGGCAAGGTCGCCAAGGCCTTTGCCGCGAACCAGGAGCTGGTGCAGCTTGGCCGCGACCTGAAGGAGGAGATGACCAGTATGCATCATGTTTCCCCTCGTCTTTCCTCTTGTTTTCTTTCCTTAGTGATAACTCAGCCGAGGAAATTTCTGCAGGGGTTGTCGAGGATCTCCGGAAGTCGAGGGAGGCGGCCGAGCGGACTCAAAAGGCCTTTGAGGAGAAGGCTGAAGTCCACCAGGCCCTGGTTCAAGCCGTCGAGCGCTTGCTGGAGGAGCTCAGCATTGGTGGCGGCCTGTCCCTGGCGGAGCGCGTCGCCCTCGTCTCGGGAAGGACTCGGGAGCAGGCCTTGGAGCTTCGGCAGAGCGTGGTGCGAAGGATCGTCGCCATGTTCCTGTCTCATTACCCGAGCATGGAGCGGGACTGCAGGTGGATGGGCCCCCAGCTACGAGGACCATGAGTATGACAGCATTGAAGCTGAGTCCTCCTCCTCCTTCGCCGATGAGATGATCACCATCGCCCTGAAAGACCTCGAGCTGTAACAGAACAGCAAAATGTAGGGAGGCTTAGACATTTTATCTGGCAATGTAACGAACTCAAGTCCCTACAGAGGGCGTTCCCTTGTTAAGGGCTTGTCTTTATTGAATAGTTCATGCTTTTATCTGTTGCCTGCTATTTTTTTTTCTTCCGAGTGCTTTGGGACCACGAGTCGAGATGGTACGGCTTAGGATTTTGCCGGTCGGGCTCCTTTCCGTAGCCATCGGTGCATAGGAACTCGGGAGTTTCGCCTGACCTAGCCGCATAGCGGTATCACTCGGACTTGCAGCCCCCGAGCAGTTTCGGGAGGCCGAATAATAACGGGCAGCAGCCTTAAGTGTTGAAAGCAAAAACTGGTCGGAGCGGTTTCCTTATTGCTCTCGGGAAGAAAAAAGAGATCAGCCCGAGGGCTTGGATTTTGCCCGCAAGTTTTAGCGCCGTAGCCGCAGGGGCGTAGGTACTCAGACCTTGGACGGGCGCGATCACAAGGCCGCGCAAGCTGGTCCTTATTTTTCCTTTAAGCGCAAAAGTGTACCGCCGATCGCACACGGGGGCGATCGTTTGTTTGTCAAGTTATTAATTGCGAAAAAAGGAGGGGCACCGTGCCCCGGGTGGAGCCCCCAAGCGGCGGGCGACCCTGCGCGGGGAGGGGTTGCTCGCCGCTTAGTTTAGGGAACTCGGAGGGTGCGTTTCGGAAAACGACCACAGGCTTAAAAGTACTCGGAATGAAGCAGCACTTTTTATTATCGTAAGCGGATGACAAAGTACAGGTACTTTTAAGGGTAAAAGCGACGTAGCTGCTCTATGTTCCAAGTGTTGGAGAGAACTCGGCCATCGGCGTCCTTGAGCTTGAAAGTTCCCGGACGGAGGACTTGGTCGACGATGTAAGGGCCTTCCCACGGCGGCGACAGCTTGTGGCGGTCGCGGTTGCTCTGGACTCGTCGGAGGACCTGGTCGCCGACTTGAAACGCCCGGCTTCTGATGTTGTGGTCGTGGTACCGCCGCAAGGCTTGCTGGTACTTGGCCGAGTGGAGTAGGGCGACGTCGCGTGCTTCATCCAGCTGGTCGATGGTGTCTTCTATAGAGGCCTGATTCCCCTCGTCGTCGTAGGCTCGAACCCTCGGGCTGCCGTAGTCGAGGTCCGTCGGGAGGACCACCTCGGACCCGTGAACCATGAAGAAAGGCGTGCAGCCGGTAGCCTGGCTCGGAGTGGTCCGCAAGCTCCAGATGACGGACGGGAGTTCCGCGACCCACCTTGCTCAAAACTTCTCGAGGCGCTTGAAGATTCGTGGTTTAAGTCCTTGCAGGGTCATGCCATTCGCCCTTTCCACTTGTCCATTGGTTTTAGGATGGCTGACGGTGGCCCAATCCACTCGGATGTTGTAGGCATCGCAGAAGTTGAGGAACTTTTTGCCGGTGAACTGGGTGCCGTTGTCAGTGATGATCGCATTTGGGACTCCAAAGCAGTAGATGATGTCGGTGAAGAACTGGACAGCTTCCTCTGAGCGGACCCTTTTGATAGGCCTTGCCTCAATTCACTTGGTGAACTTGTCGACGGCGACGAGGAGATGCGTGAAGCCCCCGGGCGCTTTCTTTAATGGCTCGACTAGATCCAATCCCCATACGGCAAAGGGCCAGGTGATGGGGATGGTCTGCAGTGCTTGTGCCGGGAGATGAGTTTGTCGTGCATAGAATTGGTAACCTTCACAACTGCGCACGATGTCCTTGGTGTTGGCGACGGCGGTCGGCCAATAAAACCCTTGTCGGAACGCTTTGCTGACGAGAGTTCTCGGCGCGGCGTGGTGTCCGCATGCTCTGGCGTGGATGTCCTTCAGTAACCCCTTCCCTTGATCGATCAGAATGCAACGCATCAGGACGCTAGAGGCTCCTCGCCTGTAGAGCTCTCCCTCAATGAGAGTAAATGACTTGGCCAAGCGTGCGATCCGCCAAGCTTCAATCTTGTCGGGAGGAAGCTTGCCTTGCACGGTCCACTCGAGGAGCGGGAATCTCCAATCCGGGTCTTCGAGGTTGGGCTCCGATTCTCCGTCAATTTCCATCACTTCTGTTGCTTCTTGTGTCAGAAGCTCTGGTGGCTCGTCGTCGAGTCGGACGGATGGAGTGTACTGGTCCTTGGCGAAGACGCCATTGGGAACAGGCTTTCGGTTGGAGGCCGCCTTTGCGAGGGTGTCGGCCACCTCATTGTATCGTCGCAGGATGTGCTTGAGCTCGAGGCCATGGAACTTGTCTTCCAGTTCGTGAACCGCCTGGCAGTACACAGCCATCTTGGGGTTGACGCAGCTTGACTCTTTCATTACCTGATCGACGACTAGCTCTGAATCACCACGGATTTCAAGACGCCGTATTCCCAGCTCAAGGGCGATGCGGAGCCCGTTGATAAGGGTCTCATACTCGGCGGCGTTGTTGGAAGCCGAAAAGTGTAGTCGGACCATGTAGTTCATGTGCACGCCCAGGGGTGAAACGAAGACAAGGCCGACGCCGGCTCCCTCCTTCATGAGTGATCCGTCGAAGTACATGACCCTGGTCTCGTGCTCGATGGATGCCGGAGGGGTCTGGATCTCCGTCCACTTGGCGACGAAGTTGGCTAACGCCTGTGACTTGATGGCGTTCCGCGGGGCGTAGGTGATGTTCTTCCCCATCAGCTCAAGGGCCCACTTGGCTATCCTTCCTTCGGCTTCGGGGCTCTGGATCACCTCGCCGAGCGGGTACTTTGACACCACCGTGATGGGGTGGGCGTCAAAGTAGTGCCTGAGCTTCCGTTTGGCGATGAGGACCGCGTAGACTAGCTTCTGGATCTGGGGGTATCGCACCTTGGTGTCGGACAAGACCTCGCTGATGAAGTATACTGGGCGCTATACCTTCTGGATTTTCCCGGGTTCTTCACGCTCGACGACGAGGGCGGCGCTTACCACCTGGGTGGTCGCCGCAATGTAAAGCAGCATGGATTCTCCCTCAGCCGGGGCTGTCAGGATCGGTGGGCTTTTTAGCAACATCTTGAGCGAATCGAGGGCCTCTTGGGCCTCGGCGTTCCAGGTGAAGTTGTCCGACTTCTTTAACAGGCGATATAAGGGCAGGCTCCGTTCACCGAGTCGGGCGATGAAACGGCTGAGCGTGGCCAAGCACCCTGTGACACGCTAGACCCCCTTCATGTTCTGGACGGGCCCCATGTCAGCGATGGCGGAGATCTTCTCAGTATTGGCTTCGATGCCGCGTTCTAAGACGACAAAGCCGAGGAGCATGCCTCTCGGGACCCCGAAAATGCACTTCTCGGGGTTGAGTTTTACCTTGTTTTGCCTGAGCTTCTCGAAGACCACCGCAAGGTCTAGGACTAAGTCGCCGACGCGCTTGGATTTCACCACGATGTCGTCAATGTAGGCTTCAACCAGTCGACCGATGAGATCGCCGAAAACACGACGCATGCATCTCTGGAACGTGGCGCCCGTGTTTTTTAGCCCGAACGGCATAGATGAGTAGTAGAAAGTGCCGAAAGGCGTGATGAAAGACGTCGCGAGTTGATCGGCTAAACTCATTGCGATCTGATGGTAACCAGAGTAAGCATCGAGAAAGCAAAGGGTTTCGCACCCAGCGGCGGAGTCGACCACCTGATCTATGCGAGGAAGAGGGAAGGAGTCTTTTGGACACGCCTTGTTAAGGTTGGTATAGTCAACACATATCCTCCATTTCCTATTCTTCTTTTTTACAAGGACAGGGTTTGCTAACCACTCGGGGTGGTATACTTCCCTAATAAAGCCTGCGCTAAGGAGCTTTTTGATCTCCTCGCCAATGGCCTTGCACTTGTCCTTGTCAAAGTGTCGGAGCCTCTGTTTGACCGGTCGTGAGCCAGGCTTGATGTTTAGTTTGTGCTCGGCGACCTCCCTTGGAATCCCTGGCATGTCCGAGGGCTTCCATGCAAACACGTCGAGGTTTACTCGGAGGAAGTCGATGAGCGCGCTTTCCTATTTTGGATCGAGCGCCGTCCCGACACGGAGGGTGCGGCCGTCGTCGGCGACGGCGACCTCCTTGACGTCTTTGGCCGGCTCAAAGGAGCACGCGGCTCGCTTAGACGACTCGGGGATATCGAGGTCCCTGGGAGAAGGCTCTGCGGCGAGTTTCTCGGACTGGATGAGTGCCTCCGTGAACTGGAAGCACTCGGTGTCGCATGCATATGCGTGCTCAAAGGAAGTTCCCACCGTAATGATGCCCTTGGGCCCAGGGATCTTCAGCTTGAGATACGTATAGTTCAGGACGGCCATGAATTTCGCGTACGCTGGCCTCCCGAGGATGGCATGATACGTGCTGGGAATCCCACCACTTCGAAAGTGAGGGTCTCCCTCCGAAAGTTATGCGGAGTCCCGAAGGTGACGGGCAGGTCGATCTGCCCAAGGGGTACAGCGTCCACGCCAGGAACAACCCCGTGGAAGGGCGCCGCGGACGGCCGCAGTCGGGACCACGGGATCCCCATTTCGTCAAGAGTTTTGGCGTAGAGGATGTTGAGGCCGCTTCCTCCGTCCATCAGCACCTTGTGGATGCGCTTCGTGCCGAAAAGGGGAGCGACAACGAGGGGGATATCTCCCCGGCTGCGGGACGTGGTCGGGGTGATCGGAGCGATCGAAAGTGATTCGGGCCTCCGACCACTTGAGGTAGGAGGGCACCGCGGGCTCCGTGCTGCAGACCTCCCGCCGAACCAGCTTTTCCGTGCGCCTTGAAGGGCAGGCCGCGGGCCCTCCAAAGATCATCATGACAGCGTCGTCTTCCCCTCGGGTATTCGTTGTCGTCGTTTGTCGGTCCCCTGGCTCCATCTTTGGCCGCCTCGGGGGTTTTCTTCTTCAGAATCCCAGCGAGGAAACTTTCATGAGCTTACAATCTTTCAAGGCATGCTTGACAGGGCCTTCGTGATTGGTGCACGGGGCCTCGAGGAGCTTCTCGAAGTGGTCCTTTGGCTCGTTCCCTCTGGGCCTGGCAGCTTTTCGTTCGGCTGCCGCGACCATGTTGCCGTCGCGCCGCCGCTTGTCCTTCTTCTTCTTCTTGTCGGCCTGAGTAGAGGCGCCTTCACCGGTTCCCTCCAACTGCTTGCCCTTGCTTTGAGATCGGTCAAGGGTGGCGGCGACTGCATCTTCCCCGTCGGCATAATCAGTGGCGATGTCGAGGAGTTCTCGGATGGTTCGCGGCTTCTTGCGCCCTAGTTCGTGAATGAGGGTCGCGCAGGTGGTTCCGAATCGGAATGCCGAGACGACGTCGGTGTCGGCGGTGTTGGGCAGCTCGGTGCACCGCTTGGAGAAACGCTTGATGTAGTCGCGCAGGCTTTCATCCTTCCTTTGGAGGCAGTTACGCAGATCCCATGGGTTTCCAGGGCGTGTGTAGGTACTCTGGAAGTTGCCGATGAACGCGTCGCACAGCTGTGCCCAACTGTCGATCTTGCCGTCGGGGAGGTGTTCTAACCACGTTCGCGCCGAGTCGGCGAGGTGGAGGGGGAGGTTCTTGATGATGAAGTAGTCATCTCATGCTCCACCCGCATGGCATGCTAGTCGGTAGTCCTCCAGCCAGACGCTGGGATTCGTGTCCCCATCATACTTGGGCACTGTCGTTGGAGCTCGGAAGCGTGAAGGGAAACGAGCGCCGTGGACACGAGGTCCAAAAGCGCGCGGTCCCCTGGGATCAGGAGAGACACTCCTGCTCCGGTCTTCGCCGCTGTCGTAGTGGACTCCGCGCCACCTGTTGTAGGCTCATCGTGGGTGGTGCCCGCGGGGCTCGTCTCGTTGCTGGGCATCTCTGTCCGCCGTGACCTCGTGATGATGTACGGACTGCTCCCGGCCCTGCTCCTTGGGAGCCCGCTGACATGACGTGGAGCTCTCCGCTTGCTGAACCGCTGCAGTTTCCAGGAGCGTGTGGAGCTGTTGATGGAACCTTCTATCCTCGGGGGTCGCTGGTTCAGGGTGTTCGCGAAGCAGGACAGCAGCTGCCGCAAGGTTTTGGGATGCTCGCTTGAAGATCGGCGCGTCGTCGGCGTCGTTGTTGTCGTCGTTGATTATGCGCTGGCATACGTCCCGTGCTCGTTCCATCCGCATTTCTCCTGAGCTCATGGTGGAGTTGCCTGCACTCGTCCTCGAGTTGACGCTGTGCCTCGTTGAGCTCCTGCAGCCTGGCCCATCGAGCATCGCCTGCGAGGTCGTCCCGGGGTGGTGCTTGGCGGGGGTTGTCCTCCATCGAGCTGCTATTGGACTGTACTTCCACATCCGGGGTGTGGCACATGAAACACTCCTGGGTGGGGTCGTAGAACGCCGATGGAGCCCAGGTCGATTGCGGGTTCGAGTCCCGTTCGTCTGTCACGCCCTTATTGACAGGCGCAGTGCGGGAGTTGAAGTTTGTCGGTGGGAAGGCGGCCGCTGGATCGTGCGGCAGACTCGGCTGTCCCTCCGGGTACATGGCGCCTTAGTAGTCAAGGAACTCGTCCCAGAGGAGCTGCTCTTCCCCTCCAGCATGTAGGGCGAGGTTTGTGATCATGTAGGAGATGTTGCGGAAATGCTCCTGGGTCGGGCTTCGTCCCAGAGCCGCCGCCAGGTCCTCATCTAGTATGTCGAGGACGTAGGCAGTGGCGCCCGTTGCGACACGTGGAGGGTTGGACCTTTTGTCGTGGATCGCAGTGGGGTCGTTGTTGAAGGTGGGCTCGGGGCGCACGAAGGTGGCCCCGATGAGGGGCTCCTCCGATTTGCTGAAGATAAAGTCGAGGGAGCCAAAACGCAGGTGAGCGCCTGGCGCCAACAAGGCGCCTCTGTGGGCCATCCAGGCCCGGGTGGAGTGAAGCGACACGCGAAGCCCCCTACCTGGCGCGCCAACTGTCGGGGTTCTCTACCGCCGGCAAGTAAAATTTCTACGATCGCGTGTCAGGGCACCGGATGGTGGCTCAAGAGACACGGGAAGTTATACTGGTTCGGGCCTCCGGAGAGTAACACCCTACGTCCAGTGTGAGCCTGTGTTCTCGAGTCCAAGTCTGTAGTAGGGGTTACAAACTAGTCGGGAGAGGGAAAACGGCCCAAGTCCTTGTGTAAGATGTGTCTCGTGAGTGTGTGCGTGCACGAGCGTCTTCTCGATCCCCCCCCATCGATCTTCCCTTGGTCCCCTTTTATAGCCGCAAGGGGAATAAGGAAAGAGAGGGGTAAAAAAAGAAGGAATTACAAAGTGAGTTACAGCGCCGGGGTTTGTTGCCATCGTCTTGCGTCCCGGGCCATACACGGCGAATAGTTGTTCACTGTTGTAGTTGGTGTTGACGGAATGGGCGTTCCATTTGACCTGGAGCCGGCGACGTCCGAGTGGTTGGTGTAGCGGCCTCCCAGGTGTGTCCCCGAGTTGTTCTCGGGTCGTGGTTGACTCGCACTGTGCCTCCTTGGACTCCAGGTGTCATTGCTTGAGCAGGCGAGTGTCCTTCCCCCAGGACTGTAGCGTCCCTGTTCGGAGGAGACGGGCGTCCCTGTGGCTGCCATGGCGATGGACAGGCGCCCATCTTATTCTGACATGGCAGGCAACAAGTGGGTACGGCCCGGCGTGGGCAAAAGCGGGGGGCGGCGCCGAGCGAACCAGTCGGGCGAGGCGGAGACTGGTCGGGCGAGGCGAAGACTCGTCGGGCGAGACGGAAACTCGTCGGGCGAGCGAGTCTTCTCGGGCAGGCCCAGAGCCGCCCGGACGAGGCGGGTCCGTTTAATTTGGGGTATCAGCACTTGTTTTTGAAGGGTCGTTTGATGCCGTGTCGTTGATTTGGGGGAGGGTTGGTCAACCCTGGTCAAGACCCTCGTCACCTGATGACGCTGATTTCCATCTCGCCCTCTCCTCCGACCCCAAACCCATCTGCATCTCCATTCTCAGACCAGCGACCCTCGCTTCTCTGGCAGTGGAAATTTGGGTCGCCTGCTCCCTTCACCGCCACCAACTCAACACGAGCGGGCGGTGAGGGCCGCAACCAGAGGCGCTGGCACCCACCGGCGTGGAGGCAGGGGCGGCCGTCACTGGACTCGCGGGGTCGCGGCGCACGTGAGCTGCAGTGAGTGGCCGCGTCCAAGAGCAAGGCGAACAGAGCCGGCCGTGGAGAACTCCAAGTGCTTACTGACAAGCGGATCTGACATTCTGCTATCCAGGTTCGGAGTACTCACAGTTCTCTCTGTCTTCCAGAAGAAATATCGTCTCTCCTGAATGCCCCTCTCATCATGCAGATGTGCTACCAAACTTCATCAATCCAATGGGGGAGTGCGGCTGTTAAGAGGAACCGGCATTGTGTCAACCAAATCTCCTTGAGCCGTCGTGGAAACTGGTTCTACCGGATTTGAAACCGGTTCCACCGGTTTTGCTGCTGAGCAAACACCAGGCTTGATCTTCCACTCCTTCTGAGGAATCATTGGTCTATCCTTGCTAGAGTTTTCATTCTTCTGCTTCTCCAATTCCTTCTCTTTATTCTCCTGGAAACGAAGCCGCTGCAATTTCCTCTTTTGTGTGCGAGTTAAACCTGGAGGACACCATCTTGGCAAGAAATATTTAAAAGTATCATTATCAATTCTATTTTTCTCACCATGGACAGTAGCAACATTCTCCTGGACCGATGCTGCAACTTTATTATTAATTACATTTGGTCTTTTGTCATCATCCTTTGAAATTGTTTCAATGCCCTCAACCTGTGTGACATTATTATCAGTAGTCTTTCCCAGATCATCATCCATTCTTTGCACCTCCACTTCCTTCTTCTTGACACGATAAACCTGTTTTGGAGGAACTGTATGTTTTTTCTGGGAGAACCGGTTAAACCGGTTTGGCAATCCGGTTTCACAGGATTGGTTCTGCTGATTCCAACCTGATTGAGTAGATGTCAAACGGTCATGTTTAGAATGCAACATTCTGTCATAAATTGGCTTGGCAAATGCATCACATCCTGTATAAAAAGGTGAATACAACATAGGATGATATGGCCACCATGTATTATTAAAATCACATGCCGGATATGGAAAATTAGAAGAAGTTGGAGGAATCCATGACATGTCTTGATGTGAATCATGAAGAGGATGCAATTTGAAAAAATCACCCCGCTGCACAACTCCTTTCTGAGATGAAGCATGTCTCTCATGACGCATAGATGACCATGTTCCCTTTTTTACCGGCCGATCACTCGTAACAGCCTTTTGATTTTTATATTTGGACAATAGCTGATCAAAGGTTAATTTCTTCTTTTCACATTTCCTTTGATCTTCTTCCAAGTCCACTTTTAAAATTCCAAACTCAGGGCGCCTTGATTTAACCGCTTTGGAATGGTGCTCTCCAAAACCGGTGGTACCGGTTTCTCCACCGGTTTTGTCTGCACAGCAGACTCAAACGGCTTTTGCGAGGATACTTGCCCCCCGAGTTCAGAAGTTCTTGAAGTGATCTTGAAAATTTCTCTACCATCAGGAGTCTTTTCAGACACCACATCTCTGATCACCTGTTTGCCTTTCAAATATTTAGGCTTCTCCTCACCGATGACGACATTTTTCCCCTTGGTTG
The DNA here is from genome assembly GCA_004135705.1 of Alloteropsis semialata. NCBI lineage: Eukaryota > Viridiplantae > Streptophyta > Magnoliopsida > Poales > Poaceae > Alloteropsis > Alloteropsis semialata. The sequence goes on from CM014270.1 coordinate 24,634,989, forward strand.
ATTTAGCTTGATGTGGCCGAACCAAAACCTTGGGTTGCTGTACATCAACGGTGTTGACAGAAAGAGAAACATCATCCGTTGGCATCTCATGATAATCCAATCGTCCTTGATTTATGGCCGATTGTATCTGCCGACGGAAAATATTGCAATCAACAGTAGCATGCAAAAAAGAATTATGAAGTTTACAATATGCACGCCCTTTAAATTCTTCAGGTGAAGGTATAGTATGAGACATCTTGATGTTTCCATGCCTTAACAATTCATCAAATATATGATCACATTTAGAAACATCAAAACTAAATCGCATTTGTTCTTGCCGATCCTTAGGAATCAACTTAAGAGATGGACATGTAAATGCTTTATCTTCTGAAAGCCAAACTAATTCAGCAACATAATCACCTTTTCTCTCATCGTCCAAACTATTATTTTTCACATGTAAACTAGACTGATGAGATCTAAAAGCATCTTTATTGATCTGAATTTCTGCACCTAATGCATGTACCCGAACTTGGTTAACCGAACCAAATTCAAAGCCTTCAAGCCTCTTTTTAATACTAGATCTTAAACCATCAATGGCAATACGAGCAAGATCTTTATCAGAAATTGACAAATTATAACAACGGTTTTTTATTTCTTTGAATCTCTTAATATACTCAGAAACAGATTCATTCTCTTGTTGTCTAACCGATGTTAAATCTGTCAATTTTAATTCTGGATGCATTGTAGCAACATGTGGTACCGACTGAGTAACACGAGGCATATTATTTAATGGGACACAATGCACTAATTCAGACTGTCCAGGAGGTGCAATCCAAAAACCGGTGGTACCGGTTTCAAGAACCGGTGGTACCGGTTTTGCTGTATCCGGTAATTGAACTGATTTTGGCACTGTTTGCTCTGGAGAAAGGCTTATCGGCATATTATACTGTAAATTTTCATAAAATTCCTCTAGTACAGCCGATGAGCTAGTCTAAAGTTTCTCATGTTGCTCAATATGAGGAATATCATAAGGAATAATATTACTAACAATTCCTCTTTTCTAATCGATCCATCCTTTTTGATAGTGCAGATAAAAAATCTAATCTTTTTTGCACAGAATCAAAATTAACCACAGGTTGATCAATCAGAGTAGACGGTGAATTGCTTACAGTGGGTATTACCTTAACCTTCCGATTATCAATCTTGAATGCGGGCATCACAAAGTCTTGTGTTCTTGATACTGTGCCCTGGCGATCTTTCTTCAGCCCCATCAGAAATTGATTCTTGAAAAATTCTTGAGCTGCTTCAAACTTCTGACGCTCCTCTTCGTCGAGTTCCTCCATGGAGGGCACAACGATATTGTCCTTATCCAGATCTGAAATAGAGCCCATCTGGCTAAGGTTAGGTAGACCGGTAATATAAACCAAGATCTCTTTCCCCAGCGGAGTCGCCAAAAATGTGTTGACGCTTTTTATGGCCAACACACCGAAATATGCACTAGAACGCGCGGATCCGCAACGGATCAAACACCTGCAGCAGGCCCAGTCAAAACCGGTTTAGGAATCCGGTGAAACCGGTTTCCTAGGGTTTGCTGCGTCGACCTACGAACGCCGGCCCGGGAGGGACCCCGTCAGGGCTGGCGCGCCTAGAGTTGTTCTGAGATCGGCAGGCCACTCAGAACGACGTCAAACGCCATAGAGACGAAGCACGAACAGCAGGAGGAGTTGGAAAAGTTAGGGTTTGGAAAGGATAAAAAGTAAAGGCAATTTGTATTTAATCGATTGGATAAACCCTCAATCGGTCATGGCCCTTTATATTTATAGGGTGGGGAGGTCTTGCCCTGCAAAAAAAGTCCTATTACAACTCGGATCTACAAATAGAGTCCAAACCTACTAGGACTCGGTGAAAACCGGTTCCACCGGTTCCCTAAACCGGTTCCACCGGTTTGCCCTGTCGGACAGGCAACAGGAACCCAAACCGGCTCCACCGGTCTCTGAATCCGGTTCCACCGGTTCTTGCCATTATGCTGTCTTGTGCCAATTTTGATCATCAACAGCTTGTTTTGTGACTGTGCCTCTGGCATCAGGACGTATGTTATGACCATCAAGGGAACCGAAAGGGATCGAAATTTGGTACGTCGTGACAGCTATCATATGCTTTAACAACTTCCATTGCATTCATATGCTTGTGCTTGTGCTGCAATGCCTTTTACTCTGATTTGTTTGCGACCCTGCATTCATATGCTTGTGCTGTGACCCTGCATTCATATGCTTGCAATGCCTTTTACTCTGATTTGTTTGCAAGAAGTTCTTTTATTGTGTAGCTGGTTCATAGAAAAATTCCATGATGGATACTTTTTTTGGAACTGGGTACATGCACGGGCTTAACACTTTTGACTATGTAGGTACATCAAATTTAACATGAACCTTCATGCATGTCTAAATTCTTATATTTCAGATATATCCTTTTGTGCATGTAGTACTAATAATTATTTGGTGGATTCCTGTCTTTTACTCTTTGATGTCATCATAATTGTAAACTATTCACATTTGTTAGCAAGGCAGTAAACCATATATAGGAACTTTAGCCAGTCATTTTCCATCTGTTTTGTAAGAATGCTTATTTTATATCAGCCATCCTTCTTATTTGATTACAGATCATATGTGATCCATTAACATTCTCATGATGCACAGGTTGGAGCATCTGGAGCTTTGAATATGTGGGGGAGAATTTAAAGCAGAACAAGGTGAATTTCTTTTCACTTAATTGGCTAAAATCTTCAGCTTCCTATTGGAGATTAGAACACACTGATTGTATCAAGTAATCATTGGAACTTGCAGCGTTCGAAGGAATATCAACAAAAAGGTATGAAAACACTTGTCATTTACTTACTCTTGGAAAAAAAATCATAAACCCCCTCAAGTACAGTTGCCCTGTAGGTGTTTTTTTTCACTGCATAGATTGCTTCTCATTTCCTCTGTGTTTTCTCCCAATTTCCTATACAAATTAATGTAGCATAGATGCCATGCACTTTTTCTGTCATTTAATCTCCTTCCACAAGATTCTATTTACTGAAAGAATCATTTATGTTCATTGAGAAGTCAATGTAGCAAAGATGCCATGCATTTTTTCTTAAAACTTAAGGTTTAGTGTTGTGTTATCTATACTTCAGGTATATCTTGACCTACATTTTTACATCTAATCCATGGCTATAGTATGTACTACACTCAAATGTGCAACATTATTTTCTACTATAATAATTCATTTATTGCAGAACACCCAAATATTGTAGAATTATATCTTTAGCCACCTCATTCTCAAGTACCTTTCTCCATGTTGTGTTGGGTATCTGTCTTCTATGGCCTCACAAGATTTTGATTTCTAACAATACTGCTGTTGCAATGTTGCAGAGTGTAGTAGGAGACTCGTACAACAGTGAGCATGTAATATTAACACATTGTTGCATTAACTCAATAAATTACACTTAAATTTTTTTCGTTGTAGCAACGCACGGTCATGGACCTATATGTCACTAAATCATTCATCTTATATTCTTGGGTGTACTTGCGGAATCCAATGACGATGGACAACATGAATTTATATATATGGTGCTTATCGCGATGCAAAATCTATGTTTTTTCGTGCGAAACTTATTGTGTTCTAATTTTTTGTTTCTCTTCCGTAGCAACGCACGGGCACGAACCTAGTAACGTACAAACCTAGAGGTTTAGGCTGGTTTAAACTTTAAACTATGTTTTAACTTGGCAAAGTCCCCACAGGCACTTTATCATTGACGGGCATACCATTTCGCGGAAACAATGGATCAGTTTTCTAAAATAAATCTCACTTTGCTATATTTTTGTTTCTAATCACATTTGAAATAGCTTGGGAGATTTGTCAACCCAAAATTTCAAATTTATAGAAGTATATTTTTTTGACTTAGAAAATGATCATGATTAACAGTGCATTGACAAATAAATTACTATCAACAGATAAATATGTAAGAGAAACAATGCCAGGTATAATAGTGCTCACCGGACTCGAGCACAAACGTTTGTGACGTCTGCTATTAATGAAGGGTTATGTTTCTGGATTCTGAGCTCAGTTCCTCGTGCGTCATATGCATATACCATCCATCCACGAATGCAAGCATCTCTAGTTTGTCGTGAGTCAGACTTTCAAATTTTGGCTGTCAATAGTAAAAGAATTATAAAGACTACCAGAGTAAAGATAATGGCATTATTAGATTCATCGTGAAACCAAATATCGTAATATGTATATCTCTTACTATTTAAACTAATTTATGTATGCACATATCAATGGCCAAAATAGCATATTGAAGATCATCTCAGTGTCCTAAAATGGTTAGATTTGCACAGGGGAGGAGCATACAATATAGTAATTACTAGGCTAATCTCAATAGGGGTTTCAGTATAGTAATTACTAGGCCAATCTTAGGGCATGTACAAAGGTGAGACAACAGCTGTTTTTTTATGTACACATCAGCAAAAACTGCCTACATGGCACTATTTTTTAGCATTAAGTAGCATGTCATATCATCAATTTTGTTGGCATGGCAAAATCATTACGATTTACAAAGAGAGAGGTAAGAGAGTTTCAACAAATATAAGAGTTCTATCTTCATTAAACCCATTATGCACCGAGACTAGCCTAAGGTACATTGGACTAGTCTCAAGTGAAAGGATTGAAAGCCTAGAAACAAGAGAAATACTAGACCTGCTGAAAGTGAAAACAGAGAAGTAAGTAAACCCATCACCCAAGTTTTGCCAACCAGAAAATTTATTTATCAATATTCACTTGTTACCACAGAATGATACGAGGGCAAGGTTGGATGCTCTATAACTTTCTCTTTGCTAGTTTGGTTTTTAGTTTATTTACTTTTTTCTCTTTTATTTAAATATAAATTTTGTCGTTATGGTTTAGTATATGTTCAGTTTGTCTTTTCCTAGAAGAGTTAATGTTTGTTGTTTTAAGCCACATTTTCCCGTGAGCTACATATACATGTATAGTAGTTAAGGTACACTAGTTCAGCAACCAATTGTCATAGTTGAGCTAGTAGTAACTTTGAAAGACATAATATCAGAAATTCATGACAAAACATTAGGGCACATTTGCTAATAACCAACATTGCTTACCTTGCTCTCTCTCTAGGTCTCATTTATTAAATATCATAACACAATACTCATATATGGATACATAATTATATTTACCTGATTGTGCTACACTTTAGTTAGAAATTACTACTCTATACAATTTTTCATCTACGTCCATAGCTTTTCAATTTGCATGGCTTTTTACCTATGTGCCATTAAAAAAGATGGTACTTTCCCACAAGCCATTAAAAAGTTGGAACTTTCACAAATGTCATCGTTTCGAACTTTTTTTTTCTCGAAGCCATTCCGTCCGCAACAGCTCTAACTGTGGCCAACGGAGGTGAAAAAAGACTCAATTGCCCTCAGAAGAGCCTTGAAGAGAGGCATGAGTAGGGATGAAAACGGATCGAATACGAACGGATATGCACGAATACGAATACAGATATTTATTTTTTTCTCGGATCGGATTCAGATACGGATAGTGTAAAATGTGTCGGATATAGAACGGATATTGATATATGTTACATAATATAAGAAATATCCAACTTTGGGTACCCGGATTCGGATACCAATCAAATATTGAATCTCCGAATCCAAATATCAGATGATTCATTTAGTGTCTAAACCCTCTCGATCGGACGGACGGACAGAAAATATCCCTACCGTTTTCATCCTTAGGCGCATGAGGTGCCAGGGGAACGGCGAGGGCGCGGCGGGGTCCGCGGCGGCAGCGTACTCGGAGATGCCCAGCTCATGGACCCCCGATCCACCCAAACCACGGCAACCATGGCCGCCGCCGCCGCCTGCCACTCCCCTGCGCGCATCGCCATCTCCTGCTCCGCCTCCTCCGCGCCCGCCGCGCGAGCTCAAGCAGATGGTTGCGGCGCTAGGGGACGGCGCCGGCGCAGTGACCGCGGCAGCAGCCGCCGCGGCGGCCACCAGCGAGCGGCACCGGCAGCGCGCGTCGGGGGCTCATGCGCGGCGACGGGCCCGGGGCCGAGCAGAGGCTGCAGTCGCTCCGGCGGCGCAGCATGCGGCGGGCGGCCGAGGCGGCGCGCCGGATGCAGGCGGACGGGGAGTGGGAGCCCGGCCTGCAGAGCATCCCCGGGGAGGTCTACTGATAGCCGCCGCTAGTAGATGATGGCCGGCGACCGGCGTCCGCTGATGGCTAGTAATCCCTTATGGGTTAGGTACGCTCTGATCACTGCTAAGTGCTAGTAGAGGTGTGTGTACAGCTGTTTTTGCTCTGGATCTGGACCCTGCTTATCTTGGGCTCCAATGGCTGCTTCATCGTCCTCCGCGAGTTTGTTGGTGAATTTTTTGGTGTGAACCAGAAAGGGAGGAAACTAAAGAGATGTGTTTTGGTCTTTTGGACCTTGGATCACAATGCAGGTGCTGATAGATGGTTGATGAACTGATCTCAATTTTGACATCCAAGCTATTTGTGAATGACGGATGGTGTGAGCAGGTTGTTCAGGGCTTCAGGCCTTCAGTTCAGGAGACTGGGAGTAGCAAGATTGCTTCTCTTTTTTCTATTGTCTGGGCGTTTTTACCGTGTTATCGTCCTGTGCAACTGTGACTGTGAGCCCGTGAGCCAGATGCAGGGCGCTCAGGTGCGCCAGATACACGACGAGCACACGACAATATGGGATGTGGTCCAAGCGTAATAAGGACATTTTGCAAGCCCTGGTCCCACTTGTCAGGACTCCAAACGGCAAAAAACAAATAGAATATGAACGGAATGGCTTGGAGAACAAAGAAGTTTGAAACGGTGGCACTCATGGAAGTTCCAACTTTTTAATGGCTCTTGGGTAAGTACCATCTTTTTTAATGGCACACAGGTAAAAGGCTCTTTGTTTTTACATGTGTTTAGTTGAATACCTAGTTTGAGCTATGTGTTTAACATGGAAATTAGTATTCTCATCGTTTCTTGCATACATGTATACCTGGTGACGCACATGTATGCATAACTTAGTTAATATTTTTGTATTAGTGATGGCTCAAATATGTTATTTAGAATCATATATAGCTATGCGTTAGGATATTTAATCTATTATAATGAAAGTTGTAGGTAATTTAGATGCAGATTTAGGTCTTACTTTCAATAATTTTTAATAATGGGACAGGTGGAAAATTCATATGCAAATTTAGTGGGTTACTTTAATTTAGACTATAATTTTTATAATTTGATATGTTGATAATTTAGATGTCCATTTAGGGTTACTTTAGATTTTTTTATAATTGCAAAAGTGAATAAATTAGATATAGATTAATTGAGGGGCTACTTAGGACCTCTTTGATACAGCTTATACAACAGCTTCGGCTCGCGCTTATCAACTTCTTGTACCAAATGTTTAAACAAAAACAGCTTAGGGGAGAAAAGCGGGAAGAAGTCGCGCAAATGGCGCTCTCTACTTTTTACGGGGCTAGAGAAGCCAAAAATACTAGCTTATTCCGGCTCTTCCCATGGCAACAAACATGTTCCCATCTCTGTCCTTGGCACCGACAGACGAAGCAGCTTGGGCGGTGTAGTGATGCCGGCACTGCACAAGGCCAGCGGGCATACGACGGTGGAGTGGCGTGAGGACGGCAGCGCGGCTTGAGGACGGCAGCGCGGGACGGCGTTGCTGCTCAAGGCCGGCGGCACGGGACGCCGACGCTGCTAGAGACCAACAGGCGCGGGACGCTGCGCGAGGCCGGCGGCGCAGTGCGGGACGGCGACGCTGCGTGAGGTCGGTGGGCGCGAGATGCTGCGCGCGGCGAAGTGCGTCGTTCAGGGAGGTGGAGGGGAGGCAGCTGCTGCTCACCTGCTCAGGATAAGAATCGCTACTCCTAAAAAGAACCAAAGTCTCGGTTTTTTTCGCCTCCGCAAACCTCCCCAACGTTGTTTCGTTGCTCCGCTCCACAAACCCCCTCTGCATGGGATCACCTGAGAATTCAAAATAAATGGATCGTCTGATTTTTCGCGAGGACGGCGGCCGCGAACCCCGCGCCTTCCATCGCAATCCTCTCGCTTGCGTAGCCGCCACCGCCCTCGCCCCCTCTCGCGATGCTGCTCCGCACTCGCCTCCGCCCGCGTCGCCGCCCCTGCCCCCTGTCCATGTCGCCGCTTCCCATCGCCTCACCCGTTGCCCGCCGCCGCTCCGCATCTACCTTCACTCGCGTAGCCCTCACCCCCTCTCGCGTTGCTGCTCCGCCCTCGCCTCGGCCCGCGTCGCCGCCCGCCCAACCCTGCCCCCTGCCCATGTCGCCGCTTCGGCGCTTCACATCGCGTTCCCACCGGCTGGCAGCGACGGCGTGGGCAGAGATGGCGGAGCAGAGATGAGGCAGATGGCATTGGTGACCTGAGGCCTCGGGACAGTTCACAAAGAGTTTGAGGCGGAGTGATCTTCATTGGCCGGACGCATTTGGTGAGTGCATCCTCTAAATCCTTCTATTCGGCCCCTTTCCCGATTCGCCTTTTTTTAACCCATCTATGATTGTGTAATTAGCTGAACGTGTATTCCGCGATTGCTTGCAATGGATTAAGCCCGGCCCATCCTCCTTTTGATGTGTGTGTGATTTTTAGGGTGCAGTCATCAGATCAATGTGAGAAGTGAATTGTTTGTCCACTGATTCCAAGTATGGTCTATCGCAATACATTTTGTTTTTGATATGTAGGAATTAAATACATGACCTAGAACACACTGCATTTGATTCCGGATTTTCGGAAAGTATTGGTGAACCTTCTTTCAGCTATTCTGTATCCAATGCAGCCATTTCCATTAAACAAATTGCATTTTTATATTGAAAGTATATTAAAATTTACAGATGAACCCATTATTTGAACCACTATTGTTAGCCGATATGCATCCTCCCACTGCTGACGGCGGCGAGCTCGACGGTGCTGCGGTGCAACCTTCTGGCCGTGGGAGTGCTCCACACATGAAATAGAGAAGTAGGAGGTAGGCGGCCGTGCATTGTGATATGTTGCATATTAAGTCACAAATCTCTGTCCAATGGATAATCAAATAGATAAGTCACAATTAAAGTAATCTCATTGCCACCGCATGTCTATACGAACTTTGAGGGTGCCATATTTGTGTGAAGTACTCTTGGTTGTGTGAAGCTTCTCCAACCAGTGACTAAGAGGACAGAAAACGTTCAGCAAATATTGCTTCAATCTCATGAGGTAGTAAGAACTACAAAAGAGGTGCTCAGAGGCCGGTCTCATCATATAATGCCCTCTTCTCTGCATCTCCAAGAATGAAGATCACCTTCTGCAGCTGTTGAAACTTCTCTTTGGCATCCTGTCATTGCAGAACACCCTGTGAATTACTATATAACTCAAAGGTGATCTTTGCTGTGCTTGCTGCTTTCTGCTTTGTCCAGGATGCTTGCACTTTAGGCGTTTGATGAAATGCCTGTTCAAGCTGATGAATTCATTGCACCTTCTCTCAGTATATGTTAATCATTGTTTTGGTTTTCATGTAGAAGTGAAGAGCCATGTTTACTGTGCTTGCAAATTTCAAATGTGTGTAGATGTCCTTGCTCTTCTTGCTTAACTGACCCTGGCATCCATGAAGCCATATAATCAACCATCCAATGAAAAATGGTACCCTTCGACATTTCAATCAAGCAGTTGCAGACATCACTGGCTCCTGATAAATTCTTCTTTGTGATAAATCAGTCAAGGCAAAGATGTGCTGTGCTGATTGTACTAATGGTGTGCGGCCGGCACTGGCTGATGCAAAAATGTGGTCATGCTGCCAGAACCATGGTGCATTTTTCTCGTGGTTCTGATGAGTGGTCTGAATTGGACTTTCATGGGTAGAGAATCAAGAGTTTATGCTATTTGTGATCAACCACAAGGACAAACCTTACCTGGATTGATCCAAAACCAATTCAAGATCTGTTTAAAGACATGTCATACAAGAAGTATGTGAGGCAATTGCTATTTATTTGGGAAAAGTATATGTCTGCCATGAGAAAATATGATAATAAATGGATCCATAATATTTGGGCTTGGCCAGCTAAAAGTGCAGACAATATTCATCACGACCGGACGGGTAACTTATTTTGAAACACAATCGCATAGTTTTCAAATTTTATGTTTCATAATATATATAGTTTACATTTGGTTCTTCGTAGGTACTTAACTGGATTTCTGTTTCTACAATACATGTCTGCATGGAACCGTGTACAAACTACCCTGATATGTACGGTAAGATAATATATGTTTTGTTGCATGGTCAATAGAACTTCAAAATATATGTTACTACCTATTATTGCATACGAGACATTTATAAATATACATATTTTGTATAGAGAATGGACAGAGGAATGCGGCAGCAAATTCGTCATCAATGTATTGTCGTGGGAAGAAAATGCTTACCAAAAACTATTTCCTCTAGAGGTCAAACATTGTCTTAGCAAGGTCACATGAAAAACAATTGAGTAGTGTCTTGCGATTATAGTCGAAAAACTTAGTTATTTGTGAGGTTTGAAGTTATGATTTCTAAATTCGCTTTGTTGATTTACATTGACATATTGATGAAGACTTTCTTATGTGAAACATTGTCTTATGCAACGATATATACACTTGTGTTTGACAGATGTGGATTGTATACTTTTTGTATTTGCCCCGTAGCAACGCACGGGCACGAACCTAGTAGAAGTGATAAAAAGGAAGGTGAAGATGGGATAAGACGGAAAGAGAAATAGTTAAAAAAAGAATAAAGGAAACGGCAAGAAAATTAAATAAAAAGAAAAGAGGAAAAAATGGAAAAATATCAAGGGTAGTATGGTCATTTTATGTTCTCCATGTATTCTAAATTTCTAATTGCCAGGAGAAGCTATTTTACCAAACGTTTTTCCAACATGACAACCTAAAGCCAAAAAGAAGCTGCTTTATCAGAAAAGCTAGAGTCAGAGCTATTTTTGCATAAGCTAGAGCAGTGCCAAACGAACCCTTAGACTATTTTTATAATGTTGAAAGATGTGAGCATTTTTTTAGAAAAGTTTATTTTTGGCCATCCAATTATGGCCTCAGTTTGGTTTTGATCATCGAACCGCAAACCAGAAATCTTTGGCCACTCAACTCTCAAACCGTTCATATTTGGCCATTGAGTGATTTTGGTGGGTGGTTTTGCAGATCTGGATGCCACGTGATGGTGGGGCCCACTTGTCAGCCTTCTCTATCCTATCTATCATCTCTCCTCACTCTTCTCTCCTAATACATGGCCGGGGCTAGGCGCTCATCCACCGATGGGAGGGAAGGAGCAGTGGCACCACGGCGGTGCGCCGGGCCTCGCTTCTGCCCTGCTGCCCTCACGCCGCGGGGGGCGCTGGCGTCCACGACCCGGCTCTCTCCTCTTCCTCTCTTTCTTCTCCTCTCTCCTCTTTATGGTGGTGGAGTTCGCCATGCCCCATGCAGGTGAATGGCCGTGGCACCTGCACGGCCAGCAAGGCTCGCCCGCGCCCACACCAGCGCAGGGGAATGGTTAAGGGCGGGCGGTGGGTGGCGTAAGGGAAGAGGAATGGGGCAGCAAGGCGGTGGAGCTCGCTCTCCACCCCCACGCCAACGATCGGGCCATGGCACCCTCACTCACCCACAAGGAGAAGAGGAATGGGGCGACAACCAGCACGAGGAGAAGAGGAATGGGGCGGCTGGGCAAGGGTGCTCATGCCCCGCGCCATGTCGGTGACCAGGTGACTGAGCTCGCCCTCGTGGCCGTGGCACCTGCGCGGCCGGCACATGGGAAGGGATAGGGCAACTGGCGACTGGCTCGGGAGAGGGAGGGCAGGAGCCGTAGGGGGCAACGGCGGCTTCGACCTAGCTCGCTGTGTAGGGCAAGAACGGCCCCACCACCCCGGCTCGAAGGGGAGGAGAGAAAGAGAGAGATGGCAATAGAGGAGAGAGCGGAGAAGGGGATGAAAGTTGGTGCCCATGGGTGGGTGGCGGCCATGGAGGAGAGAGGAGAAGACGAGAAAAGAAAGAGAGAGGAGAGAGAGGACTGACATGTGGGCCTACCAGCATGTGGTGTCCACGTCAACAAACCACCCACCAAAACCGTCCGATGACCAAATATAACCGGTTTTGAGAGTTGGTGGCCAAAGATTTCTGGTTTTTCGGTTCCGTGGTCAAGTTGAATGGTCAAAATAGACTTTTTCCAAAGCATAATAGGTCGAATAGTAACTGTTATTATCAATCACGATTAAAGTATACCTGATTGACGACTGGATGTTTTTTTATTTGTTATGACATTGGGCTAGTTTGAGGTGCTTGGACTGAAAACCAAGACAGAAAGAAAGAGATGAACCAGACCTAGGCTGGCACTATAAAATGTCAAAACAGAAGAGTTAAAAACACCACCAAGATTTTCCAGCCGAAATTGTACATTATATATGAACACAACCACAAAATACATTATAAGCATGGTATTATTACCTACAAAAATCTAAATATATACATTCAACTTAACTGACGGTACAGCTAGAAGCAATCGTAAGACACACTATAACCATATAGTCGGGTTGGGGACTGACTGCGAAGATGATTTATAACAATGGTTTGTAATATAAACCATCAGTGCCAATGACTTAAAAATCATATTTTTTGCATCTTTTGGCGCCAAAAAAAATTGTATGTAGGAAGTCCATGCATGCTCACACCTCAAAGTCACACACTTTTTTGTGGCAAATTTCATGTGTTGCATTTCAACGGAGCCAAACCCGGCCACAGCCTTCTTCACATGAAAGCTTCTTCTACCTCACTATTGACTACAATCGGATATATTTTCCTTTTGTTCCTTTTTTCCAAAAGTTTTCAGCTGGGATCTTTTACCCAGGGCACAGTTTACTCTCTTTTGAGTGCAAAATTAATTTGTCACAGAACTTGAAAATAGTGCAAACACACACCACTTGTATTGTTTTGAGGGTGCAATAAGGTCTCAGCGTGCCAACAAGGCAACAAGTGTGACAGGTCCCCCCAGGACATTAGATAGGACACTGGCATGGAGTCATGGAGATGAACAGGTTTCGCTGCACGTGTCAATGTGTCATAGGATGGGCTCACTAGTTTTAGAAAACTAAAATTATGGTCCTATTGTTCATCAGGCACTTGGGTGATCTACTTTATTAGACAAAAGGGCAATTGTGTGACATATGAACAAGTGGCAAATTGTAGCAAGCGATGGATGTACGAGAGTGATTTTAAAACAGCACTTCACAACTTGTGACGCAAAGCATGTTTGCCTCGATTCCTATTGTTTATGATCTGCTTTTATGCTTAGAATGTTGTAAGAACTTAGCTGAGTGTGGTCAAGGGCACAAAGATATTTCCTTTTTCTAAAAAAAGAGCTAAGGATAGGGATCAAGGTCATTCTTTGTTTGTATTCCAAATTTAAAGTGGTCTGTTTGGTTTGGATTGGATTCAAACTAGGTGGCGTTTGAGCGGTGAGACATATAGGATGCTCAGGTGGCAATGGAGACCTTGAGGCATCTGGCATGACACTAGTACCATGACTTTTGAGTATATTGTTTTGGGTACTCGATCTATATCAATTCCAAAACATAAGATATTTTAGTTTTGTTTTAAGTAAAAAATCTCTATCTTTACCAATGCAAACTTTATAGACAAATAACATATTGAAGAAAAAAGGAAAAAAAACGCCAGCAGCTACAATTTTACCACATTACTTGTAATAAATCCACTGTGAAACATGCCTTCTAAAATTGCATTGTTGACCCAATTGCACCTCCAAACCAAACTCAAATATATGTTTTTGCACGGTTTCAGATTCTATACGACAAAAAGTTGCACCAATGACCAATGCGCAAGTTGTGTTACCCACGGCATGACATGGCACGGCACGGCACGGCGCAATTTCTGTTGGATGTCCTGACTTTCGCGCCTAGTTTGTTCTGATCTAGGAAACTTTACTATAGGCCGTGTTCACCAAAATTTTGATCGGTAATAAATGCAACTTTGACCGCTAATTAGGGGTATTAAATAAAGTCAGTTTACAAAACTACCTCCACAACCCCCGCAAATTCACGAGACGAATCTAATGAGGCATTTGACTGCACGATTAGATGATGATTACTGTAACATTACTGTAGCAAATCATGGATTAATTAGGCTCCTTAGATTCGTCGCGCAAAGTTGCACTCATCTGTGAAAAAGTTTTGTAAATAGACTTCATTTAGACCTTCATGCATGCGAGATTCCGTTTTGTAAATTTGTTGACAGGGGCATGTGAACACGGCCATAGTCAACTACTAGCTGGGTGCGACAACAACATCATCATTGTTTCCGTGCCAACCCATTAAGGCGCATGCTGGTTGAAAACTTGCTGACATGTGATGTGACAATTTGGGTCGCTGACAACAAGTCACACCCAAATTTGTTGCGAGGACTCGTGTAGCTGCCAAGTCATGCTTTTGTCCTCCTTTGGCTTGTAGGTAGGCCGGTTTGACTACAAGTGACTAGTGCAGGATCTTGTGATCTTGTCCGGCCGCGGCCTCTAAAATATCCACCAAAAGCTAGGAAGCACCAGAGATGGCCATGGAGAATCATGGAGCTGCCGTTGGAGGAGACGAGGATAGCTCGGCGCTGACAGAGGCCAAGAAGCAGCTGCGCCTCGCCACGCCGCTCGCCGCCGGGCTCCTCCTGCAGAAGATCATCCAGACCATCTCCATCATGTTCGTTGGCCGCCTCGGCGAGCTCCCCCTCGCCAGCGCCTCCCTGGCCACCTCCTTCGCCAGCGTCACCGGCTTCAGCCTGCTGGTAAGCGTCTCCTGCTCAAAACTCGCTCGTCTTCCTCCTTCCGTTTCTGCCGGAGGGGAATGAACGAAAGTGACGTGGCGTGCCAGACAGACAGGCATGGCGAGCAGCCTGGACACGTTGTGCGGGCAGGCCTTCGGCGCCGGGCAGCGCCGCCTGCTCGGCGTCTACAAGCAGCGGGCGATGCTGGTGCTGGCCCTGGTGAGCGTCCCGGTGGCGCTGGTCTGGGCCTACACCGGCGAGATCCTTGTGGGGTTCCGGCAGGACCGGGAGATCGCCGCCGGCGCCGGGAGCTACATCCGGTGCATGGTCCCGGCGCTGTTCCTGTTCGGGCAGCTGCAGTGCCACGTCCGGTTCCTGCAGCCGCAGAACGTCGTGGTGCCGGTGATGGCCAGCTCCGCCGTCACCGCCGGGGTGCACGTCGCCGCCTGCTGGGTGCTGGTGCGCAGGCTCGGCCTGGGCGCCAACGGCGCCGCGCTGGCCAACGCCGTCTCCAACCTCGTCAACCTCTCGGCCCTGGCGCTCTACGTCAGGCTCTCGCCGTCGTGCACGGACACGTGGACGGGGTTCTCCCGCGAGGCGTTCCGCGGCATCCCCGCCCTCTTGAAGCTCGCCGTGCCGTCCGCCGCCATGGTCTGGTGAGGAACACACCGCGTGCACTGGTGCACATTGTCCTTGTTACATGCCGCACCATTTTATACCTTGACATGATCGACGACGAGTGCGTGCCGCCATTGCTCATGCGTGTCGATCTGCGGCCGGTGTCGGTGTGTGCAGTATGGAGTGGTGGTCCTTCGAGCTGCTGGTGCTGCTCTCCGGGCTTCTCCCCAACCCCAAGCTCGAGACCGCCGTGATGTCCATTTGGTGAAACTCTACGCCTGCCTCTTGTGTTGAACATGCATTGCATTGCAAGCTGTTGTTTGCTCTGTGATCTAAGGTTTGCTATTGTGCTTCTTGCAGCTTCAACACCTATGTCTTTGCATTCATGCTCCCTATGGGACTTGGTGCTGCAGCAAGGTGGGTAGTCCGAATTTGAAGGTGCTCATCTCCGTTCCACAAATGTTTTTTTTAGAAAAACCGTTGTCAGTATGTTAACGGTGGCTATTGCCATTGCGCGAACAATTGCCTCCCCTGTTTGTGTGCAGCATACGTGCTTCAAACGAGCTTGGTGCAGGGCGTCCACAGGCGGCGCGCCTTGCGACGCGGGTGGTCATGCTCTTGGCCTTCACCCTGGGCGTTTCTGAAGGTCTTGTGATGGTGCTAGCGCGCAATCTGCTGGGATATGCGTTCAGCAACGAGAAGGAAGTGGCCATGTACACAGCTAGGTTGATGCCGATCCTCGCGGTGTGCACCTTATTTGACTGCCTGCAGTGTGTTCTCTCAGGTACTTAACACAGCCCCACACTCCAAGCTACTAGTTGAGAATTGAGACAGACAGTCCTGCGAGACTCTGTACTGTGCAGAAACAGGAAAATAGATTCATTTCTGAAACTGGAAAAACAGAGAAACAGAAAAGTTTAGACACTCAAGCATTGAGCATTTCTGCTCATTCTCACGTGGAAAGCAGAGAAAATGTCCACACATTCAGACAGTCAGCATTTGAGCTCATGCCCTTGGCATTTCTTCGCATTGACGTGCGATTCCAGTACCAATCTGTAGTTTTCTTTTCTTTTTCTTTTTTTTTTGCTAAACATGTAAGGAGTTTGTGGGTGTGATGGAACTAGGTGATTTACGGTAGGCTCCATGCTTGATGTGCAGGTGTTGTTAGGGGCTGTGGACGGCAAAAGATTGGTGCCTTGATCAACCTTTCTGCATTCTACATCGTTGGCATCCCTGCGGCATCCATTTTCGCCTTCGTCTGTCATCTCAGAGGAACGGTATTATGCTTTCTCGTCAATTTCCTTTTTGGAAGAAATTAATCTTCATTCATTTTTGCTTTCACGGTTAAAGCTACTATGAAACAGAGTTTTTCTTGTTCGAACGGAACAGGGGCTCTGGTTTGGGATCTTGTGCGGAGTAGCAGTGCAGATGCTCTTGCTTCTCTGCATCACCATACGCACCAACTGGAACAAAGAAGTAAGCTGAAGTTTGGACCTTGGGTGCATTTGAATTTGGATCCTTTCTTTCACCTTGTTCTGAATGTTTCTTGTTGGGATTTCTAGGCATTGAAGGCGAATGATAGAGTTTTCAGTTCTTCTCTTCCTGTCGGCGACACGATAACATCAGATTGTAGCGAGCATGGAAATGGATGCAGTTTTGTTGGGAAGGATGGTGAAGGAACGATTGAGGGGACAAAAGGTTCTACTACTCCGAGCAGCAAAGGTTGATGACAATAGTGCTGGTTGTCAAGGCCGTTAAAAATTAGTGTTAGGCTCGCATCATGTGCCATTTACTCACTGTGTATTGCCTTCAGTACAGAATTTTTTGTTCATCCTTGTGTCTAAGTGAAAGAAATGCACCAAAGCATGTGTAGCAGGGCACTGAAGATGTATTCATTTTTTTTGAGGGGTACTAGGGCAGGCAAGAAGCCGGCCTGAACGATTGTATTAATATGCTAGGTTAGGCATATAAGTATTTTGAAGTGAGTATTGAGGGAAGAAGAAAAACTAGGTATTATATTACAAAACTAAACAAATCACTCCAGGAGGTGAGGAAGGTCGAGACCGAGGGGCTGTGTGCGCGATGGCACCGCAGGCGCAAATCCAAGCAAGCCGCTCTGACCACTGCTGAGGGGGGCAGTGTTTGGCCTGAGAATACAAGGGCATTGCGACATTTCCAAATGTTCCAGAGCAGCGCGTTGATGACGGCAGAGGAGGGCCATCAAGAAGCTCAAGTATCGTCCCGAGGTCGTGGAAGGATGCAAGATATGGGGCTGAGGGCCAGTGAATGAGCTGCCAGACGTGACGGGCTCGCGGACAACGGAGGAGCAGGTGATCCTGGTCTTCATGTGCCCTACAGTAAGCACAGGTAGGAGACTCGATGATGTGCCTGTGGTGGAGGTGCACGGCGGACGGTAGACGGTCGTGATGGACGAGCCACAGGAAGTGCTTACACCTGGGAGTAGAAGCATTGACCCAGATTTCTTGAGCAAAGAGGTCCCAAGGGCGGCTGGACATGTGCTAGTCATAGAAGGCGGAGGAGGAGAAGGGCGCCATGGCAGTTCCCATGCCCCGCAGGTCAGGAGTGTCTTGATCAAGATGCAATTCAAGCAAGGCTTGGTGGACAGTAGCCAACTCAGCGGTGGCAGCAGACGAGAGCTACGTGGAGTTCCCAGGCGCCTGAGGTTCGCATGGTGGCGACCGTGGCGTGCGGCCGCGCGCAGTGTGAGAAGAGCGCCGGGAAGAGGTCTACCAAGGGGCGGGGTCCAATCCAGTGAACATACCAGAAGGAGGTGGAGGCACCGTCACCCAGGTGGACTTGGGTATTGGATCGGAATTCCGGTAACAGCTGCAGGAGGCCGGTCCAGACCGGGGTGTCGAGGTGGTGAGGATCCCCCATGTCTCAGCCGACGTCCGGCCCATAGGTGTGCAGGAACCAGCGCTGCCAGGAGGTGGAGGCCGGCAGGTGGAGTTTCGCCCAGAATTTGGAGAGCAGGCCCTTGTTCTGGATTGCCAGGTTCTCTTGACACCGAGGCCGCCATGGTCTTTGTCCCAACAGACCATCTCCCAGGCTGCCTTGCACTGGCCGCCTGTCACACCTCCAGTTAAAAAAGAAGGAAGTTAAAAAAAACGAAAGAAACAAAAATCAGTTAGCAGCACAGCGGCGGCACAGCGCCGCCACTGCTGCCCGTCCTGCGGCCGCCGGCGATGCTCGACACGTGGTCCAGAGCATGTTAGAAATATAGGCAGTATTCGACACATTTTAATTCCGAACAAAAGCATGTGAATCATAATGACAGTTAGTGATCCAGTGAGAACATGATATGTGCATGTGTTCAAGTTCAATCTCATATTAAACAAGAACAAAATAAAGAACCACAGAAGGTTCAGAATGTACCCTGAGACGGGGCCGCTGCCGGAGGCATTGGCTGCGTCGTTATCAACTGGATTAGTCATACTAATCGGTTGACCTTGTTCGGTGTAGCCGTATAAATTTGATGCAGTGGCGAGTTGATGCAGTGCAGTCCCTCGAACGGCACCGGGAAATAGTGGATGTAGTGGTACAGGCCACCAGGAAGAAGACGACGCAGACGATCTTGAGCAGTCGCGTGAAGACGCTCCCCAAAAACCTTATCGCCTGGCTATCCCGAGCAGGATCTCAAGCCAGTCGAGGTTCCGGAGGCTCTGCTCTCGCTAGAACCGTGCGCGCAGTGCTAGCGATGGGGAGGCAAGCGTTGCAGCAGAAACAATGAGGGAGAAGGGAGAGGTCTCCTAAACAGGAATACCTGAGAGGTTGTGTTGGTGTGTATCTCTGGGTAGGGGAGGGCCTCCTTTTATAGGCGCTGCCTGACGAGGGGGGGATACACCTGGACGCCTCTGCAGGAAAGTCAAGAATCCCGCGGAGCAAATAAGGCACGTCCCTGTGAGCGTTTAAGGTAGGTAATTGATTCTGCCATAATCTCGTTGATTTGCAAAACCAATCACAGCACCGCAACACATCACGTCCATCCGTCCGTCCGTCCGTCACGACACGCCCACGGCCTCGGCCCGGCTCGGCGAGGCGAGCGAGCGCGCGCGCGCGTGTGGCATCCCGGTTACCCTTTGCCAACTTCACATTGGGTGTACCACGTGTCCACCTAATAAGTTGGTTGAGATCCTCTTAACTACCAATATGGTAGTAACCACTTTTAACTCCCTTTGCATTAATCGTGGGCCTTAAATATTTTAGATTTAATTGAAATATAAAAGGGCCAAGCCCAAATAAATCCAACAATCCCCACCAATATTTCACGGCACACGAGAAATGCCCTCAGCCCCATTGCTGTTTTGATATACCAGTGTTTCGGTAGAGACTGTTAAGTTAAACTTCCACCTAGAGTAAAGGCTACGCTCATCCACAACTGACCAATGGACTATGCGAACAAGTTTTACCAGAACACTTTTACTGATACTAGGCTGCTTATTGCATCCCCGTGGTTTGGAGCATATAAGTCAAACTCCAGGCCTTTCATGAGTATCTAGAGATAACCCACTCTCATAGACTGTGACTAGCAGTCGAACTCATATAGGTGTAATTCTCATAAGATGTTCTGTAGGTCAACATCTCTGCTTCTCAAAAGCCACTCGAATTACATTAAGGTGTACACCATCCTGCCATACAGAAAAGAAGAGAAATGCATCCACCCTGGAATTAACTTGTTTCAAGGTTCTCTTCTCTCAGTCAAACAATAGCTTGTTTTCTCATCCTAATTCACGGAATCTCCGATCACATAGGACAGGTTCCCACTATTGAGTGACTCACATGGGTCTCATTCCCAATTCTTTGGATGCAAAATCTATCACATTTCGTGAAAGACCCTTTGTAAATTGATCTGCCAGGTTCTTAGCCGTCTGGACATAGTCCAAGGCAATTACTCCGGAGGTTCTCATTTTCCTGACAGACTTCAACCGCCTCTTCACATGCCTTGATGACTTCATGTTATCTTTAGAACTGTTTACCTTGACAATCACCGTCTGGTTATCACAGTTCATTAGAATCGCCGGTATCGGTTTTTCAACCACTGGCAAATCCATAAGGAGATCACGTAGCCACTCGGCCTCCATTGTGGCGGTGTCTAATGCCGTGAGTTCTGCTTCCATGGTAGACCTCGTTAAGATGGTCTGCTTGCAAGACTTCCAGGAGACAGCACCACCTCCAAGAGTGAACACATATCCACTTGTGGCCTTTATCACATCGGCATCAGATATCCAGTTTGAGTCACTAAAACCCTCCAGTACCTTCGGGTACCCAGTATAGTGAATCCCATAGCTCATTGTACCCACTAGGTAGCGCATTACTCTGTCCAGAGCATTCCATTGATCATCTCCCGGATTAGACACGAACCGGCTAAGTTTGCTTACGGCAAACGAGATGTCAGGTCTTGTAGCGCTAGCTAGGTACATAAGTGAGCCTATGATCTGAGAGTATCTCAGCTGATCTTTCATGTCCCCTTTGTTTTTCTTTAGTATTTTACTGGCATCATAGGGTGTTGGAGCAGACTTGCAGTCACTGTATCCGAAGCGACTCAAGATCTTCTCCACATAGTGGGACTGTGTAAGTGTCACCCCACCATCACCTTCTTTTACCAGCTTAATATTAAGAATAACATCAGCTTCACCCAAATCTTTCATCTCAAAATTCTGAGACAAAAACTTTGACCTCCTTAATCACGTCAAGACTTGTCCCAAAAATCAAGATGTCATCAACATACAAGCACAGGATCACTCCTTTGCCCCCACCATAGCGATAGTACACACATTTGTCAGCTTCATTCACAACGAAGCCAACAGTCGTGAGGGTTTTATCAAACTTCTCATGCCACTGCTTAGGTGCTTGCTTGAGGCCATACAGAGACTTTATCAACTTGCACACCATTCCCTTTTGACCTTCTGCTATGAACCCATCAGGCTGATCCATATAGATCTCCTCCTCTAACTCTCCATTTAGGAAAGCTGTCTTTACGTCCATATGATGAATGAGAAGACCATGAGAGGCTGCCAGGGACAGTAGCACTCGAATTGTGGTCAACCGGGCAACTGGTGAGTAAGTGTCAAAGAAGTCTTCTCCTTCTTTCTGAGTATAGCTTTTAGCAACAAGCCTTGCCTTGTACTTTTTAATAGTACCATCAGGCCTTAGCTTCTTCTTGAACACCCACTTACATCCCACAGGTTTGCACCCATAAGGACGTTCAACTACTTCCCAAGTTCCATTAGACATAATTGAATCCATCTCACTCCGTACCACTTCCTTCCAATAGTCAGCGTCTGGAGAGGAATATGCCTCTTCAATGGTTTTGGGAGTGTCATCCACAAGGTACACAATGAAATCATCACCAAAAGACTTTGTAGTCTTCTGTCTCTTGCTCCTCCTAGGAGCTTCATTGTCATCCTCCTCAGGATTTTCCACAAGTATTTGTTCTGTGTTCCATCACAAAGGCAGGTGTAGCTTTTATAGACAGTTCTCTGCTAGATGTGCTTTCTTCCCTCTTCATAGGAAAGATGTCCTCAAAGAAAGTAGCATCTCTGGATTCCATTATTGTACCAACATTCACGTCTGGCACTCCAGATTTCACTATTAAGAATCTATATCCAACGCTATGCAGAGCATAACCAAGAAAGACACAATCCACAGTTTTAGGTCCGAGTTTACGTTTCTTGGTTATTGGCACATTGACCTTTGCCAAACATCCCCAAGTCCGTAAGTAGGAAAGCGTGAGCCTTTTCTTCTCCCATTCCTCGAATGGAGTTTTCTCTTTATTCTTTGGAGGAACACGATTCAGGACATGACACGCTGTCAATATAGCCTCACCCCACCATTCCTTAGAGAGTCCCGCTGTGTCTAACATGGCGTTAACCAAATCAGTTAGAGTGCGGTTCTTTCTTTCGGCAACCCCATTTGACTGAGGTGAGTAGGGAGGCGTCCTCTCATGAATCATACCATGTTCCTCACAGAATTGAGTAAACAAGTGTGAGAAGTATTCTCCACCACGATCTGACCTTATACGTTTGATCTTTCTCTCAAGTTGATTCTCCACTTCAGCTTTATAGATCTTAAAGTAGTGTAGTGCTTCATCTTTTGACTTAAGCAAATAAATGTAATAGTATCTAGAAGAGTCATCTATTAATGTCATAAAATACTTTTTACCCCCTTTGTCAACACGCCATTCATCTCACTAAGATCAGAATGCACGAGCTCCAGCGGTGCCAAGTTCCTCGCCTCCGCGGCCTTGTGAGGCTTGCGAGGTTGTTTTGATTCAACACACACAAGGCACTTAGAACCTTTGACCGTGGTAAATTTCGGAATTAAATGTAAACTAGCCAAGCGCGACATACAACCAAAATTAACATGACACAGCCGAGAGTGCCAAACATTCGACTCATCATCATTGACCACATGATTCACCATATTATTACAAGAATCTGATAAAAAAAGGCGGAACAAACCTCCGCAATCATAGCATTTTCCAACAAAAGTTCCATACTTAGAAAGTACACATTTATTGGACTCAAACACTAATTTATAACCATCTCTACACAGTAGAGAGCCGCTAACTAGATTCTTCTTGATAGTAGGGACATGCTGCACGTTCCTCAGCTGCACGGTCTTTCCCAAAGTAAGCTTCAGATTGACCGAACCAACACCAAGTACATGTCACACCCGATTTTGTAAACAAAACCGAATGACTATCATATGTGCGCCAGGATCAAGTTTACACACATATGAGACTTCATCAGTGATATAAAAGACAGTGCAAAACGTAAATCATATTAAATACCATTATTACACTCACGGAAGCGAATTACTAGCAGCGGAACCTTCAAAACCTCTCCATAGGCAGCTGACTGGGGAAACACGTATGCCTAGAAACTTCCAAAGCACTCCACTGAAACTTCTGTCTAAGCCTGAGCCGCAGATAAAGCAAGGTTGAGTACACTTATGGTTGGTACTCAGCAAATGTAGAGCAAAGCAAATGACATGCAAAGGCTTAACAAGGAAATAGTTTGGCTTCTAATTAAATTGCTTTAAGCACTTAAGTTGGTCAAATTTTATTTAGCATCATAATTACTAAAGTATAAGTATATACCAACCCAATTAAACATATGGTAAACCATAAGCATCATCAACAACATAAATAAACCAATTTAATTCTTCTTTCGATATATTAATCATGTGAGGGTCCAGGCCGCTCATGACCGCGAGCACGGCTATTGCAATAGATTTTAGACACTCTGCAGAGATTGTACAGCTTTCCCCACAATTCGTGTTTCTCATTATGCCCGGGTTAATTACTCCCTTCAACACTTCCTTTGGTGAGGGGCCAGAGAATCACTACGAAGCCTTTCCAAAGAATTTCCCAATGTGTGTGTGCTCCCTTGCCAGACGGGTCTATAAAAGGCGCACCTTCCTGCCCCCGCACCTCTGCTCACAACCCTTGCCGGTAGCAACCAGCCCATACCACACATGCAGTGCATCCACACAACAAAGGGATCTTCTAATTACTTAGCTAAGACCAGAGCCATGTGGTATTGTGGTTGTACGGGAAATCCCGGGTGGTTCTCCATGTTCCAATTAATCAATGTGGTCTTGGTTTAACATTCTCATAAGATCATGTATATCATATATAAAAGATATCACAATATTATTATCTTCACATTTAGTGTAAACCAATCCCATGTATAGCAACTAAGCAAATGCTACCCAACATGAATATAAAACCCAGGTTAACAAGGTAGGATTAAAGAAAAACTAGTCATCCTAAATATAGGACCCATCATGATTATAAGCATGCAAGCAATAGCGAACCACGGTGTATAAGCATGTCATATGGTTATTAGGACAAAAAGTATGATCAAGAATACACTTGCCTTAAATTAACAACTGCTACTGCTCAGGGTCTTCTCAACGGAATACTCGAAACACCAAGAACGATCCTTGGATACCACGAACTTTGCACCTTCTACTCGACGCACAGGGTCACATACAAGAACAACAATACAACAAATAAGAAACAATACACCAAACATGGGCAACAGTACAAAGAAATGGTATAAAGGTATAGATCAAGTCCTTACGGTCACGTGAGCTGAAGAATCACTCGAATCGGAGTTGAAACGACCAAGATACGGATAAAACGGTGTTCCAGGGGCTTATCTGTGAATACACAAATTCCAGGGGTTAGATTGATAGGAATCCAAGGGCATATACATAATTATGTATATAAACTCAGGGTTGAATGCGTAAAAGAACAAGGCCGGACGACGGGTTAGATAACGTGAAAAGCCAGGGGTTAAACCGCGAGATAAAAGGACTCAAATGTAAATACTTTCAACAGAACCAGGACGGCGGGTTTATTACCAATAAGTCCAGGGTCTCTTTAGCAAAATTGCTCGGCTGACCGGTATGTTCTTCTGTTGACTAGATCTGGGGCGTCGATCTCGCGATGGACGGGTGACGGAGCTCGTCGGTTTTAGGTCGCCGGAGAACGGGCCGACGGCGGCGCCAAGCGGCGAGTTCGCCGGAATTACTCTGTTCTGGGGCTGCGGAGCACGAATTTCAACGAGGAAAGGCTCTGGGTGATGCTCACAACCTCGTGAACACGTTGAGATGACTTCGTAGTCGATTTGGAGGACGGTGGCTCGGCGCGACGCGAAGAAGCGGCTCGACCTGTGTGCGGCAACTCCGATGAGCGATTCCTGGGAAACAAGGGCAAGTCCAAGAGTTCAAGCGGTGCGTTAAGCTTCAGTACCTCGATGTGAATCCCTTGGATGGCCTCTGGTGCACTGGAAGGCGGCGGTGAGGGAGATCGAAGGTGGCGGCGCAGGCTTCGGTTTCACGACGCAGAAACTCGCGGACGACGGGGCTTTGAGCGGTTAGGGTTTCAAGGGCCAAGGAGGTTGCGGCGCTGCGTGGCTCGCTACTTAAAGGCCGGGGCGCTTGCCTTGGCGTGCGGGCCCAGGGGAAACTCCAGGGGCAGCGCGAGTTCGGACTCGAGTTCGTCCGTGCCCGAGTCGGAGGTCGGGGACGGGTCTGACCCGCGGGACCCACCGGCCGGTGAGACAGAAAGGAGAAGGCGACGGGCTGCACTGGGCCGCGGGGAAAAGCTGGATTGGGCCGGGAGCGGGAAATGGGCCGGACCTGCAGCACACGACGGGAGAGATGGAGGAGGATAATCGGACAAAACAAAGGTTCGAGGAGGCAAACCGAACTTAATCAGAAACAACTCATAATACAATGCACCAGCATGTATGCAACAAAAACTTATTGTGACTATTAAATTAATTATTTAATTGAATAAAAACCTAAATAATTCCAATTAAATCATAGAAATTTATTTATGCCTCAAATAAAACCTAGAAAATTACAGAAGTGTTTCTACAATTTCTTGTGATGAAAATTAGGGTGTTACAAACCTACCCCCCTTAAAAGAATCTCGTCCTCGAGATTAGGATGAACTTGCGAAGAGATCGGGAAATTCCGCCATTAACTCATCCTCTCTTTCCCAAGTTGCTTCATCCTCCCCATGACGACTCCATTGCACCTTGCACATTTTAATCACCTTGCTTCTAGTAGTTCTTCCAGCTGTCTCCAATATCTTCACTGGATACTCCATATAAGTCAGATCATCCTGCACATTTAATTCTTCCATAGGTAGCTGTTCTTCAGGCACTCTGAGGCACTTCTTAAGCTGTGATATATGGAAGACATCATGCACATCTGACAAACTAGCTGGTAACTCCAACTGATAAGCTACTTCACCCTTTCTTTCAAGAATCTTGAATGGCCCAATGAATCTAGGTGACAATTTTCCCTTCACTTTAAATCTGCGCAAACCTCTGATAGGAGAAACCTTCAAATACACATAATCACCAACTGCAAAAGTTAACTCTCTTCTCCTAACATCAGCATAACTCTTCTGTCTAGACTGGGCTGTCCTCAGATTCTCTCTGATAATCTGAACCTGTCTTTCTGCCTCTTGCAGTATTTCTGGACCAAATACCTGACTTTCACCTGTTTCACTCCAATATAATGGAGTTCTGCACTTCCTTCCATACAAAGCCTCAAAAGGTGACATCTCCAGGCTTGCCTGGTAGCTGTTGTTATATGAAAACTCTGCATACGGTAAACTATTATCCCAACTTTTTCCATGCTTCAAAGCACAAGCTCTCAACATATCCTCCAAAATCTGATTAATCCTTTCGGTCTGTCCATCTGTCTGAGGGTGATAGGCAGAACTGAAATTCAGCTTAGTATCCATAGAGTCATGCAACTTCTGCCAGAATCGTGATGTAAACTGAGTACCTCTGTCTGATACGATCTTCTTGGGCACACCATGCTGACAGACAATACGAGACATATACAACTCTGCTAGCTTGGCACTGGTATAAGTGGTCTTGACTGGAATGAAATGAGCAACCTTAGTGAAACGATCCACAATAACCCATATAGAATCATAACCGTCTCGAGTACGGGGCAATCCCACTATGAAATTCATGCTGATTTCTTCCCACTTCCATTCAGGTACCTTCAATGGTTGAAGCAATCCTGCTGGTCTCTGATGTTCAGCCTTAACTCTTTGGCACACATCACACAACGCCACATGAGTACCAACATCTCTCTTCAACCCATACCACCAGTACCTTTCTTTCAAATCCTGATACATCTTGGTACTTCCAGGATGAATAGAGTAAGCAGAATCATGAGCTTCTCTTAATATCTTATCTCTGAGCTGTGCCATATCTGGCACACAAATCCTTTTCTTGAACCAAATAGTACCATGCTCATCTTCAGTAAAATCAGGGGCTCTTCCAATTGCCATAAGCTCCTTGATTTCCTTGATCTTCTCATCATTAAGCTGACCTTGGCGAATCTCCTGCTCAAGAGTAGACTCAACCTCCATAGTCACTCCTTCTGTATGAGCAACAAATCTAAGGTTCAATCGCTCAAATTCTTCACACAACTTCTCTGGCATCTCATGAGTCAAGAGGGTATTAGCATGACCCTTCCTGCTCAAAGCATCTGCAACCACATTGGCTTTACCAGGATGGTAGTGTATCTCCAGATCATAATCCTTGATCAATTCTAGCCAACGACGTTGCCTCAAATTCAGATCCTTCTGTGTGAATATGTACTTCAGGCTCTTATGGTCAGTATAAATCTGGCACTTGTTCCCAAGCATATAGTGCCTCCAAATCTTCAATGCATGAACCACTGCTGCTAACTCCAAATCATGAGTAGGATAATTCAACTCATGTTTCCTCAACTGCCTGGATGCATAAGCTATAACATGTCCTTCTTGCATAAGAACACATCCAAGACCTTGACGAGAAGCATCGTAGTAGATATCAAAACCCTTATGAATATCAGGCATCACTAACACTGGAGCAGTAGTTAGCCTTTTCTTCAACTCTTCAAAACTGGCTTGACATGCATCTGACCACCTGAATTCTTTTCCTTTCTCTAATAATGAAGTGAGGGGCTTCACTATTTTAGAAAACCCTTCAATAAATCTTCTGTAATATCCTGCCAATCCCAGAAAACTCCTGATCTCAGGCACATTCTTTGGTGGCTCCCACTTCAGAACATCTCTAACTTTGCCTGGATCAACTTTTATTCCACCATCTGTAATGACATGACCCAGAAAAGATACTTCCTTCAGCCAAAACTCACACTTACTGAATTTGGCATAGAGCTGATTCTCTCTGAGCTTCTACAATACTAGCCTCAAGTGTTCCTCATGTTCCTCTTCATTCTTGGAGTAGATCAAAATATCATCAATGAATACCACCACAAACTTATCCAAGTACTCCATAAACACCTTGTTCATCAAATACATAAAGTAGGCAGGAGCATTAGTCAAACCAAAAGACATAACTGTATACTCATACAAACCATATCTGGTAGTGAAAGCCGTCTTCTGGATATCTGATGGCCTGATCTTCAACTGATGATAGCCTGAACGCAAATCAATCTTGGAGAATACCTTGGCTCCTTTCAACTGATCAAACAGATCCTCGATCCTGGGCAGAGGGTACTTATTCTTGATAGTAACTTCGTTCAATGATCTGTAATCAACACACATCCTCTGTGTACCATCTTTCTTCTCAACAAAGATAACTGGTGCTCCCCAGGGAGATGAACTAGGGCGTATGAAACCCTTATCCAACAACTCTCTCAGTTGTTTCTTAAGTTCTTCTAGTTCATCAACTGACATTCTATAAGGCCTCTTAGAAATAGGAGCTGTACCAGGTAGAAGCTCAATGAGGAACTCGATATCTCTATCTGGTGGCAAACCTGGCAAATCATCTGGGAACACATCTGGAAACTCACATACTACTCTGATCTCAGCAACTGTAATACTCTTAACTTGATTTGCATTTGCCTGTATTGAATTCAGTTGCTTCTGGCTGATCTGAGTATGACTTTTATCTTCATTAATCACCTCATGTTGCACTACGGCTTTCCTTTGGTTGTTTCCACCAAACAAATGTGGGTATTTCTGTGGACACATGCCCTTGTCATGTCCTTTTTGCATGCAATGGAAACAAGTCTTCATACTTGGAGCTTTTGATTTTCCAGACTTGACCTGCAAACTCTTTGGCTCTGGCTGAATGGATGCTTGATAATGATCAAGTTGTGGTCCATAGCTGATTTTTGGGACTTGAGCTTGGTTGGAGTGGCCATATTGGTGGACTGGATAACTCTGCACCTCAGTCTGCTGAGTAAGACGGAAACGAGTTCTGCGATCAGTCTGTAACTGTCTCTGAGAGTCCATCTTCCTCTTCTTCTTCTCATTTATATCATCTCTCAAATTCTCTATCAAGAGTGCCTTATCCACTAGCTGATCGAAGGTAGAAAAGGTATGCACCATCAACATATATCGAATAGGCACGATCAATCCTTCTTGGAAGAGTTCTTGCTTCTTCTCATCATTAGCTACCTCTTTTGGTGCATATCGTGACAACTGAATGAACTTGTCACGGTACTCAATCACTGACATCCTTCCTTGTTTTAGATTGAGGAACTCTTTCTTCTTCTGCTTAATCACACTCACAGGGATATGATATGAGCGAAATTCATGCTTGAATTCCTTCCAGGTGATGTTATTTGAGTCTTCATGAGCATCACAATATGCATCCCACCAATCTGAAGCTGCACCTTCTAGTCTTCCGGCAGCATATAAGACCATCTCTCTGTCAGTGCACTGAGTAATCATTAGCTTCTTCTCCACTGTTTTAATCCAATCATCAGCATCGAGAGGATCTACAGAGTGAGAATATGTAGGTGGGTCGTGACTCATGAAATCCCTGTGTTTGTCTCTTGGGGGCGGTGGAGGACCTATATTCTGATTCAGCTGAATAATAGAGTTGGCCATATTGGTCATCAACTGAGTCTGGGCTGCCATTAACTGTTCCAATGCTGAATTAGACATCTGGTTCTGACTTGAGTTAGGCTCTGGATTGTTTTCACTGCTTCCAGCACCAGACCTAGTGTTCACCATCTGATTGTATAGAAAACAAAAAAAATTTAGATAGATATAGAAAATATGGTACTAGTGCAGGTGAAACTAAATGAATTAGTGCAAGAACCAAGATAGGAATTCCAACACTTAGCACTTGCATGGTCAAATCTCTTTATCCAACTCAACATGACCAACAAAAGAATAGCATCCATTAAGAACTTTTTCATGATAGGGACAGATTCTGGTTATCTCGGAAAATCAGATGTATCTTCTAAACAGAATATCCAAAAATCATGAAATTTTCTTTAGAATGTAGATACTGAAATTATGAATCCAATGCAACTGGAATCAATTCATTTGGAGTTCAGGAACTAAAGTTATTAAGAAAACACTCTAGCTGTGTCAGGTGCTCTGAATAGATTCTGTATACTCCAATAAATCGTAGGTATCTCTTTCCCAGAAAATAGCTTATCTAATTCTGGAACTAACCCAACTGGTTTCATGTCAATCGGAGTTTTCTAACTTGAGATATGAAATAAACAAGTCGAGTGTGTCAGATTACCAAAACAGATTCTCTTTATCCGACAAAAGTCATTTATCCCTCTGTCCAATAATCCAAAAATAGTAAATCTTAGCCAGAAAATAACTTATGAAGTTATGGAACTAATCCAACTGGATTTGCAGCAATCGGGGTCTCGTAGCTTGAGATATGACTTAAACCGTTCTGCTGTGTCAGGAGGTGACGAGAATAGATTTGGTGCACAAGAGATTCATGATTAGATATGTAAAGAGGGATTTGGAACTCACCTAGGTACTAAGACCAGGAACAAAGACAAAACCCAACTATCTAATGGTTTAGTTGATTTATTGAGATGTAATTGTGGTCATCACTCCACAGAAACATCGCACTCATTACAAAGAAGCAATTCAACCACTTAGCACATAACAAGCACAAGGCAAACAATCCTACACAAGAACTAAACATCGACCTCAACGACGACTCTACTAACGGTGACATGATTTAGGGGGGATAATTTCCTAAATCCTTGTGTTGAGATAAAGCACGACTGATGGTGTTCCCAAAATATCCATGATTCTCTTGTTTCCAATAATTCATGCTTAGGGAGAAAAACTCGTTAACTGTGGCATCCAATATAACTCTTGCTGGTTCTTTTAACTTTTAGAGAGACGTTAACTAGGAGCTAGAGAAAGAATAGAACAAGTGTACAATTAGATGATGATTAAGAATCAAGGAGAAGGTAAGTCAAGGTTGACGGAAAACAACGAGTTTAGACCAAGTGTTGACACCGGATTTTCGCACCTGACATGCTGGGTCAGATGATGACGTGGTGAGGTTGAGACTGCGCAGTGGGCCTGCTGACTGGTCAAGGCCGAAGATGACAAAGAAGGAAGCCGATGTTGAAGAGGGGTCCGATGAAGCAAGAGTCCGACCCGATGACGAGCACAAGAGGAAAGGCGCGTCGGCTAAGAAAGAAGCGTATCAGATTCGGGGACTATTTCCTTTTCAGAAGGCGTATGAGAGTCCCGTTCTATCTTAATCTTAGTTTACCTTATTTAGTTAGTCTGGTCCGATCAGGACTCTCCATGACCAGGGTATAAATATGAACCCTCGTCCATTGTAAAGAACTATTCTCACAATCAATACAACCCGGCTTCACGCCAAAACCCTTAGTAGTAGTTACCGACGAAGCTCATTGGTGGACGGGCTGCATCAGTTCTGATCTCCGGCTTACCAGTAAGTTAGTCAATTTATCGAACTAGTATAGGCTTTGAATTGAGGCGCATCGCCCTTTCCCGTTTATATTGTTCAACCGATTTATCTCTGGATAATCAAGATTGATATAGATTCCCTACGTCGGAGCTAGATCAATATTGATTATTCAACAGATTATCGTTTATCGGACTATACTTTAAGCCTAGATTCCCTACGTCGGAGCTAGGTATCAAGATTAGTCTAGATTCCCCACGTCGGAGCTAGAGTAATCTTGGTTACTAAAGGTAGTCTTTGCGGTTTGTTGGAGTTGCTAGATTGGTTTAGATCTACGCCATGTGAATCAATTCTACTTCTTCAACGGCTTTGAGCATTGGTCTTGGTCCGATTTAAGCAATATTTATCTTACAGCATCGTTCTATGTCCGATCCTGCTTTGTGGTTTAATCTGGTTGTTCTTTGAGTATTGCATTGGTGTAGATTCCCTACGTCGGAGCTGGATCTTTGTAATACGCCTAGATTAATCTTTGATTGTCATGTTTGGTCTAGATTCCCTACGTCGGAGCTAGGTTCATCTTGATTAGTCAAGGGAAGCTTAGATTATGCCTTATTGCTATTTGAATGTTAAGTGTGGTGTAGATTCCCTACGTCGGAGCTGGATCTTGCTTAATTGTTCAGTAGCATATCATAGAATCAGAACGTATCTGTTAATGTTTTATTTGCTTATTTTGTTTAATCTGATCAACACCTGTGTGAGCATCTTGTTTAATTGACAGATTGATAAGTCGAGTTTGATTATCTAGCTATCCGATCTGATCATAGTTGGAGAAATCTAGATTCCCTACGTCGGAGCTAGATTTCTCTGAAAAGGCTATGGTCTGATCGGCTGGTTAGATGGTCCGACAAGATGAGTCAAACTGGCGATTAGACAAGATGGACAATGTATCGGCTTACACTGTGATTATTTAATATCTTGTTTCAAGACACAGCTGATCCATTATTTTACATATTGGCTTTGTTATATGCTTTATTTTATTATTTAAAAGGCTAATCTGTTATATCAATCAAGGTCCGATCCCGATTGGTCCGATTCTGAGGTCCGATTTGGTGTCTGATTGAGGTCCGATCACACGGTCCGATTGACGTCATCAAAGAGGTCCGATTCTGAGGTCCGATCGTATCGGCCGACACGTGTCTGATTGGGTCTTGGCTAAAATTCGACGTTACTCCATCGTCTGAAATAGAGCCGGCACAATCAAAGAGCAATTTAACTGTTTTATTCCCTTGTCAATTTCAGGTCAAATTGACTGGCACGCCGCGAACCTGAACTGGAGTGTAGACTGGCACTGGAGCGAAGCTGATCTCCCTGGTCTTCTTGTGCTGCACGCGGGGAATACGTCTGCCGATTTTCCGCGTCAACACATTTTTGGCACGCCCAGTGGGACACGAGAAACAAAATCCAAGATGTCGTCGTCTGATGCTGAACAAGAAACTGCAGCAAGACTTGCTGCTGAGAAAGAAGCTGCTGAGAAGGCTAAGAACGATAGAAACAAGACGCCTGAGGTGACCATGCCCATTACAAAGGCCGATCTGTCCAAAGCTCAGTTAGATGCAGTTCAGGCCCAGATTGATGCGTTTGAGAAGCTCTGCCTTGGTCAGTTTGGGCGTAATCGTTCAGGCCCTATACACATTGGTCCTCTCCCAGATCCAGAGTTGATTAAGAAGACAACTGATGCTCGGGAGCACCAAATTAACATGACAAAGATGATTCACCAGGCTGTTCATCATGCATTGATCAACCAATCTGGCACTTTGGTGAATTCTTTGGACAATCTCATCAAGAAGGCGGTGGACGATGCTATTTGCTTGAAGGGTCCAGTGTTTATAGCAGATTCTGCAGGAGCATCAGGATCAGGAAGAGGCAAAGAAACTGCAGATAATACAATGACCGTTGCTCCACAGATGCCAATTGCTCCACCACCTCCTGTTGAACTGGCCAACGGTTTTCTGTTGATGGCCGATGGAACTATTGTCGGCCCACATGGTGAAAAGTATGCCAGAACTCTGAGCGAACAAGAAAAACAACCTGCAGCTGCAAGGCTACGTGCAGAGGTTCCTTCACATCAGCGTATGGTCGGAGATTACAATAATTATGTGATGGACATAGCTGATGGAATGTCACCTGGAAATCAACAGTCCGATTTGTCGCAGAAAATAGCCGAGGTGATCCAAAATCAATTCGGCTTGAAGCCTAAAGATGAAGCGAGGTTGTATCGGCACCCGTACCCGTCTTATTTTGATGCAGTGCCACTTCCTCCGCGTTACAGAGTGCCGGATTTTTCCAAATTCTCCGGGCAAGATGATATGACCACCATCGAGCATGTGAGCCGATTCTTGGCTCAGTGTGGTGAGGCTGCTTCTGAGGAGGGACTTAGACTCAGATTTTTCCCTCTGTCACTATCGGGGCCGGCGTTTACCTGGTTTACATCGTTGCCAGCAGGATCAGTTACAGGGTGGTCCGATATGGAGAAGCAATTCCATAAATACTTCTTTTCTGGTCTCAATGAGATGAAGATCTCTGATTTGATTGCTATCAGGCAAAGGAATGATGAGACCGTCAAGGAGTACATTCAACGGTTCCGTGACACTAGGAATCGGTGTTACAGTTTGAAGCTGTCTGACATGCAGTTGGCCGAGCTTGCATTCCAAGGTTTGCTCGCGCCGATTAAAGAAAAGTTTTCTGCTCAGGAATTCGAGACATTGGGACAATTGGTTCAGAAGGTGTCAGTCCATGAGGTCCGATATCAGGAGATGAAGCGTATAAAGTTTTCTAAACAAGTGTCTTATCTCTCTGATACTGAAGAGGAGGCTGATGTCAACATAGCTGAATGGACCAAATCCAAGAAGCCAGTGTCCCTCCCGTGGATCAAACAGAACCCTGAGAAGTTTGGATTCGATATAACAAAGGCCGATAAGATTTTTGATTTGCTGCTCAGTGAGAAGCTTATTCAGCTTTCTCCAAATCATTCTATTCCATCGGCCGATGAGTTGAAGAAACGTAAATATTGCAAATGGCACAACTCGACATCTCACGAGACCAATGAATGCAAAGTGTTCAGAAGGGAGATCCAATTGGCTATTGAGTCAGGCAAGATCAAGTTTGAAGACAGCAAGAAAGCCATGAAGATCGATGGTCATCCCTTTCCCAATAACTTTGCTGATTTCTCCTTTTCTGTTAATATGGTTGATGCTAATGAAAAGGGGAAGTTCAAAGTGCTTACATCGGACCACGCCAAGAGTTCTGGTGCCATTGATCCTGCAGTTCAAGTTACTGTTGAAGAGCTACGCAGGAATCATCAGGCGTTTGGACGTGAATCTAATGCTCCTGGTGGGTATCGGCCACGTGTGACTTCCCAAATGCTGATTAACAAATACAAGAGGCAGCAAGTAGCAGCACGAGCGTGGGAAGAACGTGAGGAACGACGACGTCGGAGGCGTGAATATCAAGCAAGGCGGCTTGATGAAGAGTTTGATGATCAGCGCCGACATGATGACAGGTCCGATGGCCGATGCCGATATAATGAGTGGTCCGATGGCCGACGCCGATTTGATGAGTGGTCCGATGACCGACGCCGGTATGATGACAGGTCCGATGGCCGGCGCTGGTTTGATGATAGAGTTGATGGTCGTCGTCAGTATGATTATAGGTCCAATTGGTATACGGATGAACGTCAAGGTTACGACCGATACAACCAGGATGATGATCATTGGGGGTGTCCTTTCTTTGTATTCTGCTGGAACGAGAAGCTTAGACTGCCATCAAAAGCAGATTGTCCTGAATGTAGCTTCCAGTATGAAGAGTACAGAGCTTCCAAGAGAGGTCGACGATCAGTTCATGAACGGATCGGCGTCAAGATTGATGATCATCATCAAAGAGATGAAGGCCGGGTTAATACTCATGGCCACAAAAATAATGAAGGCCGGGCTGATGCTCATGGCCCTGAAAAAATGGAAGAGAAGGCTCCAGTTCACAATCGAACTGAAGAACCTCCAATGAGGCCTGGACAATGGTGCCCATCGGGGATTTCTAAGTCCAAGAAGAGACGTGTTCAGAGGTTGCGCTATAATGAGCAGATTCAGGAGCAAGAATTGGCAAAAGAAAAGAAGTGGCGCATCAAGATGGCCAATGATGATGACACAAGTACATCGGCCGCAATAAATATGGTTTTGATGTTACCTTCTGATTTTGCTGCTCCTGATGAACAGGACGATCATGAGGTCGATTATGAACTG
>CM014270.1:24671968-24695142 GCA_004135705.1 Alloteropsis semialata
TCGGTTGACCTTGTTCGGTGTAGCCGTACAAATTTGATGCAGTGGCGAGTTGATGCAGTGCAGGCCCTCGAACGGCACCGGGAAGTAGTGGATGTAGTCGTACAGGCCACCAGGAAGAAGACGATGCAGACGATCTTGAGCAGTCGCGTGAAGACGCTCCCCAAAAACCTTATCGCCTTGCTATCCCGAGCAGGATCTCAAGCCAGTCGAGGTTCCGGAGGCTCTGCTCCCCCTAGAACCGTGCGCGCAGTGCTAGCGATGGAGAGACAAGCGTTGCAGCAGAAACAATGAGGGAGAAGGAAGAGGTCTCCTAAACAGGAATACCTGAGAGGTTGTGTTGGTGTGTGTCTCTGGGTAGGGGAGGGCCTCCTTTTATAGGCGCTGCCTGACGGAGGGGATGCACCTAGACGCCTCTGCAGGAAAGGCAAGAATCCCGCGGAGCAAATAAGGCACGTCCCTGTGAGCGTTTAAGGTAGGTAATTGATTCTGCCATAATCTCGTTGATTTGCAAAACCAATCACAGCACCGCAACACATGTGTCCGTCACGACCACGCCCACGCCCACGGCCCGGCGAGGCGAGCGAGCGCGCGCGCGTGTGGCATCCCGGTTACCCTTTGCCAACTTCACATTGGGTGTACCACGTGTCCACCTAATAAGTTGGTTGAGATCCTCTTAACTACCAATATGATAGTAACCACTTTTAACTCCCTTTACATTAATCGTGAACCTTAAATATTTTAGATTTAATTGAAATATAAAAGGGCCAAGCCCAAATAAATCTAACAGAGCAGAGCAGCCGAGCGCCGTCGATCGCCGACCGTTAGACGCCACCTGTTGACCTCCGCGTAGACCAGTACCGCCGCCCATGCCGCAGCCACGCCGTCGACCCCGGCCGTCCGCGCGCCCTGGCCCTCGCCGCACAGCTTCGCCGCTGCTCGAGCCGCGCCACGCGCCGCGCCGCACGACAGCCAGTGATCGTCGCCGCTCGATATTTCCCGGCCAAGCCGTGCCCATGCCGCCGCCGGCACTGCAGCGCCACGCGGCTGCCGCCCGCGTAGGGGGCCCCTCGCCCAACTCGCCTACGACCGCCAGGACCACATCGCCGGCCTTATCCCCTTCACCACCCGCCTGCTGGCCTCGCCTTCTCTTTTTATATCCGCGGCCGAGCCGAGCTAAGCGCATCGCCGGTCAAAATCCTCTGGCCTTCCTCCACTGAACTCAAATTCCTTGCACCCATGGCACCACCACCTCACTAGCTCCCTTTCCGACCCATTCCTCTCAAGCTTCGACCACTGGGGCGCCAGGATTTTCCAATCCCGCGGCCGCCAGTGCCTGCAGGCCGTCGCCCGAACACCTCACCGCGGGCCGCCCATCTCTGCCCCCTAACCGCCCGAGCCAGACCCTAGGTGAGTTCTTGGTGCCGTGTTGCAGTTCTGGTGGCGCCTCTCTTTTGCCGGGGTGCCCTGCTCGCCGCCACGGCCTGGGCACTGCCGCCGACGCGCTCTGGCGCGTGCGTGCGTGCGTGGAAGCGAGAGGTAGAGGAAGGGGTGAGAGGTGTACAGGCTACAAGACATCTGGCCGATTGGGCCTTATTGGCCGGCCAGCTCAGGTCGTACTTAGCTGGGCCGAGCCCTGTGCCGGCCCAGGAAACTATTAAATGTTTCACCAATATAAAATAAAGTAAATGCAAACTAGGACACGTGGTAGAGAGTCACATAAAAGTGAGAAACATACAAACTAAAACCTTGTTGCAGTCCTCATGCTGAGTGCTATTCAGGAAAAATACACGTTCATGTATAAGCTAAGTCTACATGCATGTACAGATATGATGCATATCTAGCCTTGTTTAGTGCACAAGAAGTCGTACGAAAATAATAAAATGTTGAGATAATTTTTGTTAGGCCTGTACTTATTTTCATATCCATGAAAATGGCAGTATAAATATGACCACTGTTTTAACCTTAATATGATTTATTTTTGAACCGTATATAATGCATAGTACAAATAATCCTATGCCGCATGCAGTAACAAGTGTTGTTTGGAGACGTGAAGTTTAGTAACTAAAGATCAGAGTCGTACTCCTAGAAGAGGCTCTGAATATACCGAAATAAAATTTTACCAACACCACTACTAAGGTCCATAGTTGTGTTGCATGTATGCATGGGTTGCTAAACTCTTAAAGCACGCATATAATATTCTTGAGAATTAATGAAGGAAGTAAAGTAAACAAACCAAAAATAAATATGACTTTGTCATCATCTCATAGCATGCATCATATCATTCGTGTAGACGTTTCTACTACCGAGACTGTTTACGAGCTGGTAGCCGAGCCTCAGGAGCGGCAGGAAGCTTCCGAGCCACAGGAGTTTGAGGAGCAGCAACAAGACCCGGCCCAAGGTCCGGAAGAGCTAACCTTTGAGCAGCCAAGCAAGCCCCGAAGCATAACCTCTAATTTCAAATCTGCAATGTTCTTATTTAAATATTTATGTGCATTTACGTTTCTAGGAGTTGTATGAAACCGTAGATACATGATCCCTAGGTACTTTGTTTCAATACTAGTATGTTACTCCGTTAGTTGCTATGCTTAAATAAGTCCGGTAGAAGACGAGTGATTACCGTCACTCGCGAGATATAGGGTTTCTCTCTTGAGATATGAATATGGAATAATGGTCTATTGAGTAAAAGTGGAAGTCGTTAGTGGGGCCCAGGTATCAGGGTTGAACAGTACTAATCGCATGCCGGTAGTACGAGGTAGTGGAACCCGGTAAACCTACATACCTTGGTGCACACTGGTAGGGTGAGCTTGATACTGACTTCTCCAGTGGTGCTAGTCGTTAACCCATGGCTGACCCATCGTTGGTATCGGTGGGGACTAGCGGTCTCGGGCTGCAGGGCAGTTCAACTATTTAGGGTGCACTTAGGGAACGGTTGCCATGTACGGCTCGACGGGGCGTGTACATGTCGTGTGATTAGGTCTACCTTACAAGGTTTAAATCGAATCGATTCACCGCCACTCTCGGATAAGAGAACCTTGATCTCTCTGTCACAGTGCGACATAATTGAAAGAGAATGGTGATAAGAAATGTTGCTTGAATAAAAATATGTTGGTATTTGCTTGATGTTAGAATAGCTGCAAAACTTAGAACTTTGTGTTGACATATAATTTGGAAGCTAAAATATTTAAGGTAAGGATCAACTCTTAGTAAGCTTTTTGGCAAAACAAACCCAAAAGCCAAAAGCCTTTCATACTAGGAGTCGGCTAAGTATATACCACTAGTCGGGTAAGTCTTGCTGAGTATTAGTTGCTCAGGGTTTGTTGGTTAAACTTTTTCAGGTCAGGATGTTGTTGAATTCTGTCCTTGTTGTGTTAAGTATAATAGCTATGAAACTAAAGGATGGGAAGTTGTGGAGCCCGACGTGTAGTCACCGTATTTGTATTTTAATCCTAATGTACAATTATGTATTTAAATTCGGCTTGTAAAATACTTATCATGTATTGTATTATGAACCTATGTCATGCTTATACTGAAGGACCGGAACGGCGACCAGAACGGGGTGAATGGGAGCCTCACAAAATTCTCGTGATCGAGAACAGGCCTGTGTCCCAAATCACACCATGAGCGAGAATTCTAGCACTTGCCAAGATCACGTAGCAACTGAGTGCCTACTGACCCTAGGAACAAGTCCAGAACCCAAAGAACCGAGCGAGCACGCGACAAGAGCAAAACAGCGGAAGACTGTCCTGTGCTCAGCCAGCCAAAACCGGTGCCACCGGAATTCCAAAACCGGTGCCACCAGAATTTTCTGGAGCTGCTGAGCACCTCGGGAAAATCCCAAAACTAGACCAAATGACCTCCAAAATTCATCACAAAAATTCCAGAGGCCAAACACAAGATCTAGAACTTTTTCAACTCGAAAACCAGAGCAAACAACAACTTGCTCAAAACCGGTGCCACCGGTTTTCCAAAACCGGTACCACCAGTTTTTCCTGGGCGCAGAAGGAATTTGAAGAAACAATCAAACTTCACCAAACGACATCCAATCTTCGTGAAACTTGAACCAGAGCATCACTACTTCATGGTGAGTCTTTTTCCAAAAGATCTTCTCAGAAAGATCAAGACTTCCCCACTAATTTCGTGAAATCGGTCAAGAAAAGAAAAGAGGGGAGCTTCAAATCCGAGGTGATTTCGTGGGTTTGAGGGGGAAAGATCACGGGAAAATTGGTCACACAGTACCTATGAGTGATCCCCTCAAAGAAATCCTGAAAGAAACGGCCCCAAATCCGAAGAACGAAAATTCCAAGAAAATAGCGCGAAAAATGGCTAAAAGGAAAAACGGGAGACACAAGCCTTGAATCCACCATGAATGATTATGAATTGAAATCTTAACAAGATTCATGGCTTGGAAACCTCCCTCATCCTCCCACTTTTAGATTGGAGCACTAAACCTAGAGTAATCACTCTCTAAGGCTAATCATCTCTCATGTAGGCAAACCCTAGCCTTGAAGAAGAAAATAAACTAAGAGAAATGAAGAGGTGGGGAAAGAGATGGCTGAAAATTTCAGCCCCCCAACATATAGTCCTTGGCCAAAAGACCAAACTACCCATAAGTTGATACATACCCCGCAGGGGCAAAGTTGTCCAGTTTTTCGCAGACTCATCGGACGGACACGGGACCTTCACGACTTCGCTTCGTCTCGAAGCAAGCTTCGCGATGGTGCCACGTGCCCTCCATTCCGCGATCCGGCCGCACCGGACGCGCCCCCGATTTTGAGGCCCAAACCGGCAAACCCGCCTGCCTGGTGGTTTTGAGGCCCAAACCACCCAAACCGTCCATCTCCGCTTGGCCGCCACGCGACCTCCTCGATGTCGACGCGTGTCCGGCCTCTGCCAAGCCTTTGACTCCTCCGTCCCGCTTGACTTGACCGACGCCGTCTTCATTACGCCGTGTACTCTTGCTCTTCCATGCATCATACGGATCACACGTGACTCCGCCCGGACTCTTCGGGTCCCTCGGTCCAAGCCTACTCGTTCATCCTTCACCGCCCTTGGTTCATCGGCATGAACCTTTCGCGCCTGACCTTCACCGCACGCCGTCAGTCGCCATGTCGCATCCTGCACCTGTACATCACGAGCCAAGAGACACATCAATCCACTCAACGGTTGTCAATCACTCATCATCCAAGGGTGACCTCCATTGGTCCTCAATCTCCCCCTTGATGAGTGCATTGATAACACCCAACACAAATGACATGAAGATAGTAATAGAACAAGAACAGAAAAAGAAAAAGAAAGAGCTCATCCAAGTGATCAAAAACCAATCAAAGGCAAAGAACAGATCACTTGAGATGAGAGGTCTCAGTCCCCTAAGACAAGGGCAACGGCTCGACACAACTGAGAAGAGGCAGAAAGGGCTCAACACCAATCATGTGATAAGCGAAAGCTCAAACAACCACCGGCTCCACAAGAAGAGGTAGAAGCTCAATGCGACCGGCAAAAGAGCAAACTCCCCCTGAACATATGCATGAAAGCAATGTACTCCCCCTGGCTAAATGCATTCTATCTCACAAAATGCATGCAATACATGAACATCTCCCCCCTTGAGCAAATGCAGCATAAACTTCTCCTCCTTGTTGACAATGCAAACATCAAGGATGACATGAGAGAATACAATGCATGCTATGAAGTGCAAGAACTATCAAGCTTCTCAAATATATCACAAAGCATTTACAAATGCTACAAATGAACTAGAGCATAGAGAAGCAGATCATAAGCAAGCACAAATAGCTGACATGAGGATATTATGATAGAATCAGGGGGCTTAGGCAGAATTTTAGATTTTAAAATTTTATAAAGGATATCACCACATGAGCAAAAGTCTAGTCATGATAACTCGAGCAAGGTCAAACTAGATCACAAAAGCTCATATAAGGACGACACATTCTCAACATAAGATCATTGCTAACACTTGCAAGACATTCCTACTCATTTTCAAACTCACTGAGACCATGAGCCTACTTCTATGGCAAGCACATGTAACAGTAGAGTAACCTGGTGAAGATTTTAAGTGAGCAACATAGATTAACAGCATTTTCATACATACTATTTGCTATCTTCTATATTTTTATATTACTTTTAATTGTTTTCATTAAGCACATATAATACCAAGGTTTATGAGGTGTCTCTTGATACAAGTGAAGCACAGAAAATATGCTCCCCCTAGGTGATGCAAAGCAAGCACAATGATAAGCCATATGCAAAGAATAAGTCGCCTGAGTACAAACTAGCA
Organism: Alloteropsis semialata; assembly: GCA_004135705.1. Lineage (NCBI taxonomy): Eukaryota > Viridiplantae > Streptophyta > Magnoliopsida > Poales > Poaceae > Alloteropsis > Alloteropsis semialata. The sequence continues at coordinate 24,678,258 of CM014270.1, forward strand.
CAACCTAGCATCTCAAGCAAGAGCAGCGCATGACAAAATACTACTCATGGGTGATAAGCATTTCAAGATTCATTTTTATAAACAAGCTTAGTCACAAGATTTCTTATGACAATATCATCAAGAGCATAAGCAACACATTGCAAAATCACCACAATCCTATGCACTAGTTCCTAAGAGCATAAGCAGATACTCAGGATATATAAGAAAAGCTCATCTAGTGCAAGATATGATACATATGCGATATGAAACATGATATGCAAATGCATGAAACATATGATACAAGAAACCCCCCCAGAACCCAACTCAGAAAGGGAAACACACTCCTAGATCCCCACGCAAGCGAGCAAAAGTGGCTTGATCTAGAGATTTGGTGAAGATGTTTGCGAGTTGGTTCTGGGTGTCAATGTAGCAAAGATCTATGTCTCCTTTCTCGTAGTGATCTCTCAGGAAGTGATAGCGCACATCTATGTGTTTGGTTCGGGAATGGAGCACTAGGTTTTTGGCTACACTGATGGCGCTTGTGCTGTCGCACAAGAGAGGAACTCTCGAGTAGGATAGATCAAAATCTCTCAAAGTGGAAAGCATCCAAAGCAATTGGGAGCAGCAGCTAGCAGCGGCAACATACTCGGCTTTGGTAGTAGATTGGGCTACACTGGATTGCTTGCGGGAAGACCAAGAAACCAAAGAAGAACCGAGAAATTGACAAGTTCTAGAAGTGGACTTGCGGTCCAATCAACACCCAGCAAAATCCGCATCGGAGTATCTGCGAAGTGTGAGTGTCGAGGAGGCAGAGTACCACAAACCAAAGTCAGGAGTGAAGTGTAAGTACCTCATGATTCTCTTCACCGCTTGGCGATGAGAGGTTCTTGGTGAAGCTTGAAAACGAGCGCACAGACACACGGCGAAGTGTATGTCCGGCCTCGTAGCCGTCAGGTACAAGAGGGAGCCGATCATGCTCCGGTACTCCTTCTGGTCCACCGGTTCTCCATCTTCATCCGCATCCAAAGCCGTCGTTGTCGCCATGGGAGTTGACATTGGCTTGGCATCAGCCATGTCGAACTTCCTCAACACATCCTTCGTGTACTTACTTTGGTGAACATGGGTGCCTTCTCGGTTTTGCTTGATTTGCAGCCCGAGGAAGAAGGTCAGCTCACCCATCATGGACATCTCAAATTCCCTGCTCATAGTATCTGCAAACTTGGCAACAAGAGCATGAGAAGAACCACCAAAGATGATATCATCCACGTAAATCTAAACGATCAAAGTGTCATTGCCTTGCCTGAGGAGAAAAAGTGTTTTTATCAACTGAACCCATCTCAAACCCATTTTGAAGCAAGAAGGTTTTCAACCTAGCATACCAGGCTCTAGGTGCTTGTTTTAGCCCATAAAGAGCTTTTTGGAGTTTGAAGACACGGTCAGGATGTTTAGGATTCTCAAAACCCGGGAGTTGCCTCACATACACTTCTTCCTCTATGAACCCATTTAGGAAGGCACTCTTAACATCCATTTGGAAGAGCTTAAAACCTTTAGCCACAAAAAAGACTAGAAGAATTCTAATCGCTTCCAAACGGGCAACTGGAGCAAAGGTTTCCTCGTAATCTATCCCTTCTTTCTGGCTGAAACCCTGGGCAACCAACCTCGCTTTGTTTCTCACAACCAACCCATCCTCACCTTATTTGTTTTTGAACACCCATTTGGTTCCTATAGGATGGCAATTTGGTGGAGGTTCGACTAACACCCAGACTCGATTTCGCTCAAAGTTCTCTAACTCCTCATGCATGGCATTGACCCAGTTTGGATCAGACAGAGCGTGTCCAACATCTCGGGGTTCGAAAGAGGCAACAAATGCAGAATGTGCAAAGTGTGAAATGTGCTTAGACTTGTGCCTGGTGGTACGATCATGTAAGTTACCAATCATCTGCTGAGGTAGATGGCGACACTGAATATGCCGTGGAGCTTCACGCTCTGAAGTAGCCTCCCCCTCAACAGCAGCTGTGTCAACCTGATCTTCTTCATCTTGATCATGTAGTGGTACATCTTGATGGCCCGGTGTAGTGGAAGTAGGGTCTGGACCATCAAGTGATGTAGTCGAAGTAGAAGGTACAGGTGCAACAGCTGGAGGATGATTGATCACATCCTCATCTTCATCACCACCATCTGCAAGTTCAACCTCTTCCTCAAAGATGCTTTGCCCCATTTCATGATCGCCTGCAAGCTCAAAGACAGGGGTTGTGCAAGGCATAGTTTCATCGAAGGTAATTTCATATGTCTCCATGATCCAGTTGGTTTCAAGGTTAAGTACACGATAAGCACGACTATGAGAAGCATAACCAAGAAAGATACCATCGGATGATTGAGACTCAAATTTGTCTAAATTACCTTGTTTCATGATGAAGCACCTGCAACCAAATACTCTTAGGTGACTCACCTTGGGGGCTCGACGATGCATCAACTCATATGAGGTTTTCTTCATGAATGCTCGCAAGAAGATTCGGTTAGCAATATAGCAAGCAGTGTTCACGGCCTCGGCCCAATATTTTCTAGGAGTCCTATGCTCATCGAGCATCGTCCTAGCCATCTCAACAAGGGTCCGATTCTTCCGCTCAACAACACCGTTTTGAGGAGGAACATAAGGCGAAGAAAATTGGTGTTCAAGACCATGATCACGACAAAAGGTATCAAAATGAGCATTCTTGAATTCCGTGCCATTGTCATTGCGAATTGATCTCATGGCATCATTTGGTCGCTCATTTTTCAACCTCAAGATCAGATCTCGAACAAAAGGGAAAGCCTCCTCCTTAGACTCCATGAAGAAAACTCAAGAATACCTCGAAAAATCGTCGACCACAACAAGGACATAGCACTTCCCACCAACTGAACAAACGCGAGCTGGACCAACAGTATCCATATGCAATGGCTCCCCTGGATGATCAGTCATCACCTGGTTTACAGGTGGGTGAGAAGCAGCAACCATTTTGCCATGCCGATAGGGAGAACAAACTAGATCTCTCTCAAACTTGAGCTTGGGCAATCCTCGGACAAGGTCAAGAGCGCTCAAGCAAGTGAGCAAGTCAAAGCTCAAATGACCCAACCTCTTATGCCACTTCCAGAGCTCAGAAGAAGAACCAGCAACAAGGCAATGAGAGAGACCAAAAGGCTTAGAGAAGTCAACATGAAAAACTTGACCCTCGGGCACGATCATACACACAAGATTGCCTCGAGAGTCCAAGATCCGAGAAGCTCCTTTCTTGAAGCAACCTCAAAGCCATCATCAAGAAGTTACGAAACAGAGAGCAAATTGAAACCAAGCGAATCAACAAGAGCTACCTGTTTCAACATGAAGTTATCGCTTACCTTGATGGCACCGACAGACAACACCTTACCTTTGCTGTTATCCCCAAAAGTGATGTACTCCTTGGTCATCACCAGGGTGAGGCTGGAGAACCATCTATGATCACCGGTCATGTGACGAGAACAACTGGAGTCGATGAGCCATGTGTTCTCCAGGCCTCCGACCTCAGTTTCCGATCCGGAGTCGCTGTCCGTGTCGTCCTTCTTGTCATCAGCGTTGGAGCCATGATGCAGTACCCGCCATGCTTCTTCTTGGAGTAGAAGTAGAGACCGGTGACGTTCTTGGCGTCCTTCTTCTTCTCCTTGCGATCGTCCTCACTTGAGCTTGAATCAGCTTGATCCTCAGTGTCGGAGTCGACGTCGCTGAGGAAGGCGATGAAGGCTCGTGCCTTGGCCTTCTTGCGGTCAACGTGCTTCTTCTTCTTCTTGTCTCTTGGCCTGTGCTTGCTGTAGTCTTCTCTTCCTTGAACTTGTGCTTGGAGTAGTCGTACTCGCCCTTGGACTTGTCCTTTCTAGGAAGTCGGCAATGAAGTGGCCGGGCTTCCCACACTCGAAGCAGTTGTTGTGGCCCTTCCGCCGGTACTTGCGGTTATCGTTGAAGCGCATGAACTGCCTTGTGATCAAGGCAAGTTCCTCGTCCTCCAGCTCGTCCAACTGCTCCTCTGAAACAGTCAACAAAGAAGACAAGGCAAACGACTTGGCGGAAGAGTTAGCGTTAGCCAAGGAAGAGGACTGTCCAGATCCTGACATGAGAGCCATACTATGAGGATAAGTAGGGTTCACATGCTTGGATCTAAGCTGTATGTAAACCTCTGTCGACTTCAGCTTCGAGAAGAGCTCATCAAGAGTAAGAGTTGTATAGCCAGTGGACTCAATGATAGCATCAACCTTTGTTCCCCATACACCTCGATCCAAAGCATGTAAGAGCTTCAAAGCACTATCATGATCAGTATAGGGAAGAACAGCGACATTCGCTTTCATCTTGTTCGCAATAGCTCGAAAACGTTGGAAGAGAGAGTCGGTAGACTCACCGGGAAGATGAGAGAAATTCTCATACTCACGCCGGTAGGTCTCAAACAGACGTGCCTTGACCTGGCTGTTCCCCTCATGAGCCTCCTTGAGGCGTGTCCAGATTTGGTGAGCGACATCCAGGTCATCAACACGGTCAAACTCAGCACGACTCAAACTCAAAAGCAGGATATCGACCACCTTGCTGTTGGCATGAAATCTGTCTTTATCCGCTTGAGAAACACGAATATCAGGAATAGCATAAGTGGTATCCACAGTGATCTCCCAGACTGATGCTCCTTTACTATAGAGATGGGCTCTCATGCGAATCGACCAATATCGATAATCAGTCCCATCAAAGTAAGGAGGCGCAGTCGAGGAAGAGCGTTCAGCGGTCGCCATCTTGGATCACAGAGCCGGTTAAGGTGGAGTGATCCTAACCAAAGCTCTGATACCAATAGAAGGACCGGAACGCCGACCAGAGAGGGGGTGAATGGGAGCCTCACAAAATTCTCGCGATCGAGAACGGGCCTATGTCCCAAATCACACCACGAGCGAGAATTCTAGCACTTGCCAAGATCACGTAGCAACTGAGTGCCTACTGACCGTAGGAACAAGTCCAGAACCCAAAAAACCGAGCGAGCACGCGACAAGAGCAAAACAGTGGAAGACTGTCCTGTGCTTAGCCAGCCAAAACCGGTGCCACCGGAATTCCAAAACCGGTGCCACCAGAATTTTCTGGAGCTGCTGAGCACCTCGGGAAAAATCCCAAAACTAGGCCAAATGACCTCCAAAATCTATCACAAAAATTCCAGAGGCCAAACACAAGATCTAGAACTTTTTCAACTCGAAAACCAAAGCAAACAACAACTTGCTCAAAACCGGTGCCACCGATTTTCCAAAACCGGTACCACCAGTTTTTCCTGGGCGCAGAAGGAATTTGAAGAAACAATCAAACTTCACCAAACGACATCCAATCTTCGTGAAACTTGAACCAGAGCATCACTACTTCATGGTGAGTCTTTTTCCAAAAGATTTTCTCAGAAAGGTCAAGACTTCCCCACTAATTTCGTGAAATCGGTCAAGAACACTAGAGAGGAAAGAAGAGAGGGGAACTTCAAATCCGAGGCGATTTCGTGGGTTTGAGGGGGAAAGATCACGGGAAAATTGGTCACACAGTACCTATGAGTGATCCCCTCAAAGAAATCCTGAAAGAAACGGCCCCAAATCCGAAGAACGAAAATTCCAAGAAAATAGCGCGAAAAATGGCTAAAAAGGAAAAACGGGAGACACAAGCCTTGAATCCACCATGAATGATTATGAATTGAAATCTTAACAAGATTCGTAGCTAGGAAACCTCCCTCATCCTCCCACTTTTAGATTGGAGCACTAAACCTAGAGTAATCACTCTCTAAGGCTAATCCTCTCTCATGTAGGCAAACCCTAGCCTTGAAGAAGAAAATAAACTAAGGGAAATGAAGAGGTGGGGAAAGAGATGGCTGAAAATTTCAGCCCCCCCAACATATAGTCCTTGGCGAAAAGACCAAACTACCCCTAAGTTGATACATACCCCGCAGGGGCAAAGTTGTCCAGTTTTTCGCAGACTAATCGGACGGACACGGGACCTTCACGACATCGCTTCGTCTCGACGCAAGCTTCGCGATGGCGCCACGTGCCCTCCATTCCGCCATCCGGCCGCACCGGACGCGCCCCCAATTTTGAGGCCCAAACCGGCAAACCCGCCTGCCTGGTGGTTTTGAGGCCCAAACCACCCAAACCGTCCATCTCCGCTTGGCCGCCACGCGACCTCCTCGATGTCGACGCGTGTCCGGCCTCCGCCAAGCCTTTGACTCCTCCGTCCCGCTTGACTCGACCGACGCCGTCTTCATCACGCCGTGTACTCTTGCTCTTCCATGCACCATGCGGATCGCACGTGACTCCGCCTGGACTCTTCGGGTCCCTCGGTCCAAGCCTACTCGTTCATCCTTCACCGCCCTTGGTTCATCGGCATGAACCTTTCGCGCCTGACCTTCAACGCGTGCCGTCAGCCGCCATGTCGCATCCTGCACCTGCACATCACGAGCCATGAGACACATCAATCCACTCAACAGTTGTCAATCACTCATCATCCAAGGGTGACCTCCATTGGTCCTCATATACTATCTGTGCTCACCATCGTGTGAGACGTGTGGTGTATGTTTCGGTCCATGTGTACGAATTGTGGTTGAATTGGGATCCACCCGACAGACTGTCAGATTACTCCATTCTAAGTGCACAGAGACATGATTAATTATTAAAATGATTGTCGATACACTTAAGCCGGTTTAATTTGGATGGTTGTGCCACACTGCCAGTGCAGGAGAGGTCGCCCGTCCAGATGAAGGCATGCCGGCGTGCATCAATAACCTCGATGGTGCCCTTGAGTAGGATGGTGGAGCACATGGCGTTGACAGCCCGTGCGCCCAGGACTATGTTTGCCAAGATGGTCCGACCACTCGGCGTGAGGACCTTCCCGCACCACCCTGGAATGTAGGCCGCCACGGCCTCAGTAAGGGGGTGGAGGTCAGTGAGACGGAGCTTGTGGACTAATAGTGGTAGGCCTAGGTAGGTCTGGGGGAAGGCCGAGATGGAGCACCCCAGAGTGGCAGCCATGGAGGAGGTGTCTTCGTCTAAGAGTCTGATGGGGACAAAGATGCTCTTGTCATAGTTGATGTGCAAGCCCATGGCAGCGGAGAAGGAGTCCAGCAGGGAACGGAGGTAGAGGACCTGCGCCGGGATCGCCCGGATGACGATGAGGGTGTCATCGACATATTGGAGAACGGAGCACGGCAGGTCGTCGACGAGCGGGTGTTGCAGCAGCCCTTGAGATGATGCCTGTCGAAGCATCTGTTGAAGAAGATCGGCCACCACAATGAAGAGGTAGGGGGAGAGGGGGTCGCCCTGCCGAAGCCCTTTCTTGCACTGGATCCAGCGCCCGGGCACCCCATTGAGAAGGACAGCAGTCTGGCTGGATGTATTGAGGAGGTTGATCCAATGCCTCCAAAGCGGGGGAAAGCCTTTGTCAGCCAGGATGGAGTCCAGGGCCTGCCAGTTCACCGAATTGTCGGATGTTTGGACCCGGCAGTCCACACAGGGTAGCCTACGTGGTTGATTTGTTGAGGGACAGATCGAGGATCAGAAGCCGATGGTAGCACAAGACGCAAGGATTGAACAGGTTCGGGCCGTCGAGATGACGTAATACCCTACGTCCTGTGTTGGGGGTGATTGTATTGCTGTGTATGAAGTTCCTGAAGGATCTCCGTAGTTGGGTTCTGTCCTAGGTTTCGTATCGTGGGTTGTAATCGTAGATGTTGTGTTCTGGAGGGGGGTCTCAAGGCGCCTTATATAGTCCGGCTGCCTTGAGTTACAAGTCAGCTAGAGATCGTAACCTACCCGAAATACAAGGATGCGATCCTATAACGATTACAGATATCTTTCCCTAAAATTCCGGCTAGTTTATCTTGATCTCCGAGCTTCTTGCGGGATACGCTGCCTGCTTCCTTGCCGCGCGCGCCGTCGCAGTCATCCGGTTCGCCCGACTGGTGGGCCTCCCGAGTAGTGGGCCACCCAGTCTGACAAACCAGCCCAATAGCACTCGGATTGGGCCGCCCCTTGCTGGTTGGGCCAATCCGCCTTCTGGGTACCCCTGGGGGTCTACCCCCGACAAGCTCCCCAGTAGTACGTGATTGAGAGACAAGTCGGCGAGGTCGTGCCACCTGATGAGCTTTGAAGCTTGCTGCAGTTGGAAGCGAAACCGCGTGATACTGGAGAGAAAAGAGACCCGTTTCCCAACGGATACGCCGCGAGGTGCGTCCGTTGGCCGTAGCCCCCGAGCCTTGAAGCGATTCCGAAGGAATCGGTCCAAGGGTTAGTAGCCTTCTTCTGAGGTCGTCAGACAATCAACGGATGCGCCGCGAGGTGCGTCCGTTGGCCGTAGCCCCCGAGCCTTGAAGCGATTCCGTAGGAATCGGTCCAAGGGTTAGTCAAGGAGCATCTGGCTAGATCATCCGACGTTAATTTCGGCGCCCAGCCCCCGAGCGTGAGGGCCGGGTCGAGCTGTCCGAGGCACGCCGAGTAGTCGCCCCAGCGCCCAGCCCCCGAGCGTGAGGGCCGGAGCACGCCGAGTGGTCGTCCCGGCGCCAGCCCCCGAGCGTGAGGGCTGAGCACGCCGAGTGGTCGTCCCGGCGCCAGCCCCGAGCGTGAGGGCTGAGCACGCCGAGTGGTCGTCCCGGCGCCAGCCCCCGAGCGTGAGGGCTGAGCACGCCGAGTGGTCGTCCCGGCGCCAGCCCCCGAGCGTGAGGGCTGAGCACGCCGAGTAGTCGCCCATACCCTGCAACAAAGTAAAAATTCGAGAGGAGAAAGCATTCGGCGATATGTAATGTTAATGAACTCCGCTTCCTGCTTTTAAGTCTTTTGATTTCTCCGAGGAGTTGGCCTGTTACGTTTATGCACCTGATCCCCGATAGCCATAGTCCATAGCGCAGGGAGCTGGGCCGCGTGCACGCGTAGGAGGGTAGGCGTACGGAAGAGCCGAGGTTTCACGGATCAAGGCGTGTGCTCCCCGAGTACTTTAGCAACTTGTTTTAAAGCTCGCGGAATTGACGAAGTTAATCGATTGATACTTATCTTGGCGAAAGGTTCGAGTCCCGGAGGATTCCTTCTCTGTCAGGTATGCCAAAGGAGAGGCAGGCAAAGCGGTGTCGTATCTGAGATGCGGCGTCAGGAATAGTGTTTCCGTGATTGCACAGGGCGCTCCCGTGGTCGAGTGGAGCCAAAGGCGATAAGGGTGACCTGTGCATTTCGGGCTGAAGGGGAGACGCGTGGCGCGGAGTCCGCGCTCGTCATCGTGGAGGAAACCTCTTGTCCTCCGGTGACTAGGGGCTATAAATACCCGCCGGGGAGCCTGAGCTGCTACCCAAGAGCGAATAGATATAGGATCCTTGCGGTCAACATGCCGGAGGCTCATTGTTGGGTTCATCCACCGGGGAGAGTTCATGGAGTCAGCATGGTATGGTGCTAGAAGAGTGCTTGCGAAGGACCTGAGGCGTTGATCAGCGTGTGAGTGCTGTCCCGTTCACCCCCGCATTCCCATGTGACGAGGGCCATGTGGGGTGAAATGCTTTGTAGAGCAAGGGATAGCCGAAGGCATTCGCTATCAACCCTCCGCCGGCGCTGTCCCGTAAACGGCTGCAGTGGTGCTACAAGAGAGCTTGCGAGGAGCTCATGTGAACCAAGCTTGCTCCGGATGTAGCACTAGGCGCAGGGACGAGTGCCCCAGGCCGTCATCTTGGCGGTTGATGTGTTTGATGTTTGTAACCGGCGCAAGTCCGGCTCCGTTGTAACTGTATTTCCTGCAAAAGGATTGCATTTTTTGTCTGTCGCAATTTGTTCGCAGCGTCAGTTCCCGAGCGTTTCGGGGCTGATCGAGCCCGCATGGCGCGCTGCTTTTGATGTGGCGCCAGCCCCCGAGTCCGAGTGCCGGTCGAACCTTAGCGGCACGCCTTCAGTTCTGCAGTGTTGGCTTCCGAGTGGTTCAGAGCCAATCGAGCCCGAGAGGCGCACTGACTTAACCGTGGCGCCAGCCCCCGAGTAGGAGCGCTGTTCGAGCCTTAGCGGCACGCCACTTGATCTGCAGTGTCGGCTCCCGAGTGGTTCGAGGCCAATCGAGCCCGAGAGGCACACTGTCTTCAATGCGGCGTCAGCCCCCGAGCGTGGGAGCTGTTCGAGCCTTAGCGGCACACCACTGGGTTTGCAGTGTTGGCTCCCGAGTAGTTCGGGGCCAATCGAGCCCGAGAGGCACACTGTCTTTAATGCGGCGTCAGCCCCCGAGCGTGGGAGCTATTCGAGCCTTAGCGGCACACCACTGGGTTTGCAGTGTTGGCTCCCGAGTAGTTCGGGGCCAATCGAGCCCGAGGGGCACACTGGCTTTGTTACGGCGCCAGCCCCCGAGCGTGGGAGCTGTTCGAGCCTTAGCGGCACGCCGACTTCTTTGTTTTGCTCGAGTGCTTTGGAGTCGTTTTTTACCGTTGACGCCCGGCGCGTAACGGAAGGCGAAGCGCCCAACGGCTCTTTTTACCGTTTCGCCCGCCCCCGCTAATCGCGTTATCTCGCGGTAATTTCGGGCATCAAGGCACGCTATAAAGGGTGAGGGTTAGACCTGGAGGGAAATCTTCCCATTCCCATATCCGTCCTCCCGGTTCTTCGCTTTTCATCCCGCCGCCACCAAAGCTCCCATTGCTCGTCAATCCGTTGTGCGATCTTAGCCACCACGGGGAGCGTAGTCTCGCTGATGCGATCGAAGACCCCTGCCGTTAGATCCATGGCGGGGAGGAAGAAGCTCACTGGCGTCCCCAAGTCTGACAAGATCCCCTCCCCTGTCCTCGCGTGGGTGCGGGGGAAGGTGACCACAGAGATGCTGGAGGAGATGGTGGAGCGGAGCATCCTCCCGCCTCAGGCCGTGGCGGAGTGGCGGCCGAGCGCCGGAGTGGTGTTCCCGTCGGAGAACTCCGACGAGCTGGTCCTTTTCAAGCCTTTCTTCGAGGCGGGACTCAGCTTGCCTATGGGGGCGTTCTTCCGAGGGTTGCTGCATTACTACGGGATCGAGGCCATCAACCTCAACCCCAACTCCATCATGGCGATCTCGGTCTTCATTCATCTCTGCGAGGCGTATCTGGGGATCTCTCCCCATTTCAACTTGTGGAGATATTTGTACTGGCTGAAGCCCCAGCCGAGTGAAGAGAAGATGGTGGTGGTTGGAGGCGCTGGATTTACGCTGCGTCAAGGGCGGAAGGACGAGTACTTCGACATTGCCCTCAACACCTCCAACAAAGGATGGAAAGCCGAGTGGTTCTATGTCGGGAACCACGAGCCGGCGATCCCCTGCCACACCGGAGAGCGGCCGAAGGTTAGGGATTGCTGGAATGATCTTCCTGACGCCTCCGAGATGGATGAGGTGGACGAGCTCCTTGTGTTGATCAAGGAGCTGAAGGAGGTCAAGCATCTGACGGCGATTGGTATCGCCTGCAACTTTAGCAGGCGGCTGATCCAGCCGATCCAGGAGCGGAAGCACCCGAGCTACGAGTACTCGGGCCGGGATGATCCCACTCGGGTTGCCAACCGCACCGTGAGCAAGGAGGAGATGAAGGCGCGCGTGGGCGGGTTCTTCCTCGGCCACGTGTCGGAGAAGGACCAGCCGCGCCCTTTTTCACTGAAGAGGCCTCCACCACCGGTAAGTTGCCATTCCGAGTGCTTTTTGAATGTTCTTTCTTGACGTAATTTCTGGTTTCGTCCGTTGGCCATCTGATTTTGCGTCTTCTCTTGCACAGGATCGAGTCTTCGAATATTTCTCTGCTGCCCCACTTCCAGAAGACTTCCCGAGGAAAGTGATTCTGGAGGACGCGCCTCCGGCTGCTCAGGGCGGCGCTCGGGCAGAGGACGGTTGATCCGCCTGCTCCCCGTATATGGGCACCCAGTGACACGGAGGGCTCTCTGAGTCCTTCGGATGAGGAGGTGGTGGAGGACCGTCCGCGGAAGCGCCGGGCGGCTGTGGCGAAACGGAATAATCGCGGGGGCGGCGTTTCCAAGCGGGCGGTGGCCGTTGACGATGGGGCGGCCGACGACTCGGCAACGTTGTCGGATGAAGCGCCCTCCGTCCGGGATGCAGTGGCGGGTACGCTGCCGCCGCCTCCCAAGCGGAGGCGCACGAAGAAGGTGTCGGCGAAGAAATCGGACGCGCAGCCGGCTCAGCGGCCGACTGCGGGTTCGGACGCCGATGTTGACGAGCCGGGACATCCTTCCCCGGCCGTCATGGAGGAAGAGGAGAAGGACGAGGCGGTGCCCGACGACATGTTCCAGGAGCAGGAGCACGCCCGGGCCATGGGCGTCTCGGTGGAGGAGAGGCGGCGCAGGGTGGCGGAGACGCTTGTGCAGGCCACGGCGGATGCAAGGCCAGTCTCCGATTTGGGGACCAGGCCAATCCTCATGGCGGCTTCGGCGCAGCGGCGTCCTAAGCTCCCTGTCTTCCGGCCCCGAGTCGCGGTGGTGAAGAGTACTCGGTGAGTTGTCGGTCTTCGTGTTTCTTCTTGTTATCATTTATCTCCGAGTTCTTGTTTTAACTTCCGAGTACTTTTTTGCAGTAAAGCCTCCGATCTTGATGGTGAGGCGGCCAGCGGGAAGGCTCCTTCAACTTATGCCCCGCAAGGCCCGAGTGCTCCCCCGGCCGCACCTGCGGGCCAGTCATCCTCGGGTGCTACGCCCGAGGTGACGAACTCGGCCGATGGGTCGGGAGCGGCGCAGACGGCGGAGGTCCCAGTCAGGCCTGACCCGGAGGTGGTAGTGGAGGTTCCGGTGGCTGACGACGTTCAGGGCGGTGAAGGTGGTACGGCGATTACTCCAAGTGTCACTGGGGATCCTGACGTGGACATGGTGATCCAGTCTTCGCCTGTAGGCGCGGGCGACATTGCTCGAGGAGAAGCCCAGGAGGAGGATCTACCGAAGCAGTCGGACACCTCGGGGACCATCACTGTCCCCGGGGTTGACGCCATGGCGGAGAAGGAAGGCTCGGTGATCGCCGAGCTTGCTGTCGACCACGCCCAGCGCCTTGCAGCGGTTAGATTCCTCCCCTGTCTTGTTGATCTTTTCTTTATCTTTATTGGTTTTCTGAGTTCTTCACCTTTTCAGACGGTTGTAGAAATTGGCTACGCTCCGGCAGTCGCGCCTTGTGCAGACCCAGGATGCGGAGTCGGCGCTCCGGCGTGCGGCGAAGGCGGAAGCAGAGCTCAAACGGGTCAGGCGTCAGCGTGACGCTGCCAAGAAGAGCTTGAACGACGCTATTGTGGAGCATCGACATAGTCTTCATCGTAAGGCCCTCTCCTTGTAGTTCCCGAGTAGTTGCTGAACTGTGGGACTATACCGTGTTGTTTTCATCCTGACCGAGTGCTTCCTTGCCTTTCCAGAGAAGGAGATGGAGAGGGACCGTCACATCAACGAGCTGAAGGAGCTGCGATTTGCGAACGCAACTCTGCAGCAGTCGGAGGAGGTGATGGCGGGCAAGCTGAAGCAGGAGCAGGACTTCCGAAAAGGTGCGGACATGACGATGCTCCAGGCCATGTATACAATTCAGAATAACTCTCAAATCATAACAGGCTTGGAGCAAGATCTGACATCGGCGCATCTGGCCCTGACGGAGGTCAACGAGGCGGCGAGGGACCTGCTGGACTCCGTGGCCCCGGAGAGGTGAGCCGACTGCCTTAGTCGCGCGTCTTCAAGCTGCGCCAATCCGCATCACCGAGCTGATCAAGGAATCGGCCGTTGTGTGTGCGAATGACACCTTGGCGCGTGTTCGGACACTATACCCGCGGATTGACCTTGCGCCGGTTGGCGATGGGGTGGCGGCGGACGCCACGACGGAGCAGGTTGATGCGGCGATGGCTGAAACTCGCCCAATCGCCGAGAAAGTTGGCGAGGCTCTCAAGTTTGAGTAGAGTCCTGTATTCTGTAGCAGAGTGGTGTAAACTTTTGTATATACAATTAGTCAGAAACAAGTAAAACAAGAATGTTGGATACTTTGTTTTATGTCTTAATGTTGCCCGAGTAGCTTTTGGCTGAAATGTGCTTTTCCCTTTGCTTTACTTATCCTAAGTTCATAACGTCGAGAGCAGATCCCGTGCACGTGTAGAAGGCTTAGGCGTCGTTCCAGGCCCGGTTACACAGCATTTAGTTAAGAACTACTCGGGAACGGAGTGATTCCGAGAGGTTTTGCAAGGAGAACAAATATACGAAGGAAAAGGCATATACTATTATTGAACTTTGTGATACATAGCTTTTCATGGGTAGAATCGGCGTAAATGCTCTATGTTCCACGGGTGTGGGACCTCGGTGCCATCCTCATATTGGAGACGAAAAGTACCCGGACATATGACCTGAGTCACGATGAACGGGCCTTCCCATGGGGCGGAGAGTTTGTGAACCCCTGCTGTGGATTGCACTCGGCGTAAGACGAGGTCACCAATGTTGAAGTCCCGTTGCTGGACGTTCTTGTCGTGGTAGCGTCGGAGTTGTTGCTGGTAGCGCGCGTGTTGTATGAGCGCGTTAACTCGGTGTTCTTCGATGGAGTCTAGGTCCACCTCGCGAGCTGCCTCTGCTTCGCCTTCGTCGTAGTTATCGATGCGCGGTGATCCAAAAGCGATGTCGGTGGGGAGGATTGCCTCGGAGCCGTAGACGAGGAAGAATGGAGTATGACCTGTTGCACGACTCGGCTGAGTCCTGAGTCCCCAGATAACTTGTGGTAGCTCTTGGTGCCACCGTCCGGCGAATTTCTTCAATGGGTCGAAGATTCTTGCTTTTAGTCCTTGGAGTATCATGGCATTGGCTCGTTCCACCTGTCCATTACATCTGGGATGGGCGACGGAGGCGTAGTATACATCGATACAGCTTTTCTCGCAAAAGTCCCAGAAGGCGGATCCGGTGAACTGTGTCCCCAAGTCGGTGATTATTCTGTTAGGGACGCCGAAACAGTGTGTGATCTCTTCGATGAAGGCGGCGGCTTGCTTTGATGTTGGAGTTCCGACGATGGCCTTGTACTCTATCCATTTGGAGAATTTATCGATGGCGACGAGGATGTGTGTGTAACCTCCCGGGGCTGCTCTGAATGGTCCCACCATGTCCAACCCCCAACAGGCGAATGGCCACGAAGGCGGGATGGTGCGTAGAGCTTGGGCCGGGAGGTGTTTCTGCTTGGCGAAGAATTGGCACCCCTGACATCGGCGGACGAGTGCTTTGGCGTCGGAGACGGCGGTGGGCCAAAAGAACCCGGCTCGGTATGCTTTCCCGACTAGTGTCCCTGCGGCGGCGTGGCTTCCACAGACTCCCGAGTGGATGTCGTCAAGGATCTGGAGGCCGACTTCTTTCGCGACGCATTTGATGAACACTTGATTTGTGGCGGCTCGTCTATATAGGGCACCACCGACCACCACGTAGTTCCTGCTTCGGCGTTCCAGGATCTTTCGCTCCGTGGGGTCCTTTGGCACCTTGTTGTGGGCAAGGAAGTCTATGAACTCGGCCATCCAGTCTTCTTCTTCGGCGTTAATGGTCAGCACCTCGCAGAGTTCTGGGGCAGTCTCCGGTTCGTCCCCCACCTCTTTGACAGAGGGTTTGAGGAGACCTTGCACGAACACTCCCCCTGGTACTTCTGCGCGGGTTGACCCCAGCTTGGCGAGTGCATCAGCGGCGAGGTTGTTCTCCCGTGGAACGTGGTGGTACTCAACTCCGTAGAATTTTTCCTCCTGCTTGTGCACTGCCTCGCAGTAGGCGTTCATCCGCTCGCTGTGGCGATCCCACTCTTTGTTCACCTGGTTTATAACAACAGCAGAGTCGCCATAGACCAGGAGCCTCTTTATGCCTAGTGATGTGGTGATGCGAAGCCTGTGGAGAATTACTTCGTACTCGGCGGCGTTGTTGGTGACAGGGAAACGGATTTGGAGGACGTATCGGAGCTGTTCCCCTTTCGGCGAGATGAAGAGTACCCCGGCCCCTCCTCCGTCGATCATCAGGGAGCCGTCAAAGTACATCTCCCAGTGTTCGCCGCTGGTGTCTTCTTTCGCATCCTGGCTCTCGGTCCATTCGGCGACGAAGTCGGCGAGGATCTGTGACCTGATGGCGGTGCGCGGGACGAAGTCTATGATGAAGGAGGCGAGCTCGACGGACCACTTGATGATTCGCCCCGTGACGTCCCTGTTGTGGAGGATTTCCCCGAGTGGAAATTGCGTGACCACCTTGATGCGATGCGCTTGGAAGTAATGCCGGAGTTTTCTTGATGTGATCAGCAGTGCGTAGAGTAGCTTCTGCACCTGGGGATAGCGAGACTTGGATTCGCTGAGTACTTCGCTCACGTAGTAGACTGGTCGCTGCACTCGTTGCACCTTTCCTTCTTCCTCCCTTTCCACGACGATGACGGTGCTCACCACGTTGGTCGTGGCGGCGATGTACAGGAGTAGCGTTTCGTCGTTATGCGGAGCGACGAGTACTGGTGGATTGGAGAGGTAGTTCTTGAGGTCGGTGAAAGCTTGCTGCGCCTCTTGGTTCCACTCGAACCTGTCGGTCTTCCTGAGGATCTTGAAGAACGGCAAGCCCTTATCCCCCAGCCGGGAGATGAATCTGCTCAAGGCCTGCCATGCAACCAGTCAACTTTTGGATCTCTTTCTTNTGGCTTGAATGCCTCTGTTGCTGACGATGAAACCGAGTAGTTTCCCTTTGGGTACGCCGAAGACGCACTTAGTCGGGTTCAGCCTCCAGTTGAACCTGCGGAGATTGTTAAACGTTTCGGAGAGGTCGGCGATGAACTCGGCTTCGATCTTCGTCTTGATGACTATGTCGTCGACGTAGGCCTCGGCGTTGCAGCCGATCTGATTGCCCAGGGTCAAGTTAATGGCCCTCTGGTAGGTGGCTCCAGCGTTGCGGAGGCCAAATGTCATCTTGGTGTAGCAGTAGG
>CM014270.1:24696142-24718449 GCA_004135705.1 Alloteropsis semialata
TGTAGCAGGAGAATATCTCCCAGTCACGTACTTTCTCCCGGCGCTTGTCGTCTACGGGCGGCGGTCCTCCGAGGATGAAGTTCACCTGCCTGTCGACATTCGGGAAAGCAGGGTTCGCGGGAGCCCCTTTCCCCTTGTCGCCTTTGTCGTCGTCTCGTGGCGGCAGCTTCCCCTCCTTTTTCTTGTAGGCGTCGGCGAGCCCCATGCAGTCGATCATACGATGTTTGGACTGCTTGTGGATGGGGCAGGGTCCTTGGAGCATCTTCTCGAAGTCAGCGCTGAAGTTGGATCGCGGGCGAGGGCCACTACGATCCATGGCGGCGACGGTGAAGTCTCTCGAGTGCTTTCGGTCATCCCTCCTGCTTGGTTCAGGTCGGGGGCGGCGTGTGTCCTCCTTCTTCGGGCGGTCTTCTCGGCGAGGGGGACGATCATCGTCCCGAGTGCTTTTCTTGCCGTAGTGGAGGCGGACGGCCTCCTTGGCGTTCGCCATCTTGTTCACCCGGCCAAAGAACTCGCCGGAGGTCTTTGGCATGTCCTCGCAGAGGCGCTCGAAGACGACGGAGTCGGCGAGGCCATCGAGGAAGTAGCTGATGATCTCGGACTCGGAGCAGCCGGGAACTAAGTTCCGGTTCTCCATATACCGGTCGGTGTAGTCGCGGAGGCTCTCCCCGCGGTTCTGCTTCACCTTGCCCAGGTCCCAGGCGGTGCCTGGTCGAATGGAGCTCCCCTGGAAGTAGCTCTTGAACTTGTCGCAGAGGGTGCCCCAGCTGTCGATGGAGCCGGGCTCAAGGCTGTGAAGCCAGGTCAGCCCCACCTTGGTCATGGCGACGGGGAAGTAGGCGCACATGGAGTCGTGGTCGCCGTTTACCGCGCGAATGGCGATGCTGTACGTCCGAAGCCACATCGTCGGGTCCGCCTTCCCGTCATATTTTTCTATGCCTGTAGGTTTGAAGTTAGCAGGCATTCTAATGGATCTTACTCGGGCAGTGAATGCCGGGAAGCCGTCGCAGTCGTTGAGGTTCTCGACGTCCACGTGTCCTGAGTCGGCGGAGCAGTCTTCCGGGGTGTGAGCCCGGGGTGGCCTGTCTTGTCCGAGTGGAGGCTCGTACTTCGGTCGAACTCTCGGCGGCGCGCGGCCTCAGCGGCCTCACGTTCTCGGCGTTGGCGCGCGTCGCGATCCAGCCCTGGGGGGCCGTGTTCACTATTGTACTCGGCGCGCCGTCGGAGCTCTTCCTCGTCCCTTCGCCGATGACGGTCGTCGAGGTTCCTTCGGAGATCGCGGTTGCGGAGTTGTTCGCGGAGATCCGGCTGTTCGACCACGTCGTGATCGGCTTCTCGGCGGCTGGCCGACTTGGAGTGGCGAGACGAGGAAGCAGGAGCCCTCTGGGCATTGATCATACCCGTGGCTGCAGTCAGCCTAGCCTTGATCCGGTTGAGCTCCGGGGTTTCCGGGATCCCTTCCAGCTCTTGGTGCGCGGCGGCGAGGTTGGCTGACGGGGTGGCGTAAACACCCACGCCGCCAATTTCTTGGATGAAGTCGTCTTGGAGATTACGCGTGACCCTGGGGTTTCGGCGTTCTCGCCGCGCGTCGCGGCGTCGTTGCTTCTCACCGTTGCGCCCGATCCTGGCGTCACGGTGCGCTTGATCCTCGCCTTGGACCGTTGGCTCGTCGGCGGATATGTCGGAGACGAACATCTCCCGCTTGGCAGGCGTGATCCTCTTATTTGGAGGGAGGACACATGTCACCCGCGGGAAAGTCGGGGTTGGTTCAGGTGGAGTCGGCATATCCTGAGGATGAGGATGCTGTGTCGCCGCAACGTCCGGAGCAGATCCAATCTGGGTGGTCGTGACATGATCGACCGCCCTGACCGCATCTAGGGAGTGGTCGGCGTTCACGCGTTCGCCGAGTGCTTGCTGGTAGACAGCCCCGCTGTTCCCGAGTCCCAGCGGGAATCGTGTCGGCGATGCGATGCTCTGACGAGCGGATTCGGTGAGTTCGATGCATTCACCGATGGAAGCGATGGCGTGGTCCATGTCCGCCTCGAACTGGCGTTGGCGTGCAGCCCATCGGCGCCTTCGCTCCTCGGGCGTCTGCTGCACCCTGCGTGGCGGAGGCGGAGTGGACGAAGCAGTCGGCGGTATAGGAGAAAGCGTGTTCCCCTCGGATGGCGGGAGAACGACGCTGGCCGTCGCGGTCGCCGAGTTGTTGGCGATGGTTGGCGACGGAGCGGTGATGGTGACGATCCCGTCTGGCGTAGCGTCAAGTCGCGGCGCTGTCTCCTCCGGGGTGGCGTCACGGGTGAAGGAGAGCTCTCCCTCGGGTCCGGCGGTGAAGACCATGGATCCGAAGAAGAACATTGCCCCCTCAGCGATGGAAATCTTCACGGATGCCGGCGTGATGACGGCGGAAGTGGATGCCATCGAGCTTGCAGATTGATCTCGTCGATCAACCCCTACCTGGCGCGCCAACTGTCGGATGTTTGGACCCGGCAGTCCACACAGGGTAGCCTACGTGGTTGATTTGTTGAGGGACAGATCGAGGATCAGAAGTCGATGTAACACAAGACGCAAGGATTGAACAGGTTCGGGCCGTCGATGATGTAATACCCTACGTCCTGTGTTGGGTGTATGGATTGCTGTGTATGAAGTTCCTGAAGGATCTCCGTAGTTGGGTTCTGTCCTAGGTTTCGTATCGTGGGTTGTAATCGTAGATGTTGTGTTCTGGAGGGGGGTCTCAAGGCGCCTTATATAGTCCGGCTGCCTTGAGTTACAAGTCGGCTAGAGATCGTAACCTACCCGAAATACAAGGATGCGATCCTATAACGATTACAGATATCTTTCCCTAAAATTCCGGCTAGTTTATCTTGATCTCCGAGCTTCTTGCGGGATACGCTGCCTGCTTCCTTGCCGCGCGCGCCGTCGTAGTCATCCGGTTCGCCCGACTGGTGGGCCTCCCGAGTAGTGGGCCACCCAGTCTGACAAACCAGCCCAATAGCACTCGGATTGGGCCGCCCCTTGCTGGTTGGGCCAATCTGCCTTCTGGGTACCCCTGGGGGTCTACCCCCGACACGAATCAAAGGCTTTCTTGAAATCAAGCTTGAGAGCCCGACGCTTGTGGCAGCATTGCACAATCTCGGCAGCATAAAGGTAGTTTTCAGCAATGCATCGGCCCTTGATGAAGCCCGTTTGATCAGGATGGACCAGAGATTGTATCATGGGTTGTAGGCGCATGGTCATCACCTTGGTGCAAATCTTGGTGACACAGTTTTGCAGGGAGATGGGGCGAAAATCCTTGGCCAGAAAGGAGTTGATCTTCTTGGGAAGTAGGGCAAGGTAAGCTTTGTTGATACGGCGCAGGTCTGCTTCACCATTGTGGAAGTCATGCAGTAGAGTGAGGAGGTCCTGCTGCACCAGCGCCCACTGCGAGGTGAAGAACTTGGGCATTATCCGGCCCAGGGGAGCTGTCCGTGTGCATAGAGGTCAGGGCAGCCTTGATCTCCTCAACTGTGAAAGGTTGGATGAGGGCATCAGCTTGATCGGTGGAGAGGGAGGAAGATGTATTCATCACTGTTGGAACTGATCAATTGCTTTTTTCTTTTTATTTTCTTTGAAATCTTGACCAGTTTCTTTTAGAAACTCTTTAAATTTCGAAGTGTATAGAAATGGTAATGAACATTAGTAAGAAAGATCATGGTTTATGAGTACGGTCTGAGGTTAAGGTGAGAAAATTCAAATCACCATGCCAACAGGCGCACTGGAACGTCTAACTGGTTGCGCTGTTTAACTTCGCTTTGCGAATGACTGACCGATGACTGACCGCTGTAACATCTCAAAAATCAAAGTTAAAAAATCCCTCAAATTAAAAACTATTTTCAAAACTTTTGTTTTTATTTACAAAACTCTCTACCTTCTCCTCTGAGCTCTGGGTCTAAATCTTCCTTCATTTGGCCCAACTTATTTATCTCTCATTATCCTACTTTCACTCCCGGCCCAACCCATTTACCTCTCTGTCTCCTTTTCATCTTTGGCCAGCCCACCATTCCTCAGCGCATCGCTCTCTCATCTTGGCCGTTCGCAGCGCAGTGCCTCTCCCCCTGCCAAGACGTGTGCGGTGCGCGCCGCCACGGCGCCATGGTGCCTTCGCTTGCCCCTTGCCTCGCCGCCGTGCGCTATCTTCTATGCAGCCGTCCTCTCCTGCGCGCGGCTTAACCTGGCGACGGCGAAATCAGCAGGAACCGGCGCTGCTGCACTGCACCATGCCTCCATTCACGGCAGGATCCAGTAGCCGCGAAGGAGGGGCAAGCAAGAGCGGGTACGACAAATTGACGACGCAGAATTGGCTGAGCCCGCCGACATCGGCAAAGGAGAACTCGCCGACCCGAGTTCCTTCCCTTCCCTCCCATAGGATCACCGGTGACGCTGGGTGATGATTGTTGAATGCGTCAAAAAGGTATGTTGCCCCAACATGCCATCGCTATTATATAGTAGTATTATGTGAAACAGTTTCCAACAATGACGTGCTTGCTAGCCATAGGAGATCCACATTGGACTTTTGCTTACATACATAGTAAAGAAAATAAATAGAGAGAGGCCAATCTGCTTACTGAATGTGATTTATAAGATTATCACCAGAGTTCTGATGCTGAGACTAAATAAAGTGATTGACAAAGTGGTCAGTAAAAATCAAACAGCATTTATCCCTGGAAGGCACATCCTAGAGGGGATTGTAATCTTGCAGGAAGTTCTCCATGAGTTGAGGGTGACAAAATCTTCAGGGGTTATTCTAAAGTTAGATTTTGAGAAGGCCTATGACAAAGTAAATTGGGGTTTCATGGAGGAAGTTCTTCATAGAAAAGGTTTTAGTGAACAGTGGGTTCTTTGGATTCAGAAAGTGGTTCAGTGAGGAAGAGTGGCGATAGAGATAAATGGTGAAAGAGGAGATTTTTTCAAAAGCTTCAAGGGTCTCAGACAAGGAGATACCCTATCTCCAATTCTGTTTAACATCGTGGCTGATGCGTTATCAGCTATGTTGGAGGCAGCTGGTAGAGGGGGAGCTATAAAAGGTCTAGTCCCGCATCTAGTAGAGGGTGGTCTCACACATCTGCAGTATGCAGATGATACCATTGTTTTCTTACAAAAAGGCAACCAGAGCTTGACAAATATAAAGGTCATCCTTGGCTGCTATGAAGCAATGTCTGGTATGAGAATAAACTATAACAAAAGTGAGGTGTATGTGATGGGTGGTGAAGAGGCTGAGATTGTTTCAATTGCAAACTTCCTTGGCTATAGAGTGGGAAATCTACCAATAATATATTTAGGATTGCCAGTAAGTGATCACAAACTCTCCAAACAACAGCTTGGGTTTGTGGAGACTAAGGTGTTGAGGAGGCTTGGGACTTGGCAATGTGAGTATTTGTCCTCTAGAGGAAAATCAATTCTTATCCAATCATGTCTGTCCAGTATGCTATGGGAATATATAACCTGTATGAGGGCAATTATCAAAAGATAGATGGAGTGAGATCAAGATTTTTTTGGCAAGGTACCGGTAAAAAGAAGAAATACCACATGATAAAGATGGAAGCTCTATTTAGACCCAAAGAGTTTGGAGGTCTGGGGTTCACTGACATTAGAGCAATGAATATCTGCCCACTTGCAAAATGGGTTGACAAGTTAGAAAGAGGGGATAAGAGTATCTGCTGTGAGTTACTAAGGAAAAAGTACTTGGGAGACAAGAGCATATTGCAGATTAAAAGAATTTCAGGTTCTCAATTTTGGAGGGGAATCTTGGAAGTAAGAAAATGGTACCATTTTGGTAGAAGAGTGCAGGTGAAAAGTGGGGTACAAACAAGGTTTTGGGAGGATAGATGGTTGGGTGAATGTCCCTTGAAAATAGAGTTTGGGTCCCTTTTCCGAATATGTGCTGATCCTGATATTTCAGTCTCAAAAGCATATAACAACAATAGATGGTCACTGAATTATAGAAGGACGTTTGGCTTCAATGAGTTGGAAGAGTGGAAAGACTTACACAGGAAAAATTGAGTGAGATCACCTTAGCTGATGGTAGAGATGAAATAGAGTGGACATTGGACCGAGATGATAAATTTACCACAAAATCTCTATACAAGCAGATAACCTTTGGGGGGATCATAGATCAAGACATGATAGATGTGTGGGAGTGTAAGGTCCCACTAAAGGTGCAAATCTTTATGTGGATGACCTTTCATGACTGCATCCAGTCACATTTCAACTGAAAAAAAGAAAATGGGCTGGGTCTGAACGGTGCAAAATGTGTAACCAGTTGGAGACAACTGACCATATTATCTTCCAATGCCCTATTGCCAGTTATCTGTGGACGCTCATGAGAACGTCCTTCAACTGGCACATAACTCCTGTGAAATGTGGAGGTATTTTTGATGTGTTGTTGAGTGGTAAATCCAAGAGATCAAGAGGTGTTCTTTTATTTTTCTGTGCAGGTGCAATGTGGTCGATTTGGAGAACTAGAAATGACATGGTGTTTGAGGGGAAGCTGATAAACCAGCCAGAGGACATGGCGCGCAAAATGGTGATGTTTCTCAAGCACTGGAAGGTGATGCAAAAGAAGAAAAACATTCCTGAAGTGGAAGAGATGATATCCAAGCTAACTACAAGCATTGGGAATGATGGAGCCTGATACTGCTATTCTCTTGGATAGGTGTGGGTTTATAATTTTCATGGTGGTGAAGTTGCGAGTTTTTTTGCTTCCCTTTTGCTTAATGTCTAAGAGGGGGTAGTTCTATGTGTTGTGATCTGGTTGGGAAACTATGTGCATCGATGGTGGGTTGTGTTGCTTAGTAGAGGTAGTAGGTAAGGTTGTTTCTCCTCCATGATGCTGGGCAAATGAGGCCCTTGAACCTGTTCCGGGTAACCCCCGGTCTTTCGACCAACTGTAATCGCTCGTTAAACTTTCAATAAAGTTGGGCGAATGCCTTTGGTAAAAAAAAAGCATTCTTTGGAGTCATAAAAGGACGTGAAAAGTTTTTCTTTGTTGTGATTTTATTTTTTAATAATAAGCATGTGAAAATTGGACTAGTTTATAAGGAAAGGGTTTAGTGTTTAGGGTCAACTGTTAAAGAGAGAAATCATTATTTGGCACTAGAATGACCGAATTCCATTTTTGGCCATAATTTTTTTTCCTCCCTTATATGACACTTCTAACTTTCATTCCTTATTTGATATTTTTGTCACTTGTGCAGTTAAGTCTAGTGAAATGATCTACAAATCTCTAATATTCATGAGACATTTACTAGTAATATAGATGAATCCATTTGCTCGGAAAAAAGATGTGCTTCTTTATGGCTTTAAATTTAAAATTAAGTAAATTAGGATACATTTGAAACTTATTTATAATTTTATGATACTAAAATAGTTTCTAAAAATTATGAAAAAGTAACTAATATTCCTTACATGCGATGTAGTAGTTTCATGTTCTTCTAAAACTTTCCAATTTTCATTTTCTTCGCAATTCTCTATGTAACTTATGAGGAAAAATAATTTCATAAATTACAACATCACATGTGAGCATAGAACAAAAAAACAGATCGGAGATCAAACCAGTGAGGCTACTGGTTCACTGGTTCAGTGGTGTTCAATATTTTTCAATATTATATTTATTTCTCATGACCATGAATGAATTATACTCAATATTTCTATCACTAAAATAATTTGTGTCAAAACTCCAAACATATCACATGACAGTTAGCAGATAAGATCCAATACAAAGTTCGAAACATCAAACTGATCAAATATTCAGTAGAAGTGCACGTCAGTACAGGAAGAACTAAAGATGATCCATGTTCCAATCAACCATTGAGGGCCACCTTTCATTTGTATCATCAGTTGTTGGACTGACAATACAACTATGCAGATCATCAACTGGGATGTTTCCAGCTTGGGGACTCGCTTCTTCAGTTTCTTCTAATTCCTCAATATCGGCATCATCCACTACTAGTTCTTCATCTGAAAATTGATGTGTTAGTTATATGCTGAAAAGTGGTAAGAAAAAAGAAGCATATTTTCTGAAAAAACTACCTCTGTCTTTGCAATCTGGGACAACTGAATTTAGTTCTTTTCTGAAAGTGCCAACCTCTTCAGCAGTCAGCCCAGCCGGATCTTCTTCAACTATCCATTCTTCATTGAACTTGCTAATGTCCTCTAGTTAATTATATGCTGAGCAGAAGAGGAGCCATCAACTGATTGACTGTCTATCGAAGGTAGTGCATGTGGTGGCACCTCTTCTGAACTCATTGCTACAAAAATAAATGCTACAGACCACGAATCATAATGGAGAAGTGTAAATCTGATGCCTATAAAAGTATAGAACTACATGAATGGGATATTGGGATCATGAGCGCTACTGAGCTAGTCATGGCTGCCCCTAAATTTCTACTACACCTAAATCTCAGCGAAGAAGCAAACTGCAAACAAAAGGCAAATCGAGAAATTACCATGGGGTTTTGTGGGGGGTGGCAGGACCGCAGGAGTTGATGAGAAGGTTGAGTCCCGGACGGCCGGACGTCGAGATCTATGGCTGGAGAGACCGTGAGAGCACGAGATAGAGAGAACGGCGGCTGCGGCTGTGCCCCTGCCTGTGTGTTCGTGTGGCGAGGAAACCTAATTTCTGCATTTATACCCCTTAGTCACTCAATTCCCTCATTGCCTCTGAGTTCACAGCACAAAATGGATTAGATCGAGGGGTAATTTGTGTCCTTACTCAGACCCAGCCGGTTCCACAAAAACCAGTACCGGTTCAAGGAACTGGTTCAGCCGGTTAACACCGATTCAATTACTTGGCCGATCTTTTAGGCGAACCGAACCACTAAGTCCACCGGTTCACGGTTTTTCTGGTCCAACCACTGGTCCAGTTTGATTTTTTGTTCACTGCATGTGAGTAATAATAATTTTTTAGAATACTTTGGTGCTACAAAATTCAAATAAGTTTAAAAAGTAGCTTAATTGGTGAATTTTAATTTAAAATCGTAATAATATATGCCTTTAAATACTTTGGTGCTACAAAATTCAAATAAGTTTAAAAAGTAGCTTAATTGGTGAATTTTAATTTTAAAATTGTAATAATATATGCCTTTTTTAGTTAAAACGGGTTCAAAAAACAATTAGTTGATTTGTATTTCATTTTGCCAGACTTAACTGATGGGGTGAAAGAAATGTCAAATAACAAATAAAAGGTAGAAATGAGTGTTCATGTAAGAGAGGGAAAAAATTTCAAGGCCAAGAAAAAAAATTCTTCATACAACTTTGTAGACCACACAACGGATATACACAAGCAATACCCATATAACCCTGGCCCACCAACCGTACAGCCAGGGAATTCATCCCCATGCAACTACAAGTCTACAACTACAACAACTAGCGTAAGGCTGAACCTTGAGCATGACAGAAACACTCTATACATCCATTGGAGTTGGAGTGTACCAGACCGAAAAGCCGCTATAACTTAGAGGAAAAAAACCTCCAAAACGTCAGTTAAAAACAGAACCACCAAAGAAGATAATAATGATGCCGACAAAACTTGTCTTCAGTTTTCCCCGAGTACTCTCATGGCTTTCCACCATGCCTGCCTCATGTAATTACAGGCTTTGTAGATATGTCATGCGATTTCAAACTAGGTCAAACCGATGCACGCAAATTGAATTCTAATCACACATCGGTTTTACTACATAGGCCACAGATCGGGCCACACCCTAACATACTTGACTCTTAACATGATGAAAAAACTTGAATTTCTTGAAAGGGAGAGGATGCCAGTCCAGCAGGTAAACCACTATGTCTGGCGTCAGCCTATATGTCTCCACTGCATGCTAAAATGATGCTTATATTCAGATAACTACAGGTGGGTTGCTTGTTCGTGGGCTACTTTATTATTTGTGTGTTTAGAGGTTAACCTTTGGTGGTGTCAGATGGAAAATTTGCGTGCGTGGTGTGATGGGGATGGATGTTATTAAATTTTTAACCAGTGGATTTTATTCTCTTAGATTATTAGCCATGCCATAGATATATGTTTGTTGGAGAGGGACGTAGGTATAAAGTTTCTAGTGGAATCCGAATAACACTCTGCTTACTTTTAACGCATCATTGCAGACTTGCAGTACTGTCCATAATCGCGTAGGACTCTACCTTTGTTTTATTAAATCATACTCAGATAGCTTGTCTTTTGCACTTGCTAATGGACTGGGAGAATATTTGCTTTTGACTCCTACTTGTACCAAAAAGGTAGTGACTACTGACTAGCGAGCTCCATCAGTTTCTCACGCAGTGATACAAGATGCCAAGCATCGATGGCACACGACGATGACATTGTCAGGAGGGGATGGCAACCGGCCTTGACACTGTGCGGCCAGGCGTTTGGCGCGGGACAGCACCGCCTCCACGACGTGCATAAGCAGAGTGGCCATGCTTGTGCTCACTCTGCTGAGCGTCCCGGTCGCCACCGTGTGGGCCTACTGTGGAGTGCTGGTCCTTTGAGCTCTTGGTGCTCCCCGCTGGTCTTCTGCCCAACCCAAAGCTTGAAATGGCCGTGCTGTTCATCTGGTGAGAGTCGATGATTGCTTTTGGCGAAGTTTTCCTCGTTCTTTGCTCTCAGGTTTTGGTCTCATTGCGATGGTTCTTGCAGCCTGCAGCCCTGCACACACTATCACCTTTGTAGTCATGTGCCTATTGGACTTAATGCTGCCCCAAGGTCAGTCTGAACAAATTAAAAGACGCTTAAGACAATTGCTTTTTACTATGTCACTGAGTATGATTTCTTCTTCGTCTTTGTGTTCTATACAGCACGTGTTTGGAATGAGCTTGGTGCTGGCCATCCCCATGCCGTTCGTCTGGCGACTCGGGTTGCCATGTTCTTGGTGTTCTCAGCATGTGTCTCAGACGGCATTTTTTTTTGTGCTGGCACGGAATCTACTGGGGTATGCGTACAGAAACGACAAGGAAGTAGCAAAGTATGCTGCTATAGAGTGATGCCTGTGCTCGCAGTGGGCATCTTGTTCGACGGCCTGCAGAGTGTTCTTTCAGGTAAACAAGATACACACGTTTTGGACCATACAACAAATAGAGAAATAGATATGATGCTATGTTGGCCTAGTGGTGGAGAGGCTCTTATCAGTTTTAGAACAGTTTCGTCGAAAACAAAATGAGAACAGCAATAACAGGTGGCTCTACTTTGTAGGTGTCGTCGTTAGGGGTTGCGAACGGCAAAAGCTTGGTGCTGTGATCAACCTTGTGGAATATTACATTGCTGGTATCCCTGCTGTGTTCTTTTTAGCCTTCGTATGCCGTCTTGGAGGAATGGTAATTACTTTTCTTGAGACTTGGTTCTGTTTGGTTCAGCTTCGCAAGTGGTAACGCAAATGGAATCAGAATGCAGCGCTAACTGTTACAGTTTAAAGGAAAGCGGTGATTGTTTGTTTGATCGGTGGTGGGCAGTCGGCCGGCAGCGCGCGCAGCATTATTGTTGAAGACATTAGGTGGGAGGTAGAGCTTTTTTACATTGCCCTATACTACAACTCAGTAGTATAGAGTATAGAGGAAGGGCATTCTAGTAATCTCCTTCTATTGAGAAATTTTTTCCCTTTCTACGTCCCAGGTTCGAACCATATTGATGTCTTGACATAGATTGTTAAAAAATATTTACAGTTGTGCCATTACGATATTTTTAATAATATTATGTTTGTGCAAATAAAATTTCTTCAAAAATTACATTTGTGCCAATTATAATTTTTTCCCTAAATACCCATACTAGACTATACTACCCACCTATACTACTATATCACAGGTCAAGTTTTCACCAGTATACAAAAATTCTGAGCCGTCCGATCCTTTCATATTGGTCCTTTTTTATTCCATACTGGTCCATCTTTAGAGTAGTATAGGGCACTGTAAAAGAGCTCGGGAGGTAATGAGGTCTCTGCAGCGTGGTATCCGATCGCAGTGCAAACCAATTACTGTTTACCCTAACCAAACAAAAAACAACGTCATCTGATGACGCTGTTAACCATTAACAGCCTAAAAGGGCACAACCAAACAGCACCTTAGTTGCTTAGAGGGATCTTAACATAAAATCCAGCTTTTGACACTCTCTACAGGGGCTTTGGTTGGGACTCCTCGGATTGGTGGTCAGATTCCCTTGCTCCTATCAATTTCTGTCTGCACCAACTGGAACAAAGAAGTAAACATATATATGTTTTCAAATTCAATCAAATTAGTTTCCTTGCTCTCAGCTCATTCTCAGAGTTGTTAGTTGGGTTTTCCAGGTATTGAGGACAAAGGATAGAGTTTTCAGCTCTAATCTTCCTGTAGATATATGACAAAATATGATATGGAGCGTGAGCAAACAAATGAAAGACTGGAATACACTAGATTGAGAAGCCATTGAGGCAAGAAGGGTTAATTGCAATGATGCTTATTCAATAGTGAAACAATAGTAGTAGAACCTGAGCTATTTTTGGTGCTCACAAGAACAGAATGCCTTTTTAATTTGTGCCTTAAGAAAAAAGACGTGTTGTGTTCAGAAAATCCAAAGCAGTGTAAGATAATCTGCAACCAGTTACGGGCATCTGTTGACATTTTTAAACAACAAATGGTTTTACTTTTACCCGTAGTCATTTACTGTAAAATCGCTATACATAAACTTCGGTTAGCCCTCGTTTAGCCACTCACCCTGATCCCCTGTCTAGAGGGTGAGACTATACACTCTAATGGCCTCTCTACAGAAGATCCAGGTTTAACAAGGTCACTAATTTTTGTTTTTTTAACTGATTAGTTTGTCCTAGAATATGGCAGTTTAGAATGCTGTGCCTTTGATAGAGACAAGCTAACTAATTTTCTTTTCTTTTAACTGATTAGTTGTCCCAGACAGCATATATATTTAAAAAAGAGAGAGTACAACCAAATGATGGCTGTTATGTACCAGAGTTCTCGGTGATGCTAAAAAACTTCCTGAGTCGATTCTGTCCTGCTTATATACAACAAGAAGAATGACAAGAAAATAATATTCCTAACAAGGCCATCTCCCTTTGCCATTTGCCGCTATGAAACAGAACGTTTGGGTTGTATCTTTTATTTCTCTCACATGTACAAAACAGTTTAGGCCGTCCATAAGGTTGGTTCAAGATGCCTTGACATGTGCAAATTACTTTAGGTCCTCGTGCATGGTTTATCATATAAATCATCAAAAGAAATTAGAGTGATGGAAGGCAAGTTATAAGTCTCTTAGCAGTATTATAGCCTACTAACCTGCACCAGCGGAAGTGATAACTAGATCTACTGAGATGAACATATTGGATCACATATAACACTGGAAACTTGATATTTACTGACAGTGGCTAAGCTAGACTAAACTGGAAGGTTGCCTTATAAATTTAAAAGTTTAAGATGTTACAATGACTAGTTTTGCATTTTTGTGTGGGTGCATCTGCACAACCCAAACTACATGTAGCTTCGCCACTGTTTGCTGATGAGGTTAACTAAAGCCTATGTCCCGCAACATGACTAAGTGCGCTCCCTTCAAAACCATACTTAAATCTGGCTTTAGATTTGTATCTAAATAAATATGTATATGATTGGTATTCAATATTATTTGTATCTGTATAGAATAAAGATCATAATTAAACCATGCTATAAATATAATGCTTTGATATTTTTGATGTAAATTACTTCAAGATACCTTATATGTAATTTAATGTAAACAGTTTCATGTCTTATTTACTTATGTAAAAATATTTTTTATAAAATGCACTATTTTTTATAGTTGATTTTTCTCTACATGTGTTATATTTGATCCTTGCGCATATGTTTTATGATGGTTTTGTTCTTCCAAAAAAGGATAAAGTGCATAAATACTTGCTAATTTCAACCGCCAAATCGAGTAGAGATCCAAATTTGATCTAAGTTTTAACCTTCCATTTTGTATTCGTATTTGGGTTCAAGTTTTTGAAAAAAAAATAGTGATATCTAAATCTGCATCCTACAGTATTCGACTCACTTCCATGTTCCATCCCTAACATCGCTACGGCACTGACATCTATTTTTTACTAGAGAGAGTATGTTATTAAATTTTAATCAGCAGACTTATTCTCTGTGATTAATAGCCATGTTATAAATATGTTATTTGTTAGGGGATATAGATACACAATTTTTAGTGCCAGAGTGCATATGGCTCCAACAACAAACCAAGGTTAACTTTCGAATCTTAATAATACTCTGCTGACTTTAAGAACGTGATTGTAGCAGTACTGTCCATTATAGTTTAGGACTCTACCTTTTATATTATTAGATCATAATCAAATTCTGTTCGGAGATGCTTCGCTCCAAGTCCGACTGGGACGGAATGGGGACGCAGCACTACGGGAAACCTCACATTTACCGAGTGTCTGAAACACTCGGCAAAGGGCAAAATACACTCGGCGAAGCTTTTGCCGAGTATTACACTCGGCAAAGAGCACTCGGCACAGCTCCAGTCGGCAAAGGGGCTCTTTGCCGAGTGTATTATCTCGGGCACTCGGCAAAGGCTTCGCCGAGTGCCTGGGCCCACACTCGGCAAAAATTGCACGTAACGGCCCGGCGGACGGCGCGCCATCGTTTGCTGACGTCACGCCGACGTGGCGGCGACGGCGGCGGACGGCTGACGCCGGGCCTTCGCCGAGTGCCACCTGGCAACACTCGGCAAAGAGCCAGGCTTTGCCGAGTGTTGCCACGTGGCACTCGGCAAAGCCCCAAACTTTGCCGAGTGTCCAGGGTAACACGCTCGGCATAGGGTGACCATAAGGTTGCATTTTGATGCACCTTTGCCGAGTGCCCGAAATAAAACACTCGGCAAAGGCTCGGCACTCGGCAAAGGTGCATCACAATGTAACAGAAATAGCACCTTTGCCGAGTGTATGGTCAAAAACACTCGGCAAAGGGCCTCTTTGCCGAGTGTACACTCGGCAAAGGTGCCAAATTGCCCCTGTTTCATTTGTTTGCTCAGGTATAACGTGCCCCCACTGAAAATACATCATAGGCAGTTCATATAGATATATATACATATTATAGGCAGTTGATATAGATAAAATCCACAACCATAAATCCACAATAACCATAGCAAATAGTATCTCATCCACAACCATAAATCCACAATAAGTTCACAACTAACAAGCACAGTAAAGTTTATTCGTTCACAAACACACTAAGTTCATAATCACAAAGTTCATAAGCACAGCATCACTGAGTAGGCCCAGGCGGTGGGCCGAACAGACTGCGGCTGAGGCGTGTCGGCATGTCTTCTTCCGCCGCAGGAGCCTCGTTCGACGCCGCCGCCGATCCAGCAAAGTTCTGCACAAGTTTTAGGACAGAAACAAAGTAGAGCTAAGTTTTCTAAGCTACGGTTGTGAATCTAAGTTTTCTATGGTTGTCATTGATCGAAATGAAATTATAAAGTTTCAGCGGTGACTCACAGGAGAATATGACGGAGGTGGCATCACTGGCGGGGCGAAAGTCATCGGAGGCGGAGGCGGAGATCGGCCCATGTCCCTTGCCATGCCGTTGAACCAGTTGTACCACTCGGTCATCTGCTGCATGCGGAGCCGCTCGGCCTCGTCCCGCTGCCTTTGCTCCTCGTCCCGCCGCCTTCGCTCTTCCTCCCGCCACTGC
The DNA here is from genome assembly GCA_004135705.1 of Alloteropsis semialata. NCBI lineage: Eukaryota > Viridiplantae > Streptophyta > Magnoliopsida > Poales > Poaceae > Alloteropsis > Alloteropsis semialata. The sequence continues at coordinate 24,711,821 of CM014270.1, forward strand.
CGCTCTTCATCCAGCCGGGCCTCTAGCATGGTCGTTCTCCTCCTCTCCTCCTCTAGCTGGGCCTGCAATATTCCATCAAAGCGTTAGAATTCAACGGTAAGGAAAAATGAACTAAAGTGTAATAAAGCAGAAATAACCTGGATTAGTTGCATGTTGAAGTGGCTAGCGGTCTGCGGCTGGCGTATGTCGGGGTTAGCGCTACCGGCTTTGATCTGGGAGAGAGTGGGGGTACTGGCCGTGTCGATCGTGCTGTCGCCGACGGCGTACCTCCCATGCCTCTTGCCTCCTGCCATCCTCATGATGACTTCACCATCAAGCGGCGCGGCGGCCGGATCCCACTCAGGCCCATGCTTTTGGCGTCCCATCTCCGAGTAGGTGGTGAGGCGGGCGTGGACCATGGGATTGCTGTACGCCTCCGGCCCGGCTTCGGGGTTGTAGCGGACTTCGGACGTGGCCCTGCCCATGTGGGACACGGCAATAGCCTGGAAGTCAGTCAGCTCCTCGCCTCCATGTGCCGCCGACTACAAAACACAAAAAAAACAATATGATTACAAATATTGCAGAATTGAGCGTTTCAATTATAAAATGAGATGTCATACCCATCTTTGTTTGTACTCGGGGAGGGTAAGGCTGCCCTGGTGGTGTGCTGGACCTGGCATCAGCAAACGGCGCTCCCGGGCAGCCAGGTGTGTCTCCATCCACTCAGGGGAGCACCAGTAGGCCACCCACTTCTCCCAAGCCTGGGGATGCGAGGCACACCACCAGGGAATCACCTACGCAGGATGATGTAGAAGAAGATTAGATTATACGTGCTTAATCATATAAGGAATCGTAATTAAAGTTTTATATTTACCGAGATGTATTGATCGTGGGTCAGGTAAATGGTTCTGGCTTGCTCTTTGGAGTACTTTGTGCCTCTGTCCTTCCAGTAGTCAATGACGGCCTGGATCCGCGCCTCGTAGTACATGTCCTTGACCAGTTTGTGAGCCGCCCTCTTTGCCTGCTCACCCGCCTCCACCTCGTGGCCCGGGGCGCATCTGTAAAAATCCTGCATATATATATGCGATATAGTGGTGACAAATGTAGAAAGCATGCATATATATATATATATATATATATATATGTGTGTGTGTGTGTTGAAATATGTATTGCGGGAAACACTTACCCACAGCTCGGCAAGCACCCTCTCGGCCTTGTTGGGGAAGCTCCTGCCCTCCCGGTCCTCTTGGTCGTCCGTGGCGTCGTAGTAGTGGGCGAACGACTCCGCCGGCTCCTGGACTCCTTGGTGCGTAACTATGCCAGGGAAGTTTGCCCTGCACAGAAGACCCAGGATGCCGTTGACCTTCCGGCTGTGAGAAGCACCCCGCTCTACCACGTCCCAACCCCTGCAAAGTGATCAAGATAGATTGTTAGTTTCTATAGTGATATTCAACATATTAAATAAAAATAGAATGATAACATATAAAGTTTATTACCTTGCACCGCTAGGTCGGATCATCGGACGGTGTGCTGGGGGTATCGGCCGCCTCGGGAGTTGGGATGGATCGCGCGCCCATAATCGGGCGTTAGAAGCGGAACCCTCCCCGGACCCCTCCCCCGCATCCCCCCTCTCCTCCTCCGACGACTCCACCTCGCCCTCCACCACCGCGGGAGGAACCTCCTCCTCAGACGAAGACGAGGACGAAGGTACAGGGGTCGGTACCGTGCCCTTCCGTCGACCCCTGCGTCCACCCTTCCCTCGCCCCCTGGCTCCACCGCTCCCAGACCCTGAAGGTGCCTCCTCCTCACGTGACCCCCTCCGGTAAAGGGACTTCACGTTCCTAACTCCGCCCACCATCTGCATTGAGAAAGGCAAAATAAACATAATTAGAAAGATATGCAAAATATAATGAGAAATAGAAGCAAACTGAGCAAAATATATAAAGTAATTAACATGCATGGTATTACAAATAAAAAAATAGCTAGGATCATACATGTATTAGAAATAATCATCGTGATCGAGATTTTCTTCTTGGTTCTCATCATCACTATCACGCATTTCGAGATCCTCATGCCCGTGCTCCTCAGGTTCTTCCATCTCATCATCACTCTCAACGCCTAAAAGCATGTTTTCAAGTAACTGCACGTCCTTCAAGTTAAGAACCACATCTCCATCGTCCACTTGTTCATTCATTTGCTCTACTTCCATTTCGTCCACTTCGGTTAAGTCTATCACAAAACTCCCTTCTAGCCCATCTTCTTGAAAGAACTCTCCGGCATACGTGTTTGGATCGAAGTTGTAATCGTCATTGTTTGGGACTGGTAGTTTTCCGTGTGGTGATACCTTGTACACAACATCCCAACCCTGAAGACGCTTGTCGGTTGTGCACGGATACGAGAGGTAATAAACCTGTGTGGCCTGTTGAGCCACAATATATACATCTTCTCCGGCATAGACGGATGATGGTTGAATTTCAACTAGCCCAACGTTAGGGTCCGTCTCACAGCTGAGGGATCAAACCAATGGCATTTGAATATGACAGGATGAAGAGGTTTGCATCCACCAAAATTGAGTTCGTATATTTCTTCAATTATTCCATAATACTCAACCCCATCAAGGCTTGGCGTACAAACTCCGGTATTTGTGGTCCTTCGATTGGGCATCTTCTGCTCATGGCTCTTTGTGCGAAAACGATAACCATTCACATCATAACAGCCAAAGGACTTGACCCTATCGGCACAACCATCGGCAACTTGTCTCAACTCGGCACTCATAGACGCATCGGTTTGGGCCTGCAAGTTCGAGCATGATTGTCCGTTATGTTATTGGACGACCAAGTTATAATGTGAAACTAATAGGAGGGAAATTAGAATGAACCTTCCGTTTGAACCAAGAAATAAAATTGGCCTCTCTAAGAAGGGTATCTACTTCGTCCGGTCTAGGTTGCCTCGATTGACGCCAGGATTGTTCAACAAATTCCCTGTACCACCGAGAAAAACGATGGTTGGATGAAGAATATGGGTCAGTAATGGAATAAGTTTGTTGAGAACTTACGGGATGTACGGCTCGACTTCGGAGAGGTTGGTCAACACATATAGCATGATTGTGCGCCACTCTTCGTATTTCAAGGTCTTGGGTGTGCCTTCACTTGCACTTCCGAGTTGCCCTCGAAATATGCTGAGGGTCGTGTCAACTTCACCAGAATTGTAACGAGTTGGTGGATTGTGCACGTTAGGAATATTGTCAGCATAGTATTTTGAAGTGAAGTTTGAGACCTCCTCCAGAATGTATGCCTCTGCAATGGATGCTTCAATCTTGCATTTATTTTTACATTTCGTTCGAAGAACCTTTTGACATCTTTCAACTGGATAGCACCAACGGTTCTGCACAGGCCCCCCATTCTTGCCTCATACGGGAGGTGCAAAATCATATGCTCCATCGGATTGAAGAAGCCGGGTGGAAAGATCTTCTCCAACTTACAGAGCAACACCGGGGCCAGCCTTTCCATATCTTCCATCACGGTAGGAGATATCTCCTTAGCACAAAGGACGCGAAAGAAATTGCTCAACTCTGCTAGCACTAGCCAGATATGATCAGGTACATACCCGCGAATCATCACCGGAAGGAGCCGCTCAAGCCATATGTGGTAGTCATGGCTCTTGAGCCCGTTGATTCGCAAAGTAGCTAAGTTCACCCCCTCCTCAGATTCGCTGCATACCCATCAGGGAACTTTAACGTTTGGAACCATTTGAGAACTTCCCTCCTTTGATCCCTCTTCAGGACGTAATCTGCCCTAAGCTTCTTCCAACGTCCGCCGTCTGTGGGAGGCGGTATGTTCATCTTCGGTCTATCGCATAACAGGCTTTGATCCACTCTAGCCTTTACATTGTCCTTTGTCTTGTCAGCATGGTCCATGACAGTACCAAAAAGAGCCTCGCCAAGATTCTTTTCCGTGTGCATCATATCAATGTTATGCGGTAGAAGAATGTCCTGCATATAGGGGAGCCTCCACAATGGTGAAATATGAGTCCAGGCATGTAGCTCACCATATCCCGCAAAAGCATCCTTCTTTTTGTTGAGCTTCAGAGCTTCTAACTCAGCACGGATCTCGAGACCTGTCATCAGATGTGGTGGAGGGTCTTCAACAACGACACCCTTCGTAAAATTCTTCGTGTCTCGTCTGAATGGATGATCAAGAGGGAGAAATTGACGATGTTTGTCGAAAGAAGAATATTTGCCACCCTTCATCAACCAAATAAACCTCAACATTGCCTTGCATACCGGGCATGCGAATTTCCCATGAACACAGTGTCCGCAGAATAACCCATACGCCGGCGCATCATGCAGGGAGTACATGTACCAAACATACATTGTGAAGTTTCTCTTCGTAGCTCGGTCGTATGTCAAAACACCTTCCTTCCAAGCACGTTCCAATTCATCAACCAGAGGCTCCATGTACACACCCATTTTTTCCCGGGTATCCAGGAATGATTAACGACAAGAAGATGTTCTGTCGTTGAAAGAGGACGCCGGGAGGGAGATTGAGAGGGATAACAAACATGGGCCAACAAGTGTATGCGGCAGCAGACATCCCATACGGATTGAACCCATCGGTTGCCAGGGCAATACGTACATTGCGAGCCTCCAGAGCTTTCTGACTATGAATCTCATCAAATCTTCTCCATGATTCACCATCGGCTGGATGTACCAGCTTCTCAGGATTGTATCGACGACCATTTTTATGCCATGTCATCTGTTTCGCGGACTCCTCGGTCATGTAAAGCCGTTGGATCCTCGGTATGAAAGGAAGGTACTGTAGGATCTTCTCGGGAATCGTGGTCTGCCTCTTAGTGCCATCAGCTGATTCTACCTCCACGAACCTGGACGACTTGCACTGTGGACAGTACTTCGCGTTCTCATATTCTTTCCTAAATAAGACGCATCCATTCGGACAAGCATGTATCTGCTCATACGGCATCTTAAGTGCGCGAAGAAGTTTCTGTGCCTCATACATGCTCTTGGGCAGAATGTGACCATCCGGAAGCAAACTGCCAAATACTGTCAACATGACATCGAAGGCTTCTCGACTGTGGCTAAATTGAGACTTCACGGCCATCAGACGGGCAATGGCATCCAGTTGCGAGACCATGGTATGCTGGTGAAGGGGTTTCTGTGCCGCAGCCAACATCTCATAATAAGCCTTCGCACTGGCCTCTGGCTCTTCCTCCGTAGAACCTTCATCTATCTGTGCTTCATCGAAGTCATTCAACATGTCTCCGACCCCGGCATCATCATCAAATTCCTCGATGCGTTGTCTCACGACTTCGTCTCTCACACGCTGGGCCTCACCATGGCAAATCCACCGAGTATAGTCCGGCGTAAATCCATGCTTGATGAGATGTTTGCTCATGTCCGTCTTTGTTTGTCGTTTACGGTTTGCACATTTGACACATGGACAAAAAGCCCGTGTACTCTTGGCAAATGCAAACGCTTTGTTCACGAAATCTTCAGTCTTGGTCAACCATTCAGCAGTCTTCTGAGTAAAGCCCGTGTACATCCACTCACGGTCCTCCATCCTCTAATAGATCATCGAGCGATATCAAACTAACTTTTACATCTACCGGAATGTCTATCATTCTCTACTAGGTATAGATAGGTCCTAATCCCACCCGAGGATGTGTAGATTAGGTTAGTTTTCATGCTCTACTCCTATCTGAGCCAGAATTTCGGCAGCACCTACCCGCTGTTCTCCAAATACACGTCCTAGAAAGGAGATTGTGTATCCGGAGAACAACGGGGAGGTGATGCCGAAATTCTGACTCAGATAAGAGTAGACCATGAAAACTAAACCCATCTACACATCCTCGGCTGTCCAAAAAACGTGGACAATTCGAAATAGATACGGTCACACATATGCAAAAATCTGCATATGTCCAACCGTATCTCTTTCGAACGGGAGACGCCTATGGTTACGTGAACAATGAACAAGAAAGGAAAAGAGAGCATGTTTGTCTTACCGTGTAAAGTCGGCGGGGTGTAGGCCGGCCTCGATGGAGGGGACACTCGTCTGCCAAAAAAAAGAAAAAATAGTGTTAAAAATTGAAAATTTCGGCAGCACCTCCCCTGCAAAGGGAGGTTTCCAAACCCTGCAATTCGAAAAGCGGCACGATGGCCGAGCACATTCAACAACCAACTATCATTTCACATCCAATATTCGACATCCAAATTCAAATTTCAACAACATTAACTAAGAAAGACACTAAGAATTTCTAACTCCTGTAATTCTAACTCAAAAAATTCTAACTAAAATATTTTCTAACTCTAACATTTCAAACTATAATATTTCTAACTCTAATAATTCAAAATCTATGAATTTTAACTATAATAACTGAAACTACAAAAGTAAAAGATGAAAGACTTACACTTGGCGCGACGCGGGGGCTGCCGGCGTGGCGGTGGGCGCCGGCGGGGAGGGCTCTGCAGGAGGGTCGCGGGGGTGGGGGGCGCGGGGGGGGGGTGGGGGGGGGGGGGGGGGGGGGGGGGGGGGGGGGGGGGGGGGGGGGGGGGGGGGGGGGGGGGGGGCGGGGGGGGGGGGGGGGGGGGGGGGGGGGGGGGGGGGGGGGGGGGGCGGGGGGGGGGGGGGGGGGGG
>CM014270.1:24718841-24761026 GCA_004135705.1 Alloteropsis semialata
CCGGGCGTCGGGGGGGCGGGCGGGGTCCTGGGCGCGCGCGGGGGTGGGGCGTCTGGGCGACTGGCGTCCGGGAAAAAACGAGCCGAGTGGGTAATACCGGTTTCGTCCCTTTGCCGAGTGCCCGTGATCTGGCACTCGGCAAAGATTTTTTTTAAATTTTTTAAATTGCGTGTCTGGTGGGCCCTGGGCCTTTGCCGAGTGCCAGCTTGCAGACACTCGGCAAATAGGCTCTTTGCCGAGTGCTGCTACCCGGGCACTCGGCAAACAGGATTCCAAAATTTAAAAATATTGGAAATTTCGATTTTTGGTGCAACGAATATTGAAAAAAACATGTCAACTCCACTGTACAATGCATATCTCATCATTGTAGAACAAAAGAACCATTATTTTATGTCATTATTCAATAAAATCCATGTATATCATTTTAGTTTCAATATACGTAATAAAAAAATTATAAAATCTGAAATGGATCCGAAAATTTACCAAAACTTGACACGATACATTTTAGGTAGTATATTGCCATTACAAAAAGTTTGGAACTGAAACTCGAATTGTCATGTCAATCTGTGTCCAAATCATGAACGATCTATTAGAACTCAACGAAACTTCTTCGGAGATGTTCCGGTTGCAAGCATCGTATGTGAAAACTTTTGCAGAAGCTTCTATATTTTTTACCACCGCCTCCACATAAGATATCATGAGCTCTCGACAAATCTCAGGATTTTCGGAGTTCATTAGAATTTTTTATAATTAAAAAACAATCCTACCACACGTACACCGTCGTGTTTCAAAAATATCATTTGCCAAATTGACTTATTTCTCATTGATATTGTCTAAATAAGGAGTTAGTAACATGAATATCATTTTTGCAATCACTCTGTTCCAAGATTTCAAACACCTGTAGTTCAAATTTTGAATTAAACAAAAAATTCAATTTAATGAAACAAAATCATTGAATATAGTAAACGAGCCGAAAAAAATCCTAAATTGCAACATAGGGTACACTGTATCATACTTGAATCAACAAAAAAGGATTGGAAGCATTTACATGAAATATGGAGCCACGATTTGCCGAGTGCCATATAATACACTCGGCAAAAGGGATCTTTGCCGAGTGCTAACCCTAGGGCACTCGGCAAAGTCCCCGACCGTTAGCCGCCGTCCAGACAGCGTGACGGCGGCTGCCTGACAAGTGGGGCCGGGCAGACGTTTGCCGAGTGCTCTTGGTCTGGCACTCGGCAAATAGGTCGACCGTTAGCCGCCGTCCGGACCGCGCGACGGCGGCGGCCTGGCAGGTGGGCCATGTTGCGCTTTGCCGAGTGCCAGGTTGCGGGCACTCGGCAAAGCCATCTTTGCCGTGTGCTCCGGGTTTGACACTCGGCAAAGCTTGGGTTTGCCGAGTGTAAACTTTTCGCCGAGTGTGTTGTTTCCTACACCCGGCATATCCTGTATTTGCCGAGTGCCCGAAATTTTGCACTCGGCGAAGGATTAGGCACTCGGCAAATGCGGGGTTTCCCGTAGTGCAGGCCTGCCTCCCTCCGGATCCACTAACTCTTTTATATTATTAGAATCATAATCAATCGAAAGCTTTGCTGACGAGGGGCATATTTGATTTTGACTCCCAACCCACATGTACTAAGATAATAAGCTCAGTTCGGAGAAGATGGAATCAGTGAACTCTGGCACGATCGCCATTGCTGGCTGCCTCGGTTTCTCACGCAGTCAAACACAAGATGCCGAGCATGGAGGCGCCGCTGCTCACTGTGACGGACACCAAGAACAAGGTCGGAGGAGAAGATGCCGAAGGCTCGCTGTGGAGCGAGGTCAAGAAGCAGCTGTACCTTGCCGGGCCACTGGTCGCCGGGTACCTCATGGTGAACATCATCCAGATGATCTCCATCATGTTCGTCGGGCACCTTGGCAAGCTCGAGCTCGCCGGCGTCTCGGTCGCCACCTCCTTCGCCGCAGTCACAGGCCTGAGCGTGCTGGTAAACATCCCTCATATATATGTATGTTTTGGTCACTCCGGTGAACCTGAATAATCATTGAGAGGGCACGAGGCGACGACCTTTTCAGGCGGGGATGGCAACTGGCCTTGACACGCTTTGCGGCCAGGCGTTTGGCGCGGGACAGCACCGCCTCCTCGGCGTGTATAAGCAGCGGGCGATGCTTGTGCTCACTCTGCTGGGCGTCCCGGTCGCCGCGGTGTGGGCCTACGCTGGCGAGATCCTCGCTTGGTCCGGCCAGGACCCAGAGATAGCCGCTGCCGCGGGGAGCTACATCCGGTGGCTGATCCCGTCGCTGTTCGTGTACATACCACTGCACTGCCATGTCCGTTTCCTGCAGACGCAGAAGCTCGTCCTGCCGGTGATGCTGAGCTCCGGCGCCGCCGCCCTTGGCCACCCGGTCATTTGCTGGCTGCTGGTGCATAGGCTCGGCCTGGGCAGCAAAGGTGCGGCTCTTGCCAACGCCGTCTCCTACCTGGTCAACCTGTCGTTGATGGCGCTCTACGTCAGGCTCTCGCTGTCCTGCAAGAACACCTGGATGGGCTTTTCCAGCGAGGCGTTCCGCGGTATCCCTGACTTCTTGAAGCTCGCCGTGCCATCGGCTGCAATGGTCTGGTAAGGGAACATGTGTGGTTCAATTCCTATGCGATGGATCGTCCTCATTGCAATGTTCAAACTAACTGCAGCATGGAGTGGTGGTCCTTCGAGCTCCTGGTGCTCCTCGCTGGTCTTCTCCCAAATCCAAAGCTTGAAACAGCCGTGCTGTCCATCTGGTGAAATTCGATGCTTGCCTAAATTTCAGCGAACTTTTCCTAGTTGTTTGTTCTCGGGTGGTTCTCACTGTTAAGATTCTTTCAGCCTTCACACTCACACCTTTGCCGTCATGGTGCCAATTGGACTTGGTTCTGCCGTAAGGTCAGTCTGAAATCTGAACAAATTAAAATATGCTGAAGAGTGAAGACAATTGCCTCTAAATACGTCACTGAGTGTACAATTTCTTCTTCGTCCTTTGTTTCTATACAGCACACGTGTTTCGAATGAGCTTGGAGCTGGCCGTCCCCATGCCGCTCGTCTGGCGGCTCGGGTTGTCATGTTCTTGGCGTTCTCGGTGTCTGTCGCAGAAGGGTTTGTGATGGTGCTGGCGCGGAATCTACTGGGGTACGCATACAGCAATGACGAGGAAGTGGCAGAGGACACTGCAAGACTGGTACCTGTCCTCGCAGTGTGCATCTTGTTTGGCGGCCTGCAGACTGTTCTGTCAGGTAAACAAGATACATGAAAACCATAAAACATTATGTGAACTCAAATTAACGTTGATTTTCAATCTCCAAAATGTGAAACTATATTGGCCTGGTGTTGGATAGGCTCTTGTCAAATTCGGAACAGTCATAACAGGTGGCTCTACTTTGTAGGTGTCGTTAGAGGTTGCGGCCGGCAAAAGCTTGGTGCTGTGATTAACCTTGTGGCATTACACTGCTGGTATTCCTGCCGCATTCTTTTTCGCCTTTCTATTCCGTCTTGGAGGAATGGTAATATTATTTTTTGCTTATTATTTTCCTTGAGACTTATTCATTAGAGGGATCTTGACATAAAATCCGGCTTTTTACACCCTCCACAGGGGCTCTGGATTGGAATCCTGTGCGGATTAGTGGTGCAGATGCTCTTGCTGCTATCAATTTCTGTTTGTACCAACTGGAACGGAGAAGTGAGCATATATAAGTTTGTTAAGATTCAATCAAATTGGTTTAGTTGCTCTCAACTTGTTCTCAGAGTTTGTTAATTGGGTTTCCAGGTATTGAGGGCGAAGGACAGAGTTTTCAGCTCCAAATTTTCTGTACGTATATGACAAAACATGATATGTGTGTCAGCGGGCAAACAATGCAAATGAATGATGCCTTGCCTGGAATGCGTTGATTGAGAAGGCTTTGAGTCAAGGGCTTGTGTTGGTCCTATTGCTCCTACAGTATTAATAGCAATGGTGGTTATTCAATAGAGAAATAGTGGTAGTAGAAACTGAGCAATTTCTGGTGTTTACCAAAACAGAGTTGGCTTTTGTGGCTCAAGAAGAAAGACGTGCTGTGTGCAGAAAATCAAGAGCAATGTAAGATCCATCTGAAACCAGTTATGGCATCAGTTGACTTTTAAAAACAAATGATCTTACCAGTAGTTATTTATTGTAACAGTGGCTACAAACAAAAACCTCGCTTATTAGCCACACTTATTACACATAAGTGGGTGTCTTCATAAGATCCAGGTGAAAAAATGTAACAGTACCTAAATAATGTGGCAGTTTATAATACCATGTTTTTAATACTGACAAAATAACTTTTTTAAAAGAAAAAGAGAATGTTTCCGGCCTCTGCGACACTAACAAGCTAACTAATTCCTTTTTAAACTAATTAGCTTGTCATAAACGCCATACGTTTTAAAATGGAGGGAGTACAGCTGAACAACGGCTAAGTCCTGGAGATCTGATATTGCTGAAAAACTTCCTAGACCTCCAACTCCATCCAGCTTTTATACAAAGAAGATAGTATTCCTAATTAATTGAACTTTTGAGGGCATACAAGTTATAAGTCTATTAGCAATATTGTACTGCCCGCTAAACTCCACAAGTGAAAGCGAAAACTAGATATGATGAGATGAACATGCAAGATCACATATGAGAGCGAAACTTATATTTGTTGGTGAGGTTCACCAAAACCTATGTTAACAGTGTACCGACAACTCTACCCTGCTGCTTGTACCATTTTAAGTCCCAAAGAAGTGGATGTGTACATAATATTCGGCACAAGCTCGATTTAATATATATATATATATATATATATATATATATATATATATATATATATATATATATATATATATATTTATATATATATATATATATAGGTGTCTCATTACCATTGTTTTCCACTGGGATTTCTTGCAAAGAAGGGTTTTCAGTTGTTGTAATATCTTCGAGCCCCATCATATCTCTATCGTTTCATTTCTTTCCTTTTTCTTTTTATCTTCCCTACCATGGAGCACCTACCCATGCTACATTTGTCTTCCAAAAATTTAGGAATTCTGTTAGTTCAATTGAATGAGGTATTAACTAAGAATTTTTTTTTTTTGCAAAAGACCAATACAGACGCAGACACTCACACACGCACGCACACTCGTCCTTATGAAAACACGCACGCAAACCCTACCACTATAGCACCTCTGAGAGACTGGGCCGGCTGTTCCGATCTTGAGATTGACGAAGTCACCATAGGCACCTCGCTATCGACGGGTACGTCACCTACCACTGAAAGAATAGCACCGGTTAAATCCAGGAACAAATCTAGAAAAATACGACACTCGTGCCGAGTCGGAGACTCGAATCCGGGTGGGCAGGTTCCACCACAAGGAACTTAACCAACTAAGCTACGCTTAATTCCACTATTAACTAAGAAATTTTGCATGTAACTCTGTTGGAATTAAGCATGTTGCGCATTTCCGCCATTGTAGCTTAATTAAGGTAAATTTGTGCTTTGTAATTAAACATGTGAGCAATCAACCTGAAAGTGCAGTCATTTCATTTTGGTAGATTAATGACAATATAATTAAGGTGCTAATGAGTTTAACAAGTTTCTTAAAGTCAACACTGATGGCTTTCAAGTTCAAGATGAAGGTTTAATTTCAATTTATTTTGAAACTTGAGTTTAGAAGTCATACTATAAAGGGGATCCAAAGTTGATGTTTTGCAGGTGTCTCAAAGCTCATTAGATCATATTATTACCCATAGACACACTCCCCAAGTCACCTCAATTAAATTCCAAGTTCTACTTGTAACCCATGTCACCTGGGTTGTACTTGGCTCAGCCAGGCGAAGCTCTCTGTCTTGAAACTGTCTAAATGCCGATTTTTCCCAGGTCATCTAGGTGACGCTCTGATCACCTGGGTTTACTCGTAAACTGCAGCAACGGCTCTATTTTTGGGGGTGGGTATATATACCCCTTCACCCCCTCCTACTCATTTCTCTTGGCTCTTCCTCACCAAACCTGAGACAAAGCTTTCTCCTCCACTCTTTGCTCCTCTCCCTCTCAATTCTTGAGCTAATCTTGCAAGATTTGAAGTGAGAATTTGAGAGTTCTTGGTGAGAGCCTTGAGTAAGCTTCATTTCCATCTCTTGAGCTTTGGTGGCACCTTCAAACATCGTCCTCAAATTTGTTACTCTTGGAGCTTGCTCCTAGACGGTTAGGCGTTGCCGTGGAGCACACAAACTTCGTGTGGTTGTGCCCCGGACATTTGTATTGCCATCCTCATGGAGGATTTCATAGTAAGTAACTCAATCCTCCTTTGTGGTTGATTGAGAGAGGAAAGGGTTAGTGGGTAACTCGGCTCTTTGTGGGCATCTCAACGAGAGGTAGATTCCTTAGTGGGAGTGAACTTCGGGAGTAACTCTTGTGTCAACTTGTGTTCTTGTGTTCATACTTGTGTTCATAGTTGACTATTGTGGTAACTCTTAGATTCAAATTTCAATGGCTAGTTTTTCAATTAAATTCAAGACAACGTTTCTGACCCAGTTGAGCCAGGTCCAGGCCAGATGGCACCCAGATTACCTGGGTTTCAGCTGGCTGAGCCAGGTCATGTATTTTTAATCCGCTGTTTTAGATTGAATTTTTCAGAAACGCCTGTTCACCCCCCTCTAGACGACGTCAAGAACCTTTCAATTGGTATCAGAGCCTAATCTCTTGATTAAGGCTTAACCGCTAAGAGAAACACGATGTCGCAAGTTGGGGATGGGTTCGCCGAAGCACAAGCCGCCGCTGCTCAACAACGTCCTCCCAAACATCCTCAAGAGTGACCAAGAAGTCATCACTCCTCAAGGTATGATTCAAGCTCAGATGATGATCTAAGCTTGAGTGAGGATGAAGGAGAGATTGAAGAAATTGAAAAGAAGAAAAGAAGGAAAGAAAAGATGAAGGCCAAGATAAATGAGAAGGCTAAATGAAAGGCTCAAAAGCTTTCCGAGAAGAAGATCAAGGAAGAAAAGAACAAGGCTCCTTCTTACGGGTTACATCAAATTCCTCATTCTTATGATCCAACTCCTCATTATTCATCCTTACATTTTCAATCCGTTCACTTGAGAAATCCTCCACACTTTGATGGGAAGGATTATGCCAAATGGGCGTATGATATGAAAATGCATCTCTACGGGCTTCACCCTTCTCTTTGGGAGATTGTGGTTGTAGGTGTCGATATTCCCGAAGATGGTCACATAACAGCCGAGCAAGCACATGATCTATACCGCAATGCTCAAGAAACAAGAGTGATAACAAGCTCATTATGTGCTCAAAAATTCAACAAGGTTCGAAGACTTGAAAAGGCCAAACAAATTTGGGACACCCTCAAGGAGTCATATGAAGGCACCGATCAAGTGAGGGAAGGCAAGATGGATTTGATTCATGTAGAGCTAGAAGCATTTGTTATGCTTCTCGAAGAGACCATGAGTCAAATATTTGAGAGGCTTACACTCCTAGTGACCGATATTAGGTCACTTGGAAGCGAAGATTGGGATGAATGCAAGGTAACAAAGAAGATGATTAGGGCATTCACCCCAAGGAACCCCATGCTTGCCACTTTAATTAGAAGGAACCCAAGCTTAAAAACGATGACTCCCAACCAACTCCTTGGCGAGATTCATCACCAAGAGTTAGTTGAGAAAGATGTTGCCAAGTCACTTGGTCAAAGTAGCTCCAAGGGGATTACTCTCTAATGCAAATCAAATTGTTGAATATGAGTCAAGCAACAAGACATCGAAGTCAAAGAAGAAAGAAGACTCAGGTGATGAAGATAGCACCGATGAGGAAACCGCCTTGATGATTAAGAACTATATTCTCTTCTACCACCTCCTCTACCTCATCTAGTGATAAGGAAATTAATTTGGATGATGAAGAGGAAGTTTACAAGCAAAACATGATAGATAAATTTGGAAACAAAGGTTCTAAGGAAATTAAAAAGCTTTTAGAGAAATTGGGAAGAAATGAAGAGTTGCTCGACAAGCAAGAGGACTTGCTCATCCTTGAAAAGGAGAGAAACATTGATCTAGAAAATGCTCTTGCCGAGGAAACGACTAAGGTTGAAAAGTTAACTATAAACTTGTCTCTAGTTAACGATCCACATGAGAGGATGTCAAAGGATTATTCTTTGGCAAATAATTCACTAGCTAACCTAAAGAGCAAACATAGTGAACTTCAAGAAAGCCTATCATGCTTAGAGGTCAAATACAAGGATCCTTGAAGTGAACTATGGGGCTCTTTGGGAAAGCACCAAAACCGATTCCAATGCATCCTTTAATTCCAATGTCTCTACTAGTGAAGGTTGCTCAAGATGTTATAAATTTGATATCAATGCTTGTAATGCTAACATTGCCAAGCTAGAGAGCATGATCAAGGCAAAAGACAATCAAATTCATAGAATGAATATGATTGTAAGAGAAGGATATGAAGGCAACAACAAGCACAAAGCCCAAGGTCATGTATAAGGAGGGAAGACGCCCTCATACCTATGATGGACTTGGGCACATCAAAGGGGTCAAGGCAAATGGTAGGAAAATGATGAATGGTGCGGAGATTGTCATGTTCAACAAGGGAACCAATCTTGGTGACTTGATGAACATGGCACATCATGTTTCCAAGAGCAACACAAGTCAAGCCAAGCCTTTGAGTGAGAGTTCTACCAAGACAAATATTGAGAACTCAACCAAGGCAAACATCAAGAACAAGGATGTTGCTCATGCGCCATCACCAATCTATACCGCCGACTACATGGTTACTATAGACCACAATGTTAAAATAGTGGTCAAATATGTTGGTGCCTACACAAAGAGAACAATTCTAAGGAGTGTGTGGGTACCAAAATTTATTGCTCCAATGCTCAAAGACCCAAATCTTTTTGGGTACCTAAATCTCGAGCCTAAATTGTTTTGTAGGCCTACTCATCCGGTGGCACCGTATGGTTGCTTGATAGTGGATGCTCAAATCATATGACTGGGGAGAAGGATATGTTCACATCCCTTGATGTTCATGACAAACCAAGTGAAAGTATTGTCTTTGGAGACAATAGCAAAAGGGATGTGATTAGTATAGGTAAAATTGCAATCTCAAATGATACATCTCTTTCAAATGTTTATTTGTTTGGATCTTTGGGATACAATTTGTTATCGGTTTCACAACTTTGTGAGTAAGGCTACAATTGTCTCTTTACTAATGAGGGTGTGACCATCTTTAGAAGGAAGGATTCCTCTATTGCTTTTACGGGTCGTTTGAAGGGCAAGCTTTACTTGGTTGATTTCACAACCAATAAGGTGACGCTCGAGACTTGTTTAGTGGCAAAAACTAACTTGGGTTGGCTTTGGCATCGCCGACTAGCCCATGTTGGGATGAGGAACTTGGCCAAACTTCAAAAGGGCGAGCACATTCTAGGACTAACAAATATTGTTTTTGAGAAAGATAGGTTGTGTAGTGCGTGTCAATCTGGAAAGCAAGTTGGTGCACCTCATCCTTCTACAAATATCATGACTACTTCAAGACCCTTGAAGCTCTTACACATGGATCTCTTTGGACCAATTACCTATATAAGTATTGGTGGTAACAAATATGGTCTTGTCATTGTTGATGATTTTCCCATATCACTTGGGTAGTCTTTTTGCAGGATAAAAGTGAAGCTCAAGGGATAATCAAGAAATTCATTAGAAGAGCTCAAAATGAGTTTGAGTTGAAGATCAAGACAATGAGAAGTAACAATGCCTCAGAATTCAAGAACACCAATATTAAAGAATTCCTTGATGAAGAAGGAATCAAGCATGACTTCTCCACTCCCTACACTCCACAACAAAATGGTCTTGTGGAGAGGAAGAACCGGACTTTGATTGAAACCGCGAGAACAATGCTTGATGAGTACAAGACTTCGGACATCTTTCGGGCCGAAGCCATCAACACGGCATGTCATGCTATCAACCAGCTATATCTCCACAAGTACTTGGGCAAGACTCCATACAAGATCATTACCAGTAACAAGCTAAATGTGCACTACTTTAGAGTTTTTGGGAGTAAATGTTTCATTCTTAACAAGAGACCCAAAAGCTCAAAGTTTGCACCCAAGGTTGATGAAGGTTTTCTACTTGGTTATGGTACTAATGAACATGCCTATCGTGTTTTCAACAAAACCACTGGTTGTGTTGAGGTCATGGTAGACGTGAAATTTGATGAATCCAACGGATCTCAAGTAGAACAAGTTAATAAGAATCTTGTAGATAATGAGGAACCGCTAAGTCAATCCATCATGAGAATGGGGCTAGGTGAAGTACTACCCCATGAAGCTCAAGCTCAAATTCCGGTTGACAACAACAACAATATTTCATCATCATCAACAAGAGTTGAACCACCAAGCTCTCAACAAGATCAAGATTCAAGTCAAAATCACAATGAAGTTCATGATCATGGCATAGATCAAGGGGGAGATCATGGTGGTGAACCTCAATTAATTGCACCTCAAGTTGGAAATGATGATGATGATGAACCTATCCAACGTCAATCACAAGTCTCTCATCCAAGAGTACATCAAAGTGTTCAACGAGATCATCCCGTTGACAATATACTTGGAAGCATTCAAAGAGAGGTAACCACTCGTTCACGCTTAGCAAGTTTTTGTGAATTTTACTCGTTTGTTTCCTCTTTGGAGCCTCTTAAGGTTGAGCAAGCACTTGATGATCCGAATTTGGTCATGGCCATGCAAGAAGAATTAAACAACTTCACCCAAAATGAAGTATGGTCCTTGGTAGAAAGACCTAAGATGAACGTGATTGGCACCAAGTGGGGCTTTCACAACAAGCAAGATGAGCATGGCGTGGTGACAAGAAACAAGGCAAGATTGGTTGCTCAAGGGTTCACTCAAATAAAAGGTTTGGACTTTGGTGAGACGTATGCACCCGTAGCTTGGCTTGAGTCAATTCATATTTTACTTGCCTATGCCGCTCACCATGATTTCAAGCTTTACCAAATGGACATGAAAAGTGCATTCTTGAATGGTCCTCTATCCGAGTTGGTGTATGTGGATCAACCACCGGGCTTTGAAGATCCAAAATTTCCCAACCACGTCTACAAGCTCCATAAGGCGCTCTATGGGCTCAAGCAAGCTTCTAGGGCATGGTATGAATGCCTTAGGGAATTTCTTCTCAAGAACGGCTTTGGAATAGGCAAAGCTGATTCTACTCTCTTCACTCGCAAAATCGATAATGATAATTTTGTGTGCCAAATATATGTCGATGACATTATATTTGGTTCTACTAATAAAGAGTTTTGTGATGAGTTTAGTAGGATTATGACCAAAAGATTTGAGATATCCATGATGGGTGAATTGAAGTTCTTCCTTGGGTTTCAAATCAAGCAGTTGAAGGAAGGCACCTTTATATGTCAAACCAAGTATGTGAATGATATGCTCAAGAAGTTTGATATGGAGAATGCAAAGCCCATCAAGACACCCATGGCGGTGAATGGACATCTTGATCTAAATGAAGAAGGGAAATCCGTTGACCAAAAGGTATATCGCTCCATGATTGGCTCCCTCCTTTACCTTTGTGCATCTAGGCCCGATATCATGCTTAGTGTGTGCATGTGTGCACGATTTCAAGCTAATCCTAAAGAATGTTATTTGATGGTTGTTAAGAGAATTTTGAGATATTTGGTATACACTCCTAACCTTGGCTTGTGGTATCCCAAGGGCTCCACTTTTAGTCTACTTAGCTATTCGGATTCCGACTATGCCGGTTATAAAGTAGACCGAAAGAGTACAACGAGGACTTGCCAATTTCTTGGTCGGTCTTTGTTGTCTTGGAGTTCTAAGAAACAAAATTTGGTTGCTTTATCCACCGCCGAGGCCGAATACATTGCGGCCGGCGCTTGTTGTGCTCAATTACTTTGGTTGAGGCAAACCTTGAGTGACTTTGGTTGTAAGTTTAGCAAGATTTCACTCTTGTGTGACAACGAGAGTGCTATCAAGCTAGCTAACAATCCGGTGCAACAGTCCCGAACAAAGCACATAGATATAAGACATTATTTCTTATGGGATCATGAGGCTAAGGGAGATATTGTTTTACGTCATGTGAGCACCGAACGACAACTTGACGATATCTTCACTAAGCCTCTAGATGAGCAAATGTTTTGTGCTTTGAGAAGTGAACTAAATATCTTGGATTCTCGTAACTTGGCTTGAAATCATACACACAATTTGGTTGTTCTAGAGTTGTAGCTTTATTTGGCAACATATCAGGTGCAAACTAACCTCTTCGTGCAAACCGTGCAAACTCTAATATGAGCCACACGATGTTGATCCAAGGGGCGCAAGGGGGAGGTGGGAGGGGTGATTTGCAAAAGTGTGATTAGAGGCACTTTTGCAAATCACCCCTCCCACCTCCTCTGCGCCCCTCCTTGGATCAACATCATGTGGCCCAGATTAGAAGTTTGCACAGTTTGCACGAAGAGGTTGGTTTGCACCTGATACGTTGCCTTTGTAGATAGGTGTTTGCAAAAATGGCTTGTTGTGTGTGGATTGCAAAATATTTGGATTTTTGGATCTTTGGGTCAACATTTGTCACAAGTGATCATTGTTATGTATTGTTGTTTGTGGCTGATCATTTTTGTGGCAAGTTGTCTTATATGTCCCTATATAAATTCTCTCAAAATCATGATCAAAATCTATCCCAAAGTTCGTTGTCTATCTTGTGTTTTTCTCTCAAACCCTGGTCACCCGGGTGGCACTCGACTGAGCCAAGTTAAGCTCTCTGTCTCTGAATTATTTTTGCTCGGCTCACCTAAGTGGCACCTGGCTGAGCCAGGTAAAGCTCTCTGTCTCAATTGCTAATTATCTAGGTGACCTGGGTGGGGGTTAGGTGACCTGGTCCAAATAAAAAGGTTGACTCTTCTTTGACCGATATCCTATCTTCCTAGGGGGTTAAAACCAAATCTACCTTTTCATCTTTTACCCCTTATCTCTTTTCACCATGGCAAGACCTTTGAATATCCATGGAATGACGAGGTAATTGCATGGTTCTATACTACTCTTTGGATTGATGAGGACGACACATATCCCTATCTCTATTTCATGATTGAAGGGGCATGGTACAAATGCAGCTATCTTCGTTTTGCTCGTATTCTAGGCTTTAAAGATGATGATCTTGATAACACCAACACAGTTCAGTCTAAAGCTATTTCTAGTTATGAAGAACTATGGTACATGCATCTTCTCGACACTAAACTTGAATTGTTTTGGAAGTCTGCTCATATGTACATCTTCTATTGCTATCTCCACCAGCTTTTGATAGTGACTGTTATGCCCAAGAGTGGATATGATCCGGTGTGCAATCAACAACCAAGGTCCTTCTTCACTTGCTAGGTACTAATGACAATGATGGTGGCTTGTTGCTAGGTACTAATGACAATGATGGTGGCTTGAATATCTTTGATATGATTTGGAATGAGATTCTTCAAACTTCTTGGTCATCTAGTAGGAGTTGCACTTTTGCTCCGTATATCATGAAGATGATTGAGGTGGTGACAAAGAAGTGGTATGCTAAAGAAGTTCATCATCTCAGCTATACTCCTAATTGGATTGATCCAACAAATCCTGCTCGCCGCTCCCATAAGGCTCCTTCCAATCTTTCTAGCCCTTCATCGATGCCCTCTCCACCACTTCACCCTTCCTCATCATGGGCTGCTGCTACTGCTAGTAGGCCTTTTCGTCCTAAGGGTCATGATAATCATGGGTTGGGTGCTTTTATCAAGAAGAGATTCAATGCTCTCTTTGGTCGTGTCAAGAATGTTCAGAAAGATGTGTACCACCAAAATGAGCGCATAAGGAAACAACTACATGATATGCAAGGCTGCCAAAATCAGCTATATGAAGCCACTAACCTTCAGCCTCCCCTTCCACCTTTACCTCCTTATGAGCCCCTCCCTCCTCCCGTGTACAACACCCATGGTATCTTTGCTTGGCATGATCAGTGCATGGGATCCTCTGCTGCTCCTGAGGGTGTTGGTGCTGCTTTTGGTGGGCATGGGACTGATTTTGGTGCTAGGACACCTGTTGGTGACCATGGGGCTGTTATGGACTTAGATGATCAGCAGCTGTTTGGGTGTGAGAATGCTCCTGGTTACCACCACGGTACTTGGGATCCATGGACTTGATGATGGCTGCTCTTCGCTTCGACGACTCTTGAGCTTCATGGATGTCTTCCTCTCTTTTTGACGCTTGATGCCAAAGGGGGAGAAATTAGTGTTACATGTCGTTGGCTTTATCCATCTACCTATATTATTTATGTATGGGACATGTAAGACTTAATTTGTGATGTGTGTGATGAACTATGTGGATGTATGTGGTTGTGACGTGAACTTGAACCTAAATTTCATGACTAGCTAGGTTAATGAACTCTCTATTGTAAATCTCTATTTGTGCCACTATGTGATATTGCTATGTCATGATATAAGTGTTGCTATTGATATTGTGATGAACATGTTATGATGATGAGATGATGCATTGTTCTTTTACTTTGTTGTGTGATATATTATGCCATATGCATCTTTATTCATCTTGATATTGCTTTTGTGCTATGATTATGGATATATGTATATGTGTGCTCTCATGTTGTTGTCTCAAAATTGTGCAATTGCCATATGAGGCCAATCTTCATGAAGTTCATTCATATGCACATATTTAGGGGGAGCCACACACATGTACATAGACTCTTAACTCGTTGTTCTTTCATGCAAAATTTATCCACTTTAATTGGGTTGTCATCAATCATCAAAAAGGGAGAAGATTGAAAATGCATTCATCTTGTTCTGGTGGATTAATGATAATCTAATTAAGGTGCTAACGAGTTTAACAAGTTTCGTTTGAGTATAAGAGCAGATTATAATTGAAGGAAAATGAATATTGATGATTAACGACTCCCCATTCTTAAAGTGGAGACATTGACGGCTTTCGAGTTCAAGATGAAGGTTTAATTTCAATTTATTTTGAAACTTGAGTTTAGGAAAGCCGTACTATAAAGGGGAATTCAAAGTTGATGTTTTGCAGGTGTCTCAAAGCTTATTAGATCATATTATTACCCATAGACACGTTCCCCAAGTCACCTCAATTCAATTTCAAGTTCTGCTTGTAACCCAGGTCACCTAGGTTGAACTTGGCTCAGCCATGTGAAGATCTCTGTCTTGAAACTGTCTAAATGCTGATTTTTCCTAGGTCACCTGGGTTTACTCATATACTGCAGCAACAAATCTATTTTGGGGGTGGGGTATATATACCCCTTCACCCCCTCCCACTCATTTCCCTTGGCTATTCCTCACCAAACCTGAGATAAAGCTTTCTCCTCCACTCTTTGCTCCTCTGCCTCTCCACTCTTGAGCTAACCTTGCAAGATTTGAAGTGGGGATTTGAGAGTTCTTGGTGAGAGCCTTGAGTGTGCTTCATTTCCATCTCTTGAGCTTTGGTGGCACCTTCAAGCATCGTCCTCGGATTTGTTACTCTTGGAGCTTGCTCCTAGATGATTAGGCGTCGCTGTAGAGCACACAAACTTCATGTGGTTTTACTCCGGACGTTTGTATTGCCCATCCTCATGGAGGATTTCATAGTAGGTAACTCAATCCTCCTTTGTAATTGATTGAGAGAGGAAAGGGTTAGTGGACAACCCGGCTCTTTGTGGGCACCTCAACGGAGACGTAGCTTCCTTAGTGGGAATGAACTTCGGGAGTAACTCTTGTGTCAACTTGTGTTCTTGTGTTCTTCGTGTTCGTACTTGTGTTCATAGTTGACTGTTGTGTTCTTCACTCGATCTACTAGTTTAGAGCTATTTGAGCGTAGGTGCCCCACAGATCTACAAGTATACATCCTCCCAAGGTTTTGGTAACTCTTAGATTCAAATTTCATTGGCTAGTTTTTGAACTAAATTCAAGTCAACGTTTCTGACCTAGTTGAGCCAGGTCCAAGCCAGGTGACACCCAGGTCACCTGGGTTTCAGCTGGCTGAGCCAGGTCATGTATTTTTAATCTGCTGTTGAATTTTTCAGAAACGACTATTCACCCCCCTCTAGGCGACGTCAAGAACCTTTCATAACCCTTAAGGCTTAGCTAAGATTAATTTTCTTGCATTAAGCTCGTTTATCATATTACGTGATTTTTGGTGCTTAACTAATTGAGGCAAATTAAGGTTGTGAAGGCAATAAAGTATTTTTTATTGTGAAATTCATAAGATAGGTTGTTGTGTGCGTGTTATAGGAAATGTGTGGTAGCAATCACACTAAAGATTACAATATATAAAACTCATCTTAAATTAACTCATGGATCGCAATTTGTGATATTTGTGGCTTAGTTAAGAGAGTTCGTTATTATTGAAAATGAATTAAGAAACTCAATTGCTGATTAGCATGGTCGAAAATTGTGCATGTTATAAGAAGGCATGTGGTAAACACATGGAACATGCAATATTTTTGTGTTACTAAAATGGTTGTCTGTAACACAGTTTTACAGAACAAGGCTTATGTGTTACAAGTTCATTTGTAACACATAATTTTGTGTTCCTACATAACTTATTTGTAACATATTGGTAAATATGTTACAAGAGTGTGTTACAAAATCCATGTGTTGTAGTAGTGCATATGTATGATGCTAATGAACCTTTAGTAATCTTTACTAATGTACTGTTACTAACTAAGACTACCTTAATGATGAGCAATGAACTTCTGTGTGTCACATTACCCATTCACTTCTATATCATTTACCCCTGCTTAGATTATGGTATATTAATGTTGTTGTAAGTAAATGCATTGGAATGACACCTCTCTTTTAACTAAACGCTTTCTCTGCGGATAAACAAATAACGATACTCTGGAGTACTCCCGGGTGAAATGCTACAACGTACTTCTGTGCGCTTGCAGAATATCGGTAATGTCTAGATTTACGATAGAGTATCTCTAGTACCATCACTACTCTAAGTGGTGATGCTAAGAAATACCAACAGACGTAGCTTCCTTAGTGGGAGTGAACTTCGGGAGTAACTCTTGTGTCAACTTGTGTTCTTCGTGTTCATAGTTGATTATTGTGTTCTTCACTCGATTTACTTGTTTAGAGCTATTTGAGTGTAGGTGGCCCACAGATCTACAAGTATAGATCCTCCCAAGGTTTTGGTAACTCTTAGATTCAAATTTCATTGGCTAGTTTTTGAATTAAATTCAAGTCAACGTTTCTGACCCAGTTGAGCCAGGTCCAGGCCAGGTGACACCCAGGCCACCTGGCTGAGCCAGGTCATGTATTTTTAATTTGCTGTTGAATTTTTTAGAAACGACTATTCACCCTCTCTCTAGGCAACGTCAAGAACCTTTCACAACCCTTAAGGCTTAGCTAAGATAAGCTCTCTATGATTTTTGGTGCTTAACTAATTGAGGCAAATTAAGGTTGTGATGGCAATAAAATATTTTTTATTGTGAAATTCATAAGATAGGTTGTTGTGTGCGTGTTATAGGAAATGTGTGGTAGCAATCACACTACAGATTACAATATATAAAACTCATCTTAAATTAACTCATGGATCACAATTTGTGATATTTGTGGCTTAGTTAAGAGAGTTCATTATTATTGAAAATGAATTAAGAAACTCAATTGTTGATTAGCATGGTCGAAAATTGTGCATGTTATAAGAAGGCATGTGGTAAACACATGGAACATGCAATATTTCATAACTTCACCTTGAAATTTAGTACATGGATGCAAATTTCATTTCATGAAGGTTGTGGCTTAGTTAAGGGAATTCACGTTGTTGAATTTGAAAGCAATAATTAACTGCAAAAATTTTACATGGTGGCATAGTATTATTATGTGATATAGAGAATAAATAAAAGCAACACATATTGAACACAATAGAACTGCATGAAACTCGTCTTGACTTAAGTCAAAATAGCCATCATGATCCCATATCACTCGTAAAATTAATGTCAACATGAAAACATTTCTTGCTCAATATGTTTTTCCATTCCTAAAACTAAAGAACAGTTTCATTTATGAACAAAAACACATTAAAACAAGTACTTTGAGAAGGTACTTATTAAATATTACTTTAATACTATTATGAAAACATTTAGAAACAATATTTGGTCAAATGGTAAGGTAATATTTTAATCAAATATTGCACATTTGAAAGAACGAATCCAGATATTCTGTATCATTTCATAATCACATAAGGATGTTTGAAATGAATATTTTTTTGCCAGATGTGAAATAAAAAAAATATGGACTATCCATACCCAATTTGTGTCCCTACAATGTAACCATGTAACTTTGGGACTTGGAATTTGATGAAATTATGGAGCACTTGATCGGTTGGTTCACGTATGTGAGGCCCATTTGGCCATTTCTTTTGTGGCGACAAATTATCCCTTCCGAGAGAAAAATTTTCAGCTGCTGATTCCCTAATGGACGTCGTCTCCCGTCCGTGGTAACGAATCCTTCCAGCAGCCCAAAAGCCCAAATAACAGGAGAGGAAAGGGCGAACGACCCACCCCGTCCGTCGCCCTCTCTCGTCTCGCTCTTCCGCCTTGCGTGTGAGCAGCCGCAACTTTTCCTCCCCTCCATCCTCTCCGCGAGGACGAAACCCCCAAACCCCACCTCCTCCTCCCCCCAACCCCGCGGCCGATCCGTCCATCGGCGATGACGCTGGGCAGCTCGGGCGCCGGATCGAGCGTCGTCGGTAAGGAATCTACTCCCCCTCTGTTTCTTTTTTTTTCCCTACCGTGGATTTCAAGCGCGAGTTTCCCGATCCGATCCGGTTTCGCTCTAATTTGCGGGTGGCGCGCCCGTCCCGATCTGGCCGATTCGTGTATGGGTGGAGATGATCGGATGTGCGTTGGCCTTATATGGGTTGGTTCGGACTAATAATTGTTTGATTGGATGGTTCAACGCTGATAACCTAGATGTTTGCGTAGGGGGCTAGAGAAGCCGCGGGGGCTGTGTGCAAGCAGGATTATCAGCCTTTTGAATGCTTTACGCTGGTTTGGAATTAGCGTTTGTTTTGCTAGGCATAATCTGATTTATTAGATTGAGTGATTCTTACTACAAACTAAAATGTTAGTAATTCGAGTCTGTACAGAGGATCAGTGCGTGATGTGTTTNNNNCTGGTTTCCTGATTCTTTTCTCAGTCGTGGGAGTCTGTGTGCCTTATAACTCATCGAATCAGATTCTATGTCACATCAATAAAGTTGTAGCAGTGGAGATTGGGTGTTTGTCGTATTGTGGTACCAAGGGCTGCAGCTGGACAGTTTGAGTTTCTGCGAAAATAAAGAAGCAGCTGTATTCTCTTGATCATGAAAATGGCAACACCTGTATGATTTCTTCTTTTTTTTTTGGTTGAGTTTGTGCCTGATGGCTGGGAGTGCATGCCATATGACATCCTTGTCCTGCGGTGCTGCCATGGCACTTTCATCACTAGCCTGGGATGAATTTCCTTTACTACATGTGTCTGTTCTATTCAATAGGAAGCTTGGTATTCCTAAAATCCGTGTGAGATGCAAGTAAGGGGTGAAATGTAGGTAACTAGCGCAGCCTATATATCTTTTGTTTCGGTCCACGGAGAAAAGGTGGTTCTGGTTACCTTCTAGGTCTGTGCATTACATAGTAGAAGATGGTTAAGCCTGGCTTCTGTTTTTTATTTGAGGGAGAAATGTTTCTATACAACCCAAAGATTAATATTGAGATGTTTTCTTTGTGGGGTCCCTGTCATGCAAATGATTTCCCTTTTTGGTTACATTTGCATTCCCGTTCCAATTTGTTGTCTTCTATGTCATTCATGTTCTTCCTAATGTTTGTCCCATGTCTTATTCTACTTTAGTTGAATGCTTTTTGTTAGTGTTGTTTGTTGCTTCATATCAAAAAGGTCTTTGTTGCAGTAAAACTGACCAACCTAGATGGGAACTAGATGGTTTTATAATAATTTGTAAATTGGAATAAATTGACCTAAATTCAGGGCTAAAAGGACTTTAACCTGGATGTTGGGTGTGTATGCCCACATCTCAACCTTGCTAGGCCCAGTTCCTGTCTTTGTTAAGGGTATAACAAATGATTTAGTAGATTACTACTAGAATTCATTGTGTCATCTGTATGTGTAACTGGCAAATGGTAAAAATTGCAGTTCCTAGGAACTTCAGGCTACTAGAAGAGCTCGAGCGTGGAGAGAAGGGCATTGGTGATGGGACAGTGAGCTATGGAATGGATGATGCAGATGACATCTACATGCGATCATGGACTGGTACCATCATCGGCCCACACAATGTGAGAGCACAATTTGAGTATATTTAACTGTTGCTGTTCTTGAAATATTAGATAAAGTGTGACCAACATTTCAACTAGTGCTTGTTTGTAACCCCCAGCTGCATCCTTCAATTTTACCTAAGCCATGTCTAATTAAGTTGTTTTAACTCCATATTTCAACTGTGGGGTAATGGCTGGTAACAAGTTGTAGATGCATAAATAGCATTAAACTTGATTGGTTCTTCCTTCCAGAATATGGAAAAAAATACATTTTTAGATAAATGTTTGCAGAAGATACAAGAAACATGTATTGAATGTGGCATGTTAACTCTTCCATTGAGTTGTTTAAATATTTTGTCTAAACCGACTCCACTTCTTTCTATTTCTCTCTTGCCAGACTGTACATGAGGGTCGCATCTACCAGCTTAAGTTGTTCTGTGACAAGGATTATCCAGAGAAGCCACCATCTGTTAGGTTCCATTCAAGAGTTAACATGACATGTGTTAACCACGAGACAGGAGTGGTAAGACCTCTTCTTTCTCACTCCCATGCGAGCATGCAGAGGTATACACACAACTGCAGTGGCTAAATTTCTGGTTGGTTTATCCATGTAGGTGGATCCAAAGAAATTTGGTTTGCTGGCAAATTGGCAGAGGGACTACACAATGGAAAACATCCTAACCCAGCTCAAGAAGGAGATGGCTGCCTCGCACAATCGCAAGCTAGTTCAGCCTCCAGAAGGGACATTCTTCTAAAGAGGCGATGGGTGGCCCATCTTGGGATTCAACAGCAGTAACTGATAAGTTGTTTTATGGGGGAAGCAACTTCCTACATCTGGTGCCCGTGCTTGTGTTTTCCTGTTTCTTATGCTATGTTCTTCTATCTGTGAACTGCTGTGAACAATGGAAGTATCTCCCTTGCAATTTGCATGGTGGCTGTTGGGGATGTTGCAAGTTCCAGGGATGTATCTTGAAACTGTCGTAGTGCCCTGTTTATGGAATAGACAACATCTTCGTGTTACCTATATAATATAGCCTCTGTGTGCGCTTCCAAGTATGCTTCGATTTGAACTGTTGCAGTGTCCTCTATCTTGTGTCTTGTTTTGACCCCGATTTGCTTGACATCTTCAGTATCTTGTTGCAAGGATTCCATATCTTGATGCACCTTATATTTTCAGTTAATGCTCGTTAGAAGCCTGTTGCTAAGACAGTAAGACTTGATTTTACTAATGCCAAATGACGAAGGCTGTTCTACTTGCTCAGATTCTTATCTCGGTATGATGAGTGCGTTTGGATGCACGCCCGTGCTAGCCCGGCCAAATTTTGGCCTTTGACCGTGGATGAGGTGGCCGTTTGGACACTGGCCCTGATTTGGCCGGCCTTAACTCCACGTAGTTCATTTTTGCACAATTGGCCGGCCAAATCTGGGCGGCTGAATAGGCCGTCAAATTTTGGCCGTGGCTGTTGCTTTGGCAGGGCTAATTTTGCGTCGATGCACCAGAACTGAGCTGTGCTGCAAACCAGCACTAACATCATTGGCCGGTTGACCATGTCTGCGAGGGTAGCGGTGGTGGACTGCAAATTTAACCTTCACTGACAAATGGATATTATTCTATTGTGCCTGGACGAATTTTTGGGGCTGAACGATTTTGTGCATTGTTGTTGTGTGAACATGTCTGATATCATATGCCTGTAGAAACCATGCAACGGAAATTGGAGAGCTTGTCATAAACAACGGCCTGCTAAATGCTATTTTCCTAATGAAATTACAGGCTAGTTATAAGTTGTTCTTCCCTTGGGCACCCTCCTCCCCTTTGTGTCCTGCGGAAATAAAACTATCCTAAAGAAATTTTCTTTCGCAAAAATTTTTAGCAATCTTTACCAATTTCTAAAGAGAGGATTGCTTTTTCCCTATTTTTGGTCCGTTCTGACATGTGGGTCCCGCATGGTCCGCTGAACTCTAACCGATCAATCTTTACTCCCTCTCTATCTCTACCTTATCTTATCTTACCTATTTTTAAAGTGAAATCCCGCCGTTCTTTTTTTTCTCTTTCGTACGTCAACTGCAGCCTATCCTGATCGCAATACAAGCTGTCTTTTTTTTTCCACGTCCGGATCGGAATACAGGCCGTGTCCTGTCCTTCCCGATTTTTTCTGGGCCAAAAAATTAGAACCGTGGACGTTCGGCTACATTTTTTACAAATCACCTACCACCTTGTCAGAGTTTGGTTGACGTTATGTCACTTTATTTGAGCAAACGGTGCATGTTGTAGGATTAAAAAAGTATATTAAAAAATAGCACAAAGTTTAGTACTTAATTAAGGTCATGATGTAAAAAGCATGCATTAGATCAAGGAAACCCCATAAACCAGTCACTATCATATGTCATATGTGACAATAAATATAGCCAATATTCTTTTTGTTATCGTGGTAAAAAATTGTTGTTTTGAAGAACATACATTCATGCATACCACATAGGTACATAACGTAAATTTTCTTTTCAAAAATTCTAACTAGCCGTTAAATTTTCAAACTATGGAATTCATATACCAGCTTTAGAAAACAAGACATGTACTTTAAGTATGACTTATCTTTTTGCATATTTGCACAAACAATTTGAATAAGATGAAAGGTCAAACGTTTTGGAAAAAGTCAGCAGCGACAAATATTTCGATACGGAGGTAGTATATGTCAGGGCATAGTGAAA
Organism: Alloteropsis semialata; assembly: GCA_004135705.1. Lineage (NCBI taxonomy): Eukaryota > Viridiplantae > Streptophyta > Magnoliopsida > Poales > Poaceae > Alloteropsis > Alloteropsis semialata. Next base: position 24,741,875 of record CM014270.1, read on the forward strand.
AATAGTCATTGTCGATTCACTCAGATCAGATATTAGAATTAGAGATGTTGCTGCATTGTGTGGTACAACATGGCTGCATCTATTTTCGTCCTAAGCAACTCTCTTACTTAAATAAAAAAGCTGATATGTAATGCCTACTTGAATGAGTAGAAAAAAAATGCTAAGTCGAAACTTCATTGGTTGTAAAAACACGTACAAGTCTTGAGTGCAATATAAATAGTGGTAGAAATTCTAAAAAAAACACTTGAGTTTTAAAAGCAAATTAGTTTATATTGGGCCGTAGCAAGCACGGGCATTTTGCTAGTAACTTTTAAAGTATAGGGTATAAGGTCATTATCAATGTTTTGCTCTGAACCCTTCTCTTTGTCGAGGAAAACCTAGCCTCATTCACTGCCGCTGGCACCCGCGGCCCCTCCCCTCTGTTCCTCCCCCCTTTCTCCCTCCCTTCTCCTTTCCCCGTCACGCCGAAGTTCTGGTCATAGGGTTGGCACCTCTCTCCCAATCCTCACCGATTTCGACCGGAGTGGGTGCCATGGCCCGAGGGCAGCGGCGGCGGCTCCCCCCTTCTCTCTCTCGCCCCTGCTTTTTCCTCTTCCTTCTTCCTCTCCTTTTACTTCCCTAGATCTGGATCGGCGCAAGCTTGTCCTTGGCCTTCCGACCGGCGCCGCGTCCTCTCCTTCTCTGGCTCCACCCGCACCTTCGTCGGCGTCCGCAGCCTTGTGGCTCAGGTGGCGCCGGCTCGGGCTTTGGTGGTCGTTGCCGTCCTTCCCCCTCCCTGCTTAGGGTGTTGGCCTCAGCCAGATCATGCACCGGGTTTAGGGCGTTGGCCTCATCCAAATTCGTGGTGGCTGGCCATTTCGGTGGTGGTGATCCTTCCTCGTCGGCTGTCTTCCTGGGGAGCCGTGGTCCGTCCTTCCCCTGTGCGCAGTGGAGGTGTTACACCCCCTACTCAGAAAACTTGTTGCTTTCGAAACGCACTGGCGCTGGTGGGCTCGACGGCACCGTGGCATGGGAGTGCTCGTCGGTCGCCATTGTCGGGGCTCAACCTATGGTGCGCATGTGGCCAGGAAGGTCCATGTTAGAGGTCTATTGACGCGTTGATGCTAGGGACACCGTTGCTCTACATTACGCACCTGGCACTATGGCACTGGTCATGGAGTTGATCTGCCTCATTGGCCTCGAGGATGGGAGGGGAGTGTTGGTGTCGGATGTTTGGACCCGGCAGTCCACACAGGGTAGCCTACGTGGTTGATTTGTTGAGGGACAGATCGAGGATCAGAAGTCGATGGTAACACAAGACGCAAGGATTGAACAGGTTCGGGCCGTCGAGATGACGTAATACCCTACGTCCTGTGTTGGGTGTATGGATTGCTGTGTATGAAGTTCCTGAAGGATCTCCGTAGTTGGGTTCTGTCCTAGGTTGAAGTTCGTGTTCTGGAGGGGGGTCTCAAGGCGCCTTATATAGTCCGGCTGCCTTGAGTTACAAGTCGGCTAGAGATCGTAACCTACCCGAAATACAAGGATGCGATCCTATAACGATTACAGATATCTTTCCCTATAATTCCGGCTAGTTTATCTCGATCTCCGAGCTTCTTGCGGGATACGCCGTCTGCTTCCTTGCCGCGCGGGCCGTCGCGCCCATCCGGCTCGTCCGACTGGTGGGCCTCCCGACTGGTGGGCCACCCAGTCTGACAAACCGATCCAGTTGCACTCGGACCGGGCCGCCCCTTGCTGGTTGGGCCAATCCGCCTTCTGGGTACCCCTGGGGGTCTACCCCCGACAAGCCCCGAGTAGTACGTGGTTGAGAGACAAGTCGGCGAGGTCGTGCTGTCTGATGAGCGTCGAGCCTGCTGCAGTTGGAAGCGAAACCGCGTGATACTGGAGAGAAGAGAGCCGTCTGCAACGGATGCGCCGCGAGGTGCGTCCGTTGGCCGTAGCCCCCGAGCCTTGAAGCGATTCCGAAGGAATCGGTCCAAGGGTTAGTAGCCTTCTTCTGAGGTCACCGAATGATCAACGGATGCGCCGCGAGGTGCGTCCGTTGGCCGTAGCCCCCGAGCCTTGAAGCGATTCCGAAGGAATCGGTCCAAGGGTTAGTCAAGGAGCATCTGGCTAAACCATCCGGCGTTAATTTCGGCGTCCAGCCCCCGAGTGTGAGGGCCGGCGGAATCCTGAGAGACACGCCGAGTGGTCGTCCCGGCGCCAGCCCCCGAGCGTGAGGGCTGAGCACGCCGAGTAGTCGTCCCGGCGCCAGCCCCCGAGCGTGAGGGCTGAGCACGCCGAGTAGTCGTCCCGGCGCCAGCCCCCGAGCGTGAGGGCCGAAGCACTCCGAGTGGTCGTCCCGGCGCCAGCCCCCGAGCGTGAGGGCCGAGTCGAGCCGTTCGAGGCACGCCGAGTAGTCCCCCCGGCGCCCAGCCCCCGAGCGTGAGGGCCGAGTCGAGCCGTTCGAGGCACGCCGAGTAGTCCCCCCGGCGCCCAGCCCCCGAGCGTGAGGGCTCGGCGGGCAAGCCGAGTCGAGGGTCCGTCAAGTCTTCGTCTTTCTCGTCATGCGGTAGCGCCAGCCCAGTACTCAAAGGCACTCAGCTAGCGATCCTTGTGGAGTGTAGCGCCAGCCCGAGTGCTGCAAAGCACTCGGCTAGCGACCGTCGTGGAGTGTAGTACCAGCCCGAGTGCTGCAAAGCACTCGGCTAGCGACCGTCGTGGATTGTAGCGCCAGCCCGAGTACTGACTGACTCGAGTACTCAGCTGGCGGCGATGCGGGAGTGGTCCAGCCCCCGAGCGTAATAGGCAAGCTCGGGATCCAAACCTGTGCCCTGCAATGAAGATATGAAGGATAGGTAGTATATGGTATAGCAAACACTAATTCTGGAGAAAAACATTCGGCGTTGTATGTAATAGAATTTCTACTTCCAATTCTTTAAGTCTATTAATTTCCTCGGGTAGTTATCCTGTTACGTTTATGCACCTGATCTCCGATAGCCGTAGTCCATAGCGCAGGGAGCTAGGCCGCATGCACGCGTAGCAACGTAGGCGTACGGAAGAGTCGAGGCTTCACGGATTAAGGCGTGTGCTTCCCAAGTACTTTAGCGACTTGTACAAGAGTGGAAAAAGAAATAAACGATGGAGAAAAATGCAATATGCGTCTGTTGGGTGTAGCCCGACTGCTCGTGTAGCGCTCGGGCTGTATAAGCAGTCGGGAACAAACCAAGGGTAGTCGGCGATGATCATGGAGACTTGTATATGGAGATACGCGGTGACCGAAAAATATTATGAAAGTATTAAAGTATGACTTAGCTTGATTCGTGGCCGAGGCAGAAAATCGGCATGCTGTCCTTGCTTGTAGTCGCGGCCGAGTAGTTCGGAATTCTGGATCGGCGTGTTGGCAAGTGGCGTAGCGGAGTAAGCGATTGTAGTCGGCGAATTGGCGCGGCCGTGATTCGCCTCTGGCTGGTATGTCGGAGTCGAGTAGCCGAGGCCCTCGTCGGCACATCGGTGAGCGGTTCGGTGGAGTCATCGTATCGGCGAATCGTGTGGCCTGACGGAGTATCTTCTCGTTGTGTAACTCAGTCACGGTCGTACTGGTCGTCAGATTCCGTCGAGCGCAGTGAAAGTTGTAGTCGGCGTGCAGATCGGCAGCGTGCACATGGCTACACGGCAATGATGACAACTTGCGATAGTCGGCGATGACGTTTTGGCCGGCTTCCATCTACGCACCAATGGGTAGCAGCATGTATGCATCCTACAATCTGAGACTTTCCAAGGGACGCGACTCCAATCCATGCATGCAATCAGTTGAGGCATACGTTAGTAGATGGAAATACCGGAGTATGGAAACAATTGTAGGCTGATTAACGGGAAAAGAGAATTGAGAATAGAAAAAGGAAAGAGTATATGTCCGATCGTGAATAGCATCAGAATTGGCTTATCTTGCATGTTCCAGCGTCCAATACACGTCCACCTCCTATCTGCCTGCACTGATTGGCCTTCGAGACCTTGCCATCATCGCACGGCGCTTGACGTCGCAAGCTCATTCTGTAGATGGGTACGGCAGTGCACCGCGCAGTAGATGCATGTGGAGCTCTATCTCGTCACGCCGCCATGCATGTCAGGCCGTGTCACCGCCGCCGCAGTAAATGGATCTGCCATCGAGCTTGCAGATTGATCTCGTCGATCAACCCCTACCTGGCGCGCCAACTGTCGGATGTTTGGACCCGGCAGTCCACACAGGGTAGCCTACGTGGTTGATTGTTGAGGGACAGATCGAGGATCAGAAGTCGATGGTAACACAAGACGCAAGGATTGAACAGGTTCGGGCCGTCGAGATGACGTAATACCCTACGTCCTGTGTTGGGGGTGTTTGTATTGCTGTGTATGAAGTTCCTGAAGGATCTCCGTAGTTGGGTTCTGTCCTAGGTTGAATGATTGCTCGTGTTCTGGAGGGGGGGTCTCAAGGCGCCTTATATAGTCCGGCTGCCTTGAGTTACAAGTCGGCTAGAGATCGTAACCTACCCGAAATACAAGGATGCGATCCTATAACGATTACAGATATATTTTCCTATAATTTCGGCTAGTTTATCTCGATCTCCGAGCTTCTTGCGGGATACGCCGTCTGCTTCCTTGCCGCGCGCGCGCCGTCACGCCCATCCGGCTCGTCCGACTGGTGGGCCTCCCGACTGGTGGGCCACCCAGTCTGACAAACCGATCCAGTTGCACTCGGACCGGGCCGCCCCTTGCTGGTTGGGCCAATCCGCCTTCTGGGTACCCCTGGGGGTCTACCCCCGACAGGTGGCGAGGCTCCCTCTTTGATGTTGCCGTGATATGCTTGTTGTGATGCCTTCCGTCGTTTGGCTGCGTGAGCTCACTAAGGTTGGCTGCATAGCTGAGGGGGTTGTGCAACTTGGGTGAAAACCATGCTCGGGTGTTGCCAATGCCGAAAGCATCTACGCTCTTGCGTAGTTCTCCCATTAGGGGTGTTGTCACAGTCTCCCTCCCCTTCCTCTAGTTCTGTCGGGTGAGGACACAATTCGTCCTTTGATGAACGGTAGATGATGGCACTTTTGCATAGTACCCTTCCTAAAGGCAATATTCCTATACAAATGTGGTGGAAATGAGTCAAATAGGATAGTTAAAAATAGATTTAAACACTCATGAGAAACCATTAGTTGACGAGGTTCTTAAATGGCTATGGCACAAAAATGCATTAGACCAAAAAATCCAAACTTCCCGCTACCCACAAAAGGATAAGAGATGATAAACCTGCTTATCACACTTCAAAGATTTAATTGTGTACTTGATGGCACTCATATTTGAGTGTCTCTCTCACCTGAGGAATAAGTGAGATATATTGGAAAAACTGGTGTACCTCCTCAAAATGTTCTAGCAGTACGTAACTTTGACATGCGCTCCACTTATGTTTCAAGGGTACAGCCGTGAACTATTCATGACACAAGTGTGCTATACAACTCAACCAAAGTGGACAAACATTCTTCCCGCATCCTCCACAAGTTACCATGTGTTAATCATGATTAGAACCATATATGTTTACGTTAATACCAAGCATTAACTTGTTTTTTTTATCATTTTTGGTAAATACTATGTTGTGGACATGGGATACCTTAATTACCCTCGCTACCTAGCTCCATACAATGGTGAAAGGTACCATATACCAGAATGGCATAGAGGTATGGCACCTAAGGCTCCAATAGAAAGATTCAATCATGTTCACTCATCGATCTCGAATGTCATTGAGCGATCATTTGACTATTAAAAATGAAATGGCAAATTCTTTACAATATGCTACCCAATCCTATGTACAAGCAAAAGATGATTGTTGTGGCAACCATGATTTTCGTAAATTCATTCATGAGCAAGTAGGTGAGGACGAATACTTTACTCGGTTTGATCATGATCCTACTTTCATACCAGCAATACCAAAAAGATATAACAAGTACGCATTTTCATCGTCGGTGTCTAAAAGGTCAACGTCCGCGCACGACGTTCCAACTATGGATGTTTTTCTTGATGAGCTAGCCACCACAATTTCTCTTGCTTGGAACTAAATTGTAAACAAGGTCCATTATGCACTTTATTTAAGGGTCACATTTTGTATGTCAACAAGCAAATTCATTTTCATTTTGTTTGTGAACAAGAAAATTCACTTCCTATGTTACTGTAGCACCACACTTTGCATGGAAAAAACACTGAAGGGCAAGGAAGACTTTTCCTACTAATGCCTCCCTTTTCTAGAGCTGGAGCAATCAATCAGTCAAACATGTAAAAAAGCTCATTGTTTTTATGGAGCTGGTGGAGTAGGGCTGTAAAAATATATAGTTGGTGAAGTGGAGTTGTTTTTGAGCTGAAGTGCTCCAAACAGGCCCTAAGGGAGAGTCGATTTCTCGGATGAACGTATCAGATCGAATGCCATGGTAGTGAATAGTAGATGAAAAGTACTATGAGAATATAATCGCTACAGTAGTTCATCTTCATCTAGGGACCGTTTGAGTTGCAGTCACTGCACCGGATCCCTTGTCCGGAAACTTGCATATGCATATCGTCGGACGACGGGTCGCGTTTCGGGACCGATGGGCCTCCTGGCTGGTTTGACCGATGGTCGTCCCCATACGATCGAACGGATTTGCCGTGTTTTATAAGAGAGGGAAGTGACATGTTAAAAAGTGAATTGTTTTTCAACTATACCTTGCAGTATTATTTTCCTTGATAAAATTGATTTGTGAAAGTAAACCGTCTTGGTGAGCTGCAGCATGCACGTCAGTTATAAATGAAATGAACAATTCAATATAAATGGCCTTTATACAAAAGAATACTACATGATGGAATTTGCAGGATGGGGCGTGGCCTTGCTGTCCTCTCCCGTTGGACCGAGGTACACTTGTAACATCCTGGTCCATGGCCTATTAGGATTGATAGAATATTCATACCAACAAGTTGCAACTTCTTTTCTGAAAGCTTATCTCGAAAAAACTCTGAGGTTAAGCGTGCTTGCCCTGGAGCAATTTCAGGATGGGTGACTGTGACACCCCTGGTGTCACTGTGGTAATCAAGAACTCTAAAAGAATTTAACTAACTTAATAATGGCATGCCTCATCTCATAATCATAGAGTTTTGTTTGTGCATATGGGTGTATGTGTGACCCAATTTAACAATCATAAGGGCATCAGGCTTAGTACAACAAAAATTTGATTCCAAACCAACTTAAAAACTGTAAAGGCTGAGTTGACGGTAAGTTGCGGTGCTCAATCTAATGGTCACCGCAACAACCCGAGCCCTAGCAACTTAAACCAGTTCAACACGGCATGACCGACTGTTGCGGTGGTCTTCATGTCGCCACCGCAATAGTCGGTGGTCGCGGGTAACAGTAAAATTCCTCTCTGGAATGACGGACTGTTGCGGTGGTCGATCAATTTTGCATCACCGCAACATTATCGGATTGATTTACTTACGTGTAAAGTTCATAACACCGAATGTTGCGGTGCTAGGCTAAGCCCATGACCGCAACAGTCGGTGGCCCGCGAGATTTGATTTTGAACTTCGTCGGCACAGTGATCTCGACCCCACGGACTGTTGCGGTGGGGCTTTTTGCCCCACCACCGCAACAGTCGGTGACTACCAACCGCCGCCAACTCCCGTTCTTCCTCACCAACTCCGGCCATGCACCGCTCTCTCCGCGTCCACGTACGCCTGGGCGAACCACTCCTGCCCCGCTGGAGCGCCATAGCATGCCCAGGTGGCCGGCCCTTTTCCCTTCACCTTCATTTCCGAGCTCCACCTTCCTCCAGCCGAGCTCACTGCCCTCACTCGCCTATTTCTCGTTTTCCCTGCGCCCTCAGCTGCCTCACGTTGCCTTCTTCACCTCCTTGCCATCCCTTGCCCCGCCCGGGCCTTCCATTGCCTGGTTTTCGAAGAACCCGGCCGGCCAGGAGCTTCACCGAGCCCTGTTTGGTCCGCCCGAGCTAGAAGAGAAGAAGAACCCAATAGTGAGGAGTGGAAAGGGTAAGGGGTTATTTATAGAGTTCTAGAGCAGGTGCAAACGTTTGTTTGATTGGTGCATTGCTTCTTGCACAATTGTGTGCTAGGAAGTTCGTTTGGTTTCTTAAATCTTGGGCAGGAGCTAGAGATGCCGAATTACTTCTCATGGTTCTAATAGGCTTAGTAGAGTAGAGTTAAGCACTTAATGGCCAAAGTTACTCACAACCTTGGGTAGGTATAGAGTTAGTTAAGTTAAGGTAGTAAGAAAAGTAATCTTAAAAGTTTTGCTTAGTAATCATGCTTGTTACATTGGTGAGTTCAGCCCTAGGAACATTACTTAGGGCTAGTAATCATTTGTAGATGATGAACCTAGGTTGAGTAGCAATTTAAGTCGGCCATAGGAATTTTAGGTTGACCAGTGGCGAAACCGGTCTAACCGGTTTTCAAAACCGGTCAAACCGGTTCCTGTGCCTATTGCTTTTCTTAGTTGTGGTGCCCTGTGAATAATTAATCAGTGTTGCGAGTTTTGCCAATATTCTTCTAGTTGATAGCTTATGCATTCATGCATCTCATGCATACATTTTTACATTTCGTTTAGATCACCCCATCGTTGACGGTGTTTACGAGTTGGAGGTCGAGTACGAGGGCGATCAAGCGGCGGCGGAGCTGAACTTGACGACTGCTCAAGACCCGGACCAAAATCCGGAAGGGCCCAAGGCCGTAGCTGATCAAGAAGGCAAGCCCCGGAGCATAACCCACTGTGAAACTAACTCTCATTGCTTGTGCCTTATTTTTGTGCATTTAAGTTTGAGGAGTTGATTGAAACCTTAGTTGCATGATCCCTAGGTACCTATGTTATACTACTAAGTATGTGTAGGTCGTATAGAATGCTATGCTTAATTAGGACCGGTAGAAGTCGAGTGATTGCTTTATCACTCGCGAGATATAGGTTTTACTTTATATCAGTTCAAAGTTCGGCAAGCGGGGCTTGTGCGATATTCATGTTTGGTTGAATGTCCCGCTTGCACAGAAAATGGTGTGCTGAGGCATTGATTGTGTGGCGATGTTGGTCAAGCGTTTGAAGGTACTAATCGTATGCCGGAAAATATGGTAAACTGGTAAACCTAGTACTTGATGCAAACTGACGTCTGACGGACACTTCCACTCCATTGGGCGAGGGGTTGATGGCGAGTGTAGCAGTGGCCGCGGCACAGGGTTGCCTGGGGCACCTGGGGTCCGTTGGGGCGTGCACTCAGGTGGAGTGGGCTCTGATGGCAGACGGCAGGGAGAGATGGGAACGGTTGCCCCGTGAGGTCCTGGGTGTCTCTCACGGGTCGTGCGATTAGGTTGTCCCATGCATGGTTAAAATCAACTCGAGTTGTCCGTCCTTCGCGGTTACATGAAGCTGCTTGATCTCTTTTCACACTTCAGTGTCCTTGGGCCAATGTGTAGAAAGTTGGTAAAAGAGGGATGATGTTGCAATATAAATTAATTGTTTGTCAACATTGGTTGTATTGGATAGCTTGGCAAACTTAGTAATGGTTAGTCACATTTAAAAACTTGGCTAAAACATTGAAAATAGGCTTAAGTTACAGATGCTTTTGGCAAAACAAACCCCAGAGCCAAAAAGCCTTGCATGTCTAGAATTTATCCTTGTCGGGTAAGTCTTGCTGAGTAATTAGTACTCAGCCTTGTTTGTGGCTAAATTTTATTGCAGATAATGTTGCTGGCTATGATCCCGTGGCTGCTTTGACTTGGCCGTGCACTTTGCCTAAGGGCTGGACCGTGGAGCGGGTGCCATCCGAGTCCGACTCGGGCCGCGGTGAGTAGATGTTAAGCGAGAGCTCCACTTAATGTCTTTTGATTCGACGTGTAGACTTCCGCTGTAATATACTCTGGTTTATAAGAAGATAAAACATACGTACTGTATTTGTATAATTATCTATGTGAACCGTGTGATGTAAAATATGCGAGGAGTTGTACTGCCTGAGCCCACCTTCGAGTGGGACTGCTGCTATTTTGTTTCGGTCGAGAGAAAAATGTGGTGTAATCGGGAAGGTATCCGACGGATTGCACGATTAACTCGGTTTAGGGGCGTGGCGCACTGCTGTGATAGTGGTCCCACGCTTTTAAGCCGGATTAATTGGGACGGTCTGCCACAGTGACCGACCGGGGAGTTCTTCCCGGGTGTGTATGAGTGAGGACAAAGTACGCAGAAAAAGACATGTGTTGGTCTGTGAGGGAAGTCTTGAGGTCCTAGAGAGTTGCCAGGTGTAAACGGGCCTGGACACGGAGTGGTCGGGATGTTACAATTGATATCTGAAAGGACCTAGTATGTTAACTAGAGGGGGGTGAATAGTTGAAACTGAAAATTTTCACTCAAAACAACTGTCAGTCACAGAAGATGTGGAGACTCTGGAGAAATGTCCGGAGACTCCGAAGATTTCTCCGGAGAGTCCGAAGATAATGCTGAAATAAACTATGACAGATCAAACCTCTCAATTCATGTGTCACTTGTAGCAGAAACCTTCTCAGAAGATAGATCGGGACCAAACCCTAGAATTTAACACAAGTAGCAACAAGTAGCACAAGAACAAGTAATAAACACAAGAAGACACAGGGATTTATTTACCAAAGTTCAGTTCCACACCTGGAACCTACTCTCCATTAAGGAGCCCACGAAGGGCGGGTTTATCCACCAAACCACTTTCCTCTTCTCCACTCAACCCAAGGTCGAATAGAGAACTTACTCAATCTGTAGGGATAATACAAACTTCCCAAGGCAACCACAGTGGATTGGTTGCTCTTGAGCGACACCTAGTTGTCTAGGAGCTTGAAGCTCCAAGAGTAACAAATGCTTGAATCACCGGCTTGACGATGAATAAGGTGCTCAATGGATGGGGAATCAGCACACGAGCACAATCTCTTGACCTTCACTCAATCCCTCACTCAATCCCTCACCAAATCTCACTTGGAAGCAAAGAGGGAGTAGAGAGGGGCTTAGAATGCTTAAGGGAAGCTTCAGTTCGAAATGAGGTCAGAGAGAGCTAAAAGGAGGGGGCAGGAGGGGTATAAATACCCCTTCGGCCGAAACTAGCCCTTAGTCTTGTTAAGTTCCAAAGTCTCTGCAAAAATCTCCAGAGTCTCCGAACTTTCTGGAGAACACCAATCTCCGGTCACCAATCTTCGGAGACTCCGAACAATTCTTTGAAAACTCCGAAACTTTCTAGGTAAAGCACTCTCAAATATTTCCCAAGTGAAGTGCAAGTGCAAGGTGTCTCTCATGGTTAAGTTAGTTCATATTTGAGCACCTTGTCGTCATCAAACTAATTTTTCAGCATCCCTGTTTTCCTAAACTCAATTTTCAAGAGAATAAAAATTAATCTTCGTGTAAGCTTCATCCATACTTTCATTTCCCTTTTTGGGTATCACATTTCTCCATATGTTCTTTTATTGTTTCACCTGTCACCTGTGTATATCCCTCATTGCAAATATTAGATACTCAAGTGTGTTGTCATTAATGAACCAAAACCAAAAAGGATCATAGATGCACTTTCAATATCAGAGCTGACTCTCGCGGTTTCATGGGCGTGTGGGGTCGCAGTTGTGCATGACTGATGTGGGCCTCAGAGTGGTCACATGACATGGCACATGCGCTGGCACTGGTCACACGGACATGGCCAAGAGAGGACGTTCCTGGCTTGTGGTTGACCGACAAGGACGTCGATCTTCTAAGGGGGTGAGTATGTGACATCCTGGCCCATGGCTTAATTGGATTGATAGAATACTCATACCAACAAGTTGCAACTTGTTTTCTGGAAGCTCATCTCGAAAAAACTCTGAGGTTAAGCGTGCTTGCCCTGGAGAAATTTCAGGATGGGTGAGCGACCCGGAAGTTCTTCCCGGATGCGCATAAATGAGGACAAAGTGCGCTAAAAAGACATGTGTTTGTCTATGAGGAAAGTCTTGAGGTCCTAGAGAGCTGCCAGGTGTAAGCAGGCCTGGACCCGGGGTGGTCGGGACGTTACACTTGGGAAAGGTTGTCATGAGTACCCTGTCGCCACTTTTGATCCAGGTGTGCGGGTCGTATGGTCCTCGTCTCATGTGGGGAAAGAAGTAAACCCTTGCAAGGTTAAAATCAATTTGAATTGCCGTGCTCTCGGTTATGAGCAACCTCATTTCCATTGAATTTATCGTATGTTGACGTTGTTTATGGCTCAAATGTTCACATGTTAAAGCTCTATGTTTACATGATATTGTTTATGCTTAAACTAAAATTTGATGTGGGTTGGGGCAAGATTTTAATAAAATATGCTAAGTGTCGATAGGGTGTAAATATCATGCTTATGCTCAAAATTAAGGATAGAAAGAGATAGGCTTTTAAAAAATATCACTTAACCCTAAAGCTTCACTCCTTGCTACCATACAAGTGCATTATCCTTGATTATTATTGTGTGTAAGTCTTGCGAATACCTTTTTGTACTCACGGCTCTCTCGTTAACTAAGTAGCAGGTAATCCGGAGCTTATCTTTGGTCACTTGCCCCGCCACTCCCGGTGTGGGTGATGGGTGATCTTTGTGTGGTGAAAGTGCTTCAATGGCGCCCTTGGGCAATGGCGTCGTTGCTCTTTTAATCTATCTATCCGCTATGTTTTAGTGTCTTTTGTTGCGAGTTCGAGTTTTGGGGAGATACAATTAAACTCATATTATTCATGTTGTCATTCGAGGGGCCAAGACTCGTATTTTGGATTCCCTCCCTTTTAATTTCAATTAAGTATGTGTTGAGCTTGTAATAATTATTGTTACACTCATGTAATGTTTAAAACTTGCTCTTCGTGGTTTATTCGGTGATGTGAGACTTGAAAGGTATGTGTGCTTGATCTTGGGCATGTTGTTAAACACATACTGGGACGATCGGGCTTGCTTTCCTTTTAAGTAAATTTTGCTCGGCTAATTGCGCTAAGAGCAGGGTTGGCACATGTCATGCCACGTGGCAAGCATGCGCTCGCCCCTATCTTAGTGGATTATCCAACAATTCATTTAAATTGAATGTAAGTTGGGAGGTTCTTTACATTAGTGCTATTTCATCCATTTTTTCTATCCATACGTTGTTATTTGTGTTGGAACCGAGGAACACAAACACAAGGACACACTCGAGTTTGTACGGCGACGAACGTCCCGCCACGGCGACGAACGCCGGTGCTTTGTGTATTTCTCTTGGCTCAGCTCAATTACACAGCGATTACATGCCGGCTTTATAGCCCAGGACACGCAGCGTTGAGCAACTGCCTCGACCGATTCTTGCACGCTCCGGCTCCATCTCCTGGCGATGCGGCCGCAACTCGTACGTGAGCCACTCCTGCTCATGCGCACGTCCTAGCCTTTCCCCACGCAGCGTTGAGCAACTGCCTCGACCGATTCTTGCACGCTCCGGCTCCATCTCCTGGCGATGCGGCCGCAACTCGTACGTGAGCCACTCCTGCTCATGCGCACGTCCTAGCCTTTCCCCGAGCCTTCCGAGAGCCATGCCTGCGACTAGTTCCTGCAGCTAACTGATGGAGACGAACTCCACCAGGGACACGCCATTCGGCTATGCCACGCTCTAATCTATGAACAAACACACACAAACTCGCAGTTAGCCTGCACTGGACGAACACAACTCAATAAGACGCACGCACCAACTGACTCGAAACAAACCAAGTCATGATTATCCTAACAATTTGTAGATGGAAAACACAATTTTACCCATCGGGCCCACCCGTGATCCTCGTAGTCTCCTCCCTCTCGTTCTGTTCTCTCTTCCACGTGTCGCGTCTCTCTTTTTCCTCTTCCATGTGGTGGGACTAGGCGTACGATGTGGATGATTCTAGCCGGCCGGCCCACGGCATCCCGAGCGGTGGGCTTGCTCGGGCGGGTGCCAGTCAATGGCGTCGCGGCGGCGCTACTGCTGCGGATGGCTTTGCTTTGAGATCCCCCGGCGGTCCTCCTCTAGTTAGTTTATTGGGTTAATTTGATTCGTGGCATCGTTATTTTGCAAGTTTGAAGATCTACCATTAAACTTCGCCTATTTAGAACGATGCCATTACAATTTCTTTCTACATGAGTTATGCCATTTTGTACCTCTTTAGTGCTCTCAGGCCCTTGTGTTTATGTATGGACACAAATGCCCTCTTAAGTTTTTTTTTATCTCTACTCACTGACACATGGATCCCACACGTCAAGCCCCTTCAACCTTTGATTTCTTTCCCGATCTGATGTTCGGCTTCGGTCGAAAAAGCCCCACCCACCGCAACCCAGCCTCGTGTGCCTGTCACCGGCGAGCCCCTGCCCGGCCTCTGCAGCCGTTACCAAGACCCACGCGGCACCGCTGGCCGCTGCCGCCACAGCCCGACCTCCACGCTCGTCCAAGGCAAACAAAATTCCAATTTCTGTACTAAATCTTGAGCTCAGTGGTAGGCTGATAGCCGATGATTCACCTAACCAAAAATCGAGCCCGATGAGGACCACGTTTACATCTTCCGCCCATAATCAAGCACGGCTCTTCTTTTCTTCTTTTTTATTTAGAAACCAGCCTTGTTTTATTGGCTGCCGGGTGATCAAGCACAGAGCTAGGGCGTAGTGGCGGTGGCAGGTGCACGGCACTGCCCTGGGACTCGGCCATGGGCGTGTGGCCAGGCCGAACCTTGCTGGCGGCGGGCACGCGAGGCCGAACCAGACCTCACCGGCGGCGGGTGGGCACGCAAGGCCAGGCTGAAGTCGATAGGGCTAGACATCGTATTAGGGAAGGAAGAAGGTGGGAAGAAGGAGCTGATGCATGGGGCCCATATATCAGTGAGGGGAGATGAGAGGTGTAGAGGGGTATTTTATTCTCTTGGTCCCTCCTATTTTCTATGTATTTTATTCTCTTGGTCCCACGTGCAGGATCCTATATTTCTGTATGACAAAAATACCCCTCTACACCTCTCATCTCCCCTGATATATGGGTCCCATGCGTCAGCTCCTTCCCCCCTTCTTTCTTCCCCAATATGATGTCCGGCCTTATCGACTTCAGCCCGGCCTCGCGTGTCCACCCGCCCAGGTATGGGTCCAATTGAATTCAATGTTATTCAGTTGAATACCTTTTTGTCAAAAACATTTTTATATGTAGTACATACGATGTATATGTTTTCAAAAAATCAAAATTGTCACCAAGAACAAGCATAGCCTCTATTTCAGCCCAATAAACATTCTAACTCACCTCCCTTCACCTCTTCCTGATGGGAATTTTTTTAATTTTTTTTATGATTTTGCAAATATGACATTTGCATTTACAAATTTGCAAAAACGTCATCCAACCGCTGTTCCATACGGCGGTCGCCATTTGAAACGGCGGCAAGGCTGCCTAACCGCCATATGAAACAGCGGATACGAAAACCGCCAAACCATACGGCGGTAGGGGGCCCCGTCCACCTAACCGCCGATAGATTTGGCGGTAGGGATTCCGCGCCGTCGGATCTGGCGGCAAAGGCCAGCTGCCGTCGGATCGGCGGCGGGATGCCCTTGCCGCCGAATGATTCGGCGGTTAGGGTCCACCGTCTTTAAAAGGCCCAAATCAGCCCAAATTAGACCTAAATCTCATTATAATCCAAAAAAAAGAAAAGATAGGGTTAGAAGAGAGGAAGAGAGGGAGGGGAGGAGGAGCGGCCCTGCCGGATCTTCACGTCATTGTAAGGTAAATTCGAAACTCCTAGTTGTAACTTCCAATTCGTAGATGTAATTGCTCATGGTTATTTTTAGTACTTAATTTTGACATAGTGATATATACTTATATGTGATTGTGATATTAGAGATAGCGATATTTTAAATAGAGTTATTAGAGTTAGTTATATTATAGTTAGTGATACTTTAATTAGTGATATTAGAGTTAGTGATACTAGACTTAGTGATATTAGAGACACGATGCTGGCACACTGTGGGAGCCACAGGTGGCGCCGTAAGTGGCGTGTTGGTCGCAGGCATTGGACGATGTGGTGGACGAGCACTGACCGCACTCGGACGAGGCCTTCGCAGTGTACCTGCAGTGGTACTGGTCGTGGACCCGCATTCAGGTCATGTATGTTCCGCCACAGGTGTCGACTACATACCCTGTCCGACACGACCAGAACTACAGGATCGCGGTAAGTTATTGCATCTTAATTCTTGTTACCGTACTTAAATGTTCCAACCACCTTTCTTGTTTGACACGTTATATTACACGTTCTTACAGTACGATGTCCTCGCCGAGATCGACACTACAGCGGCGAGGAGCCGGGCCAGGGCAGACTTCATGACGACCAGAGAGCACGTGGCTACGTAGGACAAGATTCTGCAGCTTCTCACGAGGTTCCGGCAGGCGGTTTCGTGAACGACTGACGATGCTCTAGTTATTCCACGCCACCCGGCCTCGTCCTCCACGCCATGGGGATACCCACTTACACATTGAGGCCATCAGCTTTCTACAGCACAGGTACAACATAATATCCATGTTTTATTGCTGACATTCGTCCTTTTGTACTTGTGTTGTCGACTAACATGTGATGTCACAAGGCAAGCTATGATACCACGGGAGGAGCATCGACGTCGGGTGCGCAGGCCGTGCAGGGCTTAGGTGAGCACGTAACTGATCAAGATAATTCAATAAAACCACTAATTGATGTACCAATGTGATTTTTTTTCGTGCAGTGTACGCTTTAGGCGGGACACCCGACAATATAGTTGAGGAGGAGCCTGCAAGGACCCAGAGGACCCTCCCATCCAACTTCGCTAATTGGTTTTGATGGGGACCGGCGTCGCAGAGGAGATAGGCCTTTTGCAGTTTGGAGACGGCCCTGTTGCTCCTACACAGGTCTTGCAGCCAGAGTTCGCAACACCTCCTCCGGATGCTGGCCGAACGAGTCGTCAGGTGGCGCCACCTGACTCCTTACGTACTCTGCACACCACACGAGGGCTGCGCAGCCGGCAGCTAGGAGGGGCAGGCCAAAGGTGGCCAAGCGAGGCCGCATTTAGTTTCTCACTATTTACGCTTGATCTATGATGTATGGTACTTGTATTATACTCTTGATGTTTAGTTTTCTATTCTGTGTGACACTCTCCACGATGTCGTTCAATTTTGCAAACCGTGTGTTGGGCTCCTTACAGAAAAAGCAGACATAGTAACATAGCTTGCACCGGTCTACTTTTCTTATTCAGAATTCTAATGATAAAAAGTTTTGTAAACTATCAAATAAAACAAGATTTATTGATATGAATTAGGAAATTATAAAGTGAAAAGAAAAAACCGCCGCTTCATACGGCGGTATTAAATATTGCCATTTCATTTGGCGGTATTAAATACTGTCGTATGAAGCAGGCGGGCGGCCGGGCGGGAGGAAGAAACCGCCGAATGGTTTGGCGGTCGACCAATACGGCGGCAACATTCCTTACCGCTTCATTCGGTGGTTTTTCCTACCACCATATGAACTGGGGGTCACCAAATGAATGAATTGGAAGACATAAATGCAATATCTTCCATCCAAATGCCATGTTTGCAAAATCATAAAAAAAATAAAAAAATTCTCCTGAGGACCTAGTCAGGCATATAAGACCCATGGCCCAATTAGCCACTGGGAGCCTTCCGTTTCTCTCGTTCATGGTGATGGCATGACAGCGTGTTTGTTTGAGTCGAGTCGGAGCCTTGGAGGAAGGAATTTAGGTGCCTTGGACGCGAGAGGCGATGGCCGGCGGCGCAGCAGCCAGTTGCCAGCAGCATGTGGGATTGTGGCGACGCTTGCGGGCCGAGCAAGTGTGCTCCATCGCGCGGCTACCTTCCGGGGCTCGGCCCTCCAAGGCTCCATCGGGGTCGTCCTCTTTCTTGGCTTCTTCAATTTAAGGTTTGAGATAATGAGGTCTGTTTTCAGTGGTTCTGCAGCAACTATTGACTGCATCTGATGATCGAGATTTCACAATTTGTTTTACGATCTGCTAATGGTTGTGAATCCGTGGTTGGTGGTTTCCATTTGAAAAAAAAAACATCCTATAAAAACTTTGAATACCCACACCCTAAATCTTGGGCCCGTCCCTGCACCCGCCGCCGGTGAGGTCTGGCTCGGCCTCGCGCGCCCGCCGCCAGCAAGGTCTATCCTGGCCACGCGCCCGCGGCCGAGTTCCCAGGGCGGTGCTGTGCACCTGCCACCGCTACTACGCCCTACCTCGGTTTCGTCTCCTCTGTTTTTCACTCTCTCCAGAATCGACTGACCCCATGCCCTAAGCTCTCCTCTTTTCTATGTCTTATCTTTTTTGGGTTAAATTGATTCATGCCATTGTTATTTTGCAAGTTTGAAGATATGCCATTAAACTTCGTCTATTTTGAACCATACCACTACCATTCTTCTCCACATTGAGTTGTGCCAATTTCTACATATTTTATTCTCTTGGTCCCCTGTGCAGGATCCTATATTTCTATATGAACAAAAATAGTCAATTACGCACATGCCATTATAAAAGTTTCTCATTCTGTATCTGCCACTAAAAAAGTTGTTGCTCCCTCCACGCCACTGGCTCAACTTTTTGTTGCCCTCGGTGCCATTTCCGTCCATTCGAGGTGTAATGTGAACTAACAGAGAGACAAAATGTCCATTTTGCCCTTCATTTAAGCATGGATTGGATGAGTCAACCGACACGTGGGACCCACTTGTCAGGCACTTCGTCTCTCAATTATCCCCTCCCTCTCCTCCAGCAAGGCTTAAGCCATACCCGCGACGTGGCGAGCAAGCAGGGGCAACAGCCACGGGCAGTCATGCGCCATCATCCTCAGAACCCATGCTTGACACCGCCGCCTTGGTATCCTGCGGTACCGGAGTCCCGGGGATGGCCCCGCCTCGCCTGTCGTCGCCCGGCAGGCTTAGGGTGAGCAACATGAGCGGCTCAGCCGGCGCCGGTGCGGTCGCGGTCGGTGGAAAGCGACGGATCCTTGTGATCCGCCAGAACATGCCGGAGCGGGGCGGCCGTGTCGCGCGACGGCGCACCGCAGCAGCTCGTCCTCCTTGGGCTTCCACGACTCTGTCACCCTCCCTGCTCCTCCTCGCCCTCCTTTTCCCCCTCCTCCCATCCCGGCCGAGCCGCCGCCCTCTCCCGCGCCGATCGGCACCACCACCATCGGCCGCCCCGCCGGATC
>CM014270.1:24762026-24775552 GCA_004135705.1 Alloteropsis semialata
CGGTTTCACCGTGGCTGGTGAAACATGCTGTAGCGGCGGTATTTGTTCTAAATAAAATTTAGTCGGCATACCATACAATGGATTTTCAGGTGTTTTTCCCAGTGTAGCCGACAAACTCGCATGCATATTCTCATGTTGCATAGTTGGTATATTATGTGAATAATAAGATGAATCTACCAACTTATCCTTTTCTATTCTATCCATCATTTTTGATAATGCAGATAAAAGATCTAATCTTTTTTGTACAGAATCAAAAGTAACTGCAGGTTGAACAATCGGAGTAGACGGTGGAATGCTTACAGTGGGTATTACCTCAACCTTCCGATTATCAATTTGAACGCGGGCATCACAAAGTCTTGTGTTCTTGATATTGTGCCCTGGCGATCTTTCTTCAGCCCCATCAAAAATTGATTCTTGAAAAATTCTTGGGCTGCTTCAAACTTCTGACGCTCCTCTTCGTCGAGCTCCTCCATGTAGGACACAACGATATTGTCCTTATCCAGATCTGAAATAGATTCCATCTAGCTAGGGTTAGGTAGACCGGTTATATAAACCAAGATCTCTTTCCCCAGCGGAGTCGCCAAAAATGTGTTGACGCTTTTTCTGGCCAACACACCGAGATATGCGCTAGAACGCGCGGATCCGCAACGGATCGAGCAACTGCAGCTTGCCCAGATAAAACCGGTTATACCGGTTTGGGAATCCGGTGAAACCGGTTCCTAGGGTTTCGCTGCGTAGACCTACGAACGCCGCCCGGGAGGGACCCCGTCAGGGCAAGCGCGCTTAGGGTTGTTCTGAGATCGGCAGGTCACTCAGAACGTCGTCAAACGCCGTAGAGACGAAGCACGAACAGCAGGAGGGGTTGGAAAAGTTAGGGTTTGGAAGGGATAAAAAGTAAAGGTAATTTGTATTTGATCGATTGGATAACCCCTCAATCGGCCGTGGCCCTTTATATTTATAGGGTGGGGAGGTCTTGCCCCGCAAGGAAATCCTTTTACAAGTCATATTCCACACGGATCTCCAAATCTACCAGGACTCTGTCCAAAACCGGTTCCACCGGTTTGTGTTGCCAGATCAGCTAGTCACCAAAACCGGTTTTACCTATTTCCAAACCGGTTTCACCGGTTTTGTCCAGGTGAAGATCTTCCTCGAGCCATAACTCTCTCGTCCGAACTCCAAATCGGACTTTCTATATATGCATTTCGATCATCTCGACGCGAGCTACGCAATGGTGCAATAAAAATGCTAATTTGACAATGTTATAAAATCCGGTCCTACCGGTTTCTAGAACCGGTTTAACCTGTTTGTCCAGATTGCAGGAAAACCTCTGTCGTGCCAATTTTGATCGCCAACACTAGCCCACCGTGTTCTGTTGACTACAAACCAAATCAAGAGTTCAGATCCATGCCAGCATACTTGAACAAGCACCAACACTTGCAATTGTCCTGAAGTAGTGAAAGTAGGAATCCAGTGGCAGGAATAAAACAACTTCTTGGTTAAGAATGGAGGGACTTCTTTATCAAAACAAGAATTCATCATCACAAACCAAATCACCACAAAGGTTCCGCAACCCCAAAGATGTGCTTGTTTGTTCGTTCATAAAATCTCTTTATGCCATGTCTATAGGAGGAGTAGAAATAGACACTCGATCAATGGCCTTCAATGCCTGGAGACCAAAATGAAAACAGTGAGAACAAACGGGAGCAGTTGAATTAAATGCATATCTAGCAGCTCAATCTTAATAAAGATTACTTCTTTGTCCCAGTTGATGCGTAATGTAATGGATAGAAGCAAGAAAATCTGCACTGCCAGCCCGCACAAGAGCCCCAACCAAAGCCCCTATATAGAGTTTGAAGTCAGATTTTATATCAGTATATCGATCTCGCTAATAGTTAAAGAGTAAAGTACATTCACCATACATAAAGTGGTGTTGTTGTTTCACTTTGATCCAACAAGTATCAAACGTCGCACCACCATACATAAACTTGCATCATTGTTTCACTTTGATCCAACAAGTTGCAAACGTCGCACCCACCATACATGAAGTTGCATCACTGTTTCACTTTAGTCCAACAAGTTGCAAAATATGCACCCACCATACACTAAGTTATCCATTATGTGCATATACAATCCACTATACTTCAGCAGTGTATACTCTATGGATGACGGTTGGCAAACTAGCACCAACAAAGTATACCATGGACCAATTGAACAACTATTATTGCAACTAAATTGGGCTAATGGAAAATTAGCATCCGGCTGATCCAAAAAAATTTCTTCGAGGATGTGGTCTAATTTTTTTTAGTGTTTTATAGAACCTAAAAGTTAATTCAATAGTTGCATGTGCATGCTCAATATTTTCCTATGTGCTCTTTATACACCAGCAAGCGTTTGAGACACTTCCATATCCTCGCTAGTATCCCACATCTGTAGAATACATAGCGTGGTATATATTGGACTGTACATGCATACAACGAACAACTTCATATGTTATAGGTGCAACACTTACAACTTGTTGGACCAAAGTAAAATAATGATACAACTTCATGTATGGTGGGTGTATAGTTTACAACTTGTTGGACCAAAATGAAACAATTATGCAACTTCATGTATGGTGGTACAACGTTTGATACTTGTTGGACCAAAATGAAACAAACAATGCAACTTCATGTATGGTGGATGTACTTTACTCATAGTTAAAAAAGAATGACAACCTATTGCCATCGTAAGATATATACCATTCCACCGAGATAGCAGACAAAGGCGAAAATGGCCGCCGCAGGGATTCCGACAAGGTAATAGGATGCAAGGTTGATGAAAGCACCTATCTTTTGCTCACCACAGCCCCTGACAACACCTACAAATCGAATATGTGTGTTCATACAATACGTAATATTTTTGCCATTGACAGTGCAAATTTAGCTCAAAATCAGTATCTGCTGTGCTCATAAACTGTTGATGCGCCTAGCTATTTTTTCGTTTTGTTACCTGAAAGAGCGGTCTGCTGGCAATCGAGCACGATGGACGCTGCTACAAGGGGCATCATCCTAGTCGTGTACATGGTCACGTCCCTGTGGTTGCTGTACGCGTGCCCCCAGACCTTGCGCACCAGCACCAGCACGAGCCCTTCAGACAAGCCTATGCAGAGCGCCAAGAACCTGACCACCCTGACCGCCAGAAGGGCCGCCTGTGGCCGCCCTGCGCCGAGCTCGTTCGAAACACGTGTGCTGTACCAAAATCAATTGTTATTTGCCACAATAGGAGAACTATAATCGAAGTTGAGTTTGAGAAATTATTGTTATTAAGTGAACATTGCAGTGCACAGGCCTTTTAATCGATCTGTTCGAGCATCACCACTGCACTGACTAACCTTATTGCAGCACCAAGTCCGGTTGCGACCATGAACGCCAAGGAGTTGGTGTTGAAGCTACAAGAAAGGACCACATTAGTGAGCAATGATAGCAAACAAACATCAAGGTTAATTTGTTTTCCTAATCAAAGGCAAGCATGGTTTCTTATCTCACCAGATGGACAACACGGCCGCCTCGAGCTTAGGGTTCGGGAGAAGACCAGAGAGCAGCATGAGGAGCTCAAATGTCCACCACTCTATGCTGCACGCAGGCACGATTAAGTTGAACAACGTACGCCAAAAATTATTGCGTCACAGTAAACTACACGAGGTTGCACCAATCTATGGACGATCGTCTTTTAATTTCCTCACCAGACCATGAGAGCAGACGGCACGGCGAGCTTCAGGAAACCGAGGATTCCGCGGAGTGCCTCTCGGGACAACCCTGCCCGGGTGTTCTTGCAGGACGGCGATAGCCGGACGTAGAGCGCCAGGAAGGACAGGTTGGCCAGGTAGGAGACGCCGTTGGCCAGCGCGGCGCCACGGCCGCCGAGGCCGAGCCTGCGCACCAGCAGCCAGCAGACGGCCGGGTGGGCCAGCGCGGCGGCGCCGGAGCTCAGCATCACCGGCACCACGGCGTTCTGCGTCTGCAGGAACCGGGCGTGGCACTGCAGCGGCCCGAAAGCGAACAGCGCCGGGATCAGCCACCGGATGTAGCGCCCCGCGGCCGCGGCGATCTCCGGGTCCTGGCCGCACCCCGCGAGGATCTCGCCGGCGCAGGCCCAGATCGCCGCCACCGGGACGCTCGCCAGCGTGAGCACCAGCATGGCCCGCTGCTTGTAGATGCCGAGAAGGTGGTGCTGACCCGCGCCGAAGGCCTGGCCGCACAGCGTGTCCAGACTACTCGCCATGCCTGTCTGGCAAAAGGACGCGCCACGCGGCTGTCAGTTCAGTGGCGGTGACGCCGGCAGGGGCAGTAGGGGATGCTTACCAGCAGGCTGAAGCCGGTGACGCCGGCAAAGGAGGAGGCCACGGCGGCGCCGGCGAGCTCGACCTCGCCGAGATGACCGACGAACATGACGGAGATCGTCTGGACCACGTACTGCAGGAGGCATCCGGCGACGAGCGGGCAGGCGAGGCGCAGCTGTTTCTTGACCTCGCTCAACACTAAGCTCTTGTCGCCCTCCTCAACTCCTCCTACTCCTCCGTGAGTCTCTGTGGCGGCAATCACGTGGGGCATTGTCGGATTTATGGACCCGGCAGTCCACACAGGGTAGTCCGCGTGGTTGATTTGTCGAGGGACAGATCGAGGATCAGAAGTCGATGGTAACACATAAGACGCAAGGATTGAACAGGTTCGGGCCGTCAGGATGACGTAATACCCTACGTCCTGTGTTGGGTGTTTGGATTGCTGCGTATAAAGCTCCTGAAGGATCTCCGTAGTTGGGTTCTGTCCTAGGTTGAATGAATGCGTGGGTTCTGGAGGGGGGTCTCAAAGGCACCTTATATAGTCCGGCTGCCTTGAGTTACAAGTCGGCTAGAGATCATAACCTACCCGAAATACAAGGATGCGATCCTATAACGATTACATATATCCTTCCCTATAATTCCGGCTAGTTTATCTTGATCTCCGAGCTTCTTGCGGGATACGCCGTCTGCTTCCTTGCCGCGCGCGCCGTCGTAGTCATCCGGTTCGCCCGACTGGTGGACCTCCCGAGTGGTGGGCCACTCAGTCTGACAAACCAGCCCGATAGCACTCAGATTGGGCCGCCCCTTGTTGGTTGGGCCAATCCGCCTTCTGGGTACCCCTGGGGGTCTACCCCCGACAAGCCCCCGAGTAGTACGTGGTTGAGTAACAAGTCGGCGAGGTCGTGCCATCTGATGAGCTTCGAGCTTGCTGCAGTTGGAAGCGAAACCACGTGATACTGGAGAGAAAAAAGAGAGCTGTTTCCCAACGGATGCGCCGCGAGGTGCGTCCGTTGGCCGTAGCCCCCGAGCCTTAAGGCGATTCCGTAGGAATCGGCTCAAGGCTTGATCGAGGAGCATCTGACTGAATCATCCGGCGTTAATTTCGGCGGCCAGCCCTCGAGCGCGAGGTCCGGTGGAGTCGCGCGAGACACGCCGAGTAGTCGTCCCGGCGTCCAGCCCCCGAGCGTGAGGACTCGGCGGGCAAGCGCGGCGAGCAGTCGTCCCGGCGCCAGCCCCCGAGCGTGAGGACTCGGCGGGCAAGCGCGGCGAGCAGTCGTCCCGGCGCCAGCCCCCGAGCGTGAGGGCTGAGGCACGCCGAGTAGTCGTCCCGGCGCCAGCCCCCGAGCGTGAGGGCCGGAGCACGCCGAGTAGTTGTCCCGGCGCCAGCCCCCGAGCGTGAGGGCTGAGCACGCCGAGTGGTCGTCCCGGCGCCAGCCCTCGAGCGTGAGGGCTGAGCACGCCGAGTAGTCGTCCCGGCGCCAGCCCCCGAGCGTGAGGGCTGAGCACGCCGAGTAGTCGTCCCGGCGCCCAGCCCCCGAGCGTGAGGGCCGAGTCGAGCCGTCCGAGGCACGCCGAGTAGTCGCCCCGGCGCCCAGCCCCCGAGCGTGAGGGCCGAGCACGCCGAGTAGTCGCCCCGGCGCCCAGCCCCCGAGCGTGAGGGCCGAGCACGCCGAGTAGTCGTCCCGGCGCCAGCCCCCGAGCGTGAGGGCCGAGTCGAGCCGTCCGAGGCACGCCGAGTAGTCCCCCCGGCGCCCAGCCCCCGAGCGTGAGGGCCGAGGCACGCCGAGTAGTCGTCCCGACGCCAGCCCCCGAGCGTGAGGGCCGAAGCACGCCGAGTAGTCGTCCCGGCGCCAGTCCCCGAGAGTGAGGGCCGGAGCACGCCGAGTAGTCGTCCAGGTGTCCAGCCCCCGAGCGTGAGGGCCGAGTCGAGCCGTCCGAGGCACGCCGAGTAGTCGTCCCGGTGCCCAGCCCCCGAGCGCGAGGGCCGAGTCGAGGGTCCGTCAAGTCTTCGTCTTCCTCGTCATGCGGTAGCGCCAGCCCAGTACTCAAAAGCACTCAGCTAGCGATCCTTGTGGAGTGTAGCGCCAGCCCGAGTGCTGCAAAGCACTCGGCTAGCGACCGTCGTGGAGTGTAGTACCAGCCCGAGTTCTGACTGATTCGAGTACTCAGCTGGCGGCGATGCTGGAGTGGTCCAGCCCCCGAGCGTAACAGGCAAGCTCGGGATCCAAACCTGTGCCCTGCAATGAAGATAAGAAGGATAGATAGTATATGGTGTAGCAAATACTAATTCTGGAGAAAAACATTCGGCGTTGTATGTAATAGAATTTCTACTTCCAACTCTTTAAGTCAATTAATTTCTCCGGGTAGTTAGCCTGTTACGTTTATGCACCTGATCCCCGATAGCCGTAGTCCGTAGCGCAGGGAGCTGGGCCGCGTGCACGCGTAGGAGCGTAGGCGTACGGAAGAGTCAAGGTTTCACGAATTAAGGCGTGTGCTGCCCAAGTACTTTAGCGACTTGTACAAGAGTGGAAAAAGAAATAAACGATGGAGAAAAATGCAATATACGTCCGTTGGGTATAGCCCGACTGTTCGTGGAGCGCTCGGGCTGTATAAGCAGTCGGGAACAAACCAAGGGTAGTCGGCGATGATCATGGAGACTTGCATATGGAGATACGCGGTGACCGAAAAATATTGTGAAAGTATTAGATTATGACTTAGCTTGATTCGTAATTGAGTCGGAGAATTAATGTGCTGCTGTATGGTCGTCGTGTCCGAGTGGACGAGGTTGTCGAAGATGTCGAAGAATCGGCGTTGCGGTGCTCTTGGAAGCGAAGCTAGAAGACGGACAGCATCTCGGAGTCGCTGTGTGCATAAAAGCCAAGCCTCCAAGCCTCGCCTGCCGTCCTGGTGCACAGCAAAGTCGTACATATGCCCCCTGATGCACCTATGGAATGCATGCATGGTCCTTCCTTGTACGCATATATACACATGCAATCAAAAGAAACAAGAATATAACTGGCAAGTGTTAGCTGACTTAATTTGGAAGATAATATAATGAATAAACGATGGAATATATTTCCTGATTGGCCTCGGCCGCTGGACGAGCGCTGGAGGCATGTGCTATAGGCGGAGCTGCCGGCGAATACGAAGGCTGCACCCAGGCCCGAAACGCATCCGCCGAGTTGTCGAACGTCACGTTCGTCGAGTCGCAGCGAAGTTAGGTTTCCACGCCATGGAAGGAGTCCCCTTGACTGGTTACCAGCCCCCGATTTGCTACGGCCATCCATCCATGTGCATGCAAGTAAAAAAGGAGATTAAAAAATATCATGGCATCCATACATGCGCGTACGTGGAACCAAAGAGAAAAAAGATTAGAAAATCAAGAGCCTGTAGATGGATTCGGCCGAGTGCGGCACTGCAGCTTTTGCAGATGGATTTTGGATCGTGCGTCTCTGGGTAGATGGGATTTCACGTATCGCGAACGAAGAGCAGCCACCAACGATGAAATTTTATTCTAGATAAATCTGCCATCGATCTTGTAGATTGATCTCGTCGATCTCCCCCTACCTGGCGCGCCAACTGTCGGATTTATGGACCCAGCAGTCCACACAGGGTAGCCTACGTGGTTGATTTGTTGAGGGACAGATCGAGGATCACAAGACGATGGTAACACAAGACGTAAGGATTGAACAGGTTCGGGCCGTCAAGATGACGTAATACCCTACGTCCTGTGTTGGGTGTATGGATTGCTGTGTATGAAGTTCCTGAAGGATCTCCGTAGTTGGGTTCTGTCCTAGGTTGAAGTTCGTGTTCTGGAGGGGGGTCCCAAGGTACCTTATATAGTCCGGTTGCCTTGAGTTACAAGTCGGCTAGAGATCATAACCTACCCGAAATACAAGGATCAGATCCTATAACGATTACAGATATCTTTCCCTAGAATTCCGGCTAGTTTATCTTGATCTCCGATCTTCTTGCGTGATACGTCGTCTGTTTCCTTGCGCGCCGTCGTGGTCACCCGGTTCGCCCGACTGGTGGGCCTCTCGAGTGGTGGGCCACCCAGTCCGACAAACCGGCCCAATAGCACTCGGATTGGGCCGCCCCCTGCTGGTTGGGCCAATCCGCCTTCTGGGTACCCCCGGGGGTCTATCCCCGACACGGCTCCATTCTTCTTGGATGAGGGACATTCTCTAGAGAAGTGACCATCACCTCCACAATTGTAGCATGGGCCACGGGAGGTATTTCCACCACCGCCGCCCGACTGCCCCACAAAGCAAGAAGATTGTCCTTGGGGAGTGGGAGGACGATGTGCCATCCACATAGGTTGAGGGACGCCATAGCCCGGCATACGGGGCGGTTGAGATGGCCTTGAATGCGAGCGTTGCAAGCCACCGCCCGGATAGGAAGTGGCAGCCCGCTTGCGGCTCTCCGCCTCTAGCACGCGGGTTTCTTCCTCAAGTGCATTCATCTTGTACTCACGCTTGATCGCTTGACTCACCAAGTCATTAAAATCTTCAAATTTATTGTTCACAATTTTCTCTTGGAACTTCAAAGTTAACTCCTCCATGAAATGGTATTGCTTCTTCTCATCCGAGGAGGTGTCCTCCGGGGCATATTGGGCAAGATAGTTGAACTCATTGTCATATTCCATGACTGTTTTCTTGCCTTGCTTGAGCTTGCGAAATCCATCTCTCTTGATGAGAAGAGCACTCTTGGGAATATGATGAGCACGAAAGGCGTCATGAAACCGCGTGATACTGGAGAGAAAAAAGAGAGCCGTTTCCCAACGGATGCGCCGCGAGGTGCGTCCGTTGGCCGTAGCCCCCGAGCCTTGAAGCGATTCCGAAGGAATCGGTCCAAGGGTTAGTAGCCTTGTTCTTGGTTGCCAGACAATCAACGGATGCGCCGCGAGGTGCGTCCGTTGGCCGTAGCCCCCGAGCCTTGAAGCGATTCCGAAGGAATCGGTCCAAGGGTTAGTCGAGGAGCATCTGACTGAATCATCCGGCGTTAATTTCGGCGTCCAGCCCCCGAGCGTGAGGTCCGGCGGAGCCCTGCAGGGCACACCGAGTAGTCGTACCTGCGCCCGGCCCTCGAGTGCAAGGACTCGTCGGGCGAGCGCGATGCGTAGCCGTCCCGGCGCCAGCCCCCGAGCGTGAGGGCCGGAGCTCGCCGAGTGGTCGTCCCGGCGCCAGCCCCCGAGCGTGAGGGCCGGAGCTCGCCGAGTGGTCGTCCCGGCGCCAGCCCCCGAGCGTGAGGGCCGGAGCTCGCCGAGTGGTCGTCCCGGCGCCAGCCCCCGAGCGTGAGGGCCGGAGCTCGCCGAGTGGTCGTCCATACCCTGCAACAAAGCACGAATTCGAGAGGAGAAAGTACTTGGCGATTCAAATATTGATGAACTCCGCTTCCTGCTTTTAAGTCTTTTAATTTCTTCGGGTAGTTAGCCTGTTACGTTTATGCACCTGATCCCCGATAGCCATAGTCCATAGCGCAGGGAGCTAGGCCGCGTGCACGCGTAGGAACGTAGGCGTACGGAAGAGTCGAGGTTTCACGGATTAAGGCGTGTGCTCCCCGAGTACTTTAGCAACTCGTTTTAAAGCTCACGGAATTGACGAAGTTAATTGATTAATACTTAGCTTGGCGAACGATTCGGATCCTGGAGGAATCCTTCTTTGTCAGATGTGCCAAAGAGAAAGCGGGCGGAGAGATGTCGTTTCTGAGACGCGGCGTCAGGAACAGTCTTCTCGTGATTGCACAGGACGCTCCCGTGGGCAAGCAAAGCCAGAGGCGATAAGGATGACCTGTGCAGCTTGGGCAGAAGGAGGGACGCGTGGCTCAGAGCTCACGCGCCTGTCGATGTGGAGGAAGTATCCCGTCCTCCGGCAATCCGAGGCTATAAATACCCACCGGGGAGCCAGAGCTGCTACCCAGGAGCGAGTATGTATAGGTTCCTTACAGTCAATATGCCGGAGGCTCATTGCTGGGTTCATCCACCGGGGGAAGTTCATGGAATTTCCAGGGCATGGTGCTAGAAGAGTGCTTGCGATGTAGTTGAGGTGTTGATCAGCGTCTGGATGCTGCTCCGCCGGCTCCTTGGCTTGCCTTTGGTCCAGGACTGTCAGAGCATAAGGCTCTGGGCAACCAAGAGACACCAGGAGCATCCGCTCTCAACCCTCGAAGGGTGCTGTCCCGTCGACGGCTGCAGTGGTGCTACAAGAGAGCTTGCGAGGAGCTCATGTGGGCCAAGCTTGCTTCGGATGTAGCACTAGGCGCAGGGACGAGTGCCCCAGGCCGTCATCTTGACGGCTGATGTGTTTGGTCTTTGTAACCGGCGTGCGGCCGGCCTCGTTGTAGTTGTATAACCTGCAAAAAGATTTTACTGCATGATAGTCTTGAGGAGGAAGCTTCTCGGCAGCGCAAGTCCCGAGCTGTCAGGGCTTGGCCGCGCTTCTCCAACTGTTGTAACTCGTTAGCAGCGTCAGCCCCCGAGCGTTTCGGGGCTGATCGAGCCCGAGAGGCACGCTGTTTTTGATGTGGCGCCAGCCCCCGAGTGCGAGTGCCGGTCGAACCTTAGCGGTACGCCGTTTGTTCCGCAGTGTTGGCTTCCGAGTGGCTCGGAGCCAATCGAGCCCGAGAGGCACACTGTTTTTGATGCGGCGCCAGCCCCCGAGTGCGAGCGCTGTTCGAGCCTTAGCGGCACACCACTTGATTTGCAGCGTTGGCTCCCGAGTGGTTCGGGGCCAATCGAGCCCGAGAGGCACGCTGACTTTAATGCGGCGCCAGCCCCTGAGTGCGAGGGCTGTTAGAGCCTTAGCGGCACGCCACTTGGCTTGCAGTGTTGGCTCCCGAGTGGTTCGGGGCCAATCGAGCCCGAGAGGCACACTGACTTCAATGCGGCGCCAGCCCCCGAGTCCGAGTGCTGGTCGAGCCTTAGCAGCACGCCGACTTCTTCGTCCTGCCCGAGTGCATGGGGTCATTTTTTACCGTTGACTCGCCGGGCGTAACGGTTCGCGTGAGCGTCCAACGGCTCTTTCTACCGTTGTTCCCGATCCCGTTAATCGCGCCATCTCGCGGTAATTTCGGCGTTGTGGAGTGCCATAAAAGGCTAGGGTTAGGTTTCACTGTTGCGAGATCCATTCCCCCTTCTCTTCATTCCTCAGCCAGCCGCCGCCAAAGAATACTCATTGCTTCTAGATCCGCCCCGCGGGTTTAGCCACTACGGGGAGCGTGGGCTCGTTGATGCGGACGAAGTCCCCTGCGTGTAGATCCATGGCGCCGAAGAGGAAGCTCACTGGTGTCCCCAAGTCTGACAAGATCCCCTCCCCTGCCGTCGCGTGGGCGCGGGGGAAGGTGACCACGGAGATGCTGGAGGAAATGGTGGAGCGGAGCATCCTCCCGTCTCAGGCCGTGGCGGAGTGGCGGCCGAGCGCCGGGGAGGCGTTCCCGTCGGAGAACTCCGGCAAGCTGGTCCTGTTCAAGCCGTTCTTCGAGGCGGGACTCGGCTTGCCAACGGGGGCTTTCTTCCGAGGTTTGCTTTACTACTACGGGATCGAGGCCATCAACCTCAATCCCAACTCCATCATGGTGATTTCCATCTTCATCCATCTCTGCGAGGCCTATCTGGGGATCACTCCCCATTTCGACCTGTGGAGGTACTTGTATTGGCTGAAGCCTCAGCCGAGCGAAGAGAAGATGGTGGTAGTGGGAGGCGTCGGGTTCATGCTGCGTCAAGGGCGGAAGGATGAATATTTTGACATCGCCCTCAACACCTCCAACAAGGGCTAGAAAGCCGAGTGGTTCTATGTTGGGAACCACGCGCCGACGATTCCCTGCCACATCGGAGAGCGCCCGAAGGTGAAGGACTACTGGAATGATCTTCCCAGCGGTTCTCAAATGCGGGAACTGGAGGAGCTCCTTACGATGATCAAGGAACTCAAGGAGGTTGGACGCTTGACGGCGATCGGTGTTGCCTGCAACTTTAACAGGCGGCTGATTCAGCCGATCCAGGAGCGGAAGCACCCGGGCTACAAGTACTCGGGCCGGGAGGATCCCACCCGGGGAGCTCGCCGGACGGTGAGCAAGGAGGAGATGAAGGCTCGCGTAGGCGGGTTCTTCCTCGGGCACGTGTCGGAGAAGGGCCAGCCGCGCCCATTTTCCTTGAAGAGGCCTGCTCCACTGGTAAGCTTCTGTTCCGAGTGCTTTTGAATGTTCTTCTTGATGTAATTTTTTGGTTTTTGATGTAACCGTCCGTTGGCCGTCTGATTTTGCGAATTCTTTGGCGCAGGATCGGGTCTTCGATTATTTCTCTGCTGCCCCGCTTCCGAAGGATCTCCCTAGGAAGGTGTTCCTGGAGGAAGCGCCCCCAGTTGACCAGGTCGTACCTCCAGCGGCAGAAGCGGCTGATCCTCCTCCTCCTCTGGTGTGGGCGCCTAGCGATACGGAGGGCTCCTTGAGCCCTTCTGACGAAGAAGTGGAGGAGGAACGCCCACGGAAGCGCCGGGGGACCGTGGCGAAGGTCGGGTCTCGCAGGACCGGCGTTGCTAAGCTGGCGGCGTCCGTCGCCGGTGAGGCAGCCGAGGACGACTCGGCGACAATGTCGGACGAAGCGTCCTCCGTCCGGCAGGCAGTGGCGGGTACGCCGCCACCACCTCCCAAGCGGAAGCGCACGAGGAAGATGACGGCGAAGAAGTCGGCTGCGCAGCCAACCAATCAACCGGCGGCTGGCTCGGACGCCGACGTTGACGAGCCGAGGAATCCATCTCCGGCCGTCGTGGTGGAAGAGGAGAAGGACGAGGCAGTGCCCGACTCCTTGTTCCAGGAGCAGGAGCACGCCCGGGCCATGGGCGTGTCGGTGGAGGAGAGGCGGCGCATGATGGCGGAGACGATTGTGCAAGCCGCCGCGGACGCAAGGCCGGTCTCCGATTTGGGGACCAGGCCAATCCTGATGACGGCTTCGGCGCAGCGGCGTCCCAAGCTCCAAATCTTGCGGCCCCGAGTCGTGGTGGTGAAAAGTACTCAGTAAGTTCTCGGTCTTCACGTTTCTTGTACGTACCATTATCTCCGAGTCCTTGTTTTAATTTCCGACTACTTTTTCCAGCAAATCTTTCGACGTTGATGGTGTGGCGGCCGGTGGGGCGGGGTCGTCGACTGCTACCCCGCAGAAACCGAGTTCTCCCCCGGCTGCACCTGTCGGCACGCCTCCCTCAGGCGTAGTGCC
>CM014270.1:24786615-24804027 GCA_004135705.1 Alloteropsis semialata
TTTGGTGTATCATCGGGTAAGCTCCTCGGTTACCTTGTTTCCCAACGAGGTATAGAGGCAAATCCGCACAAGATCAAGGCAATCGATGACATGAAGTCTCCACGCAGCCGCCACGAAGTCCAGAAGTTGGCAGGAATGATGGCGTCCCTGAGTCGATTCGTGTCCAAGTCAGGCGAACGAGGTATGCCATTCTACAAATTGCTACGTAAAACTGATCGTTTTGAGTGGTCGGCAGAAGCAGAAGAGGCGTTCCAGGCGTTCAAGCAATACTTACGGAAAATGCCCGTACTGGTCCTGCCACAGCCACAAGAGGAGATGTTGTTATACGTAGCAGCGACACCAACTGTTGTCAGCACTGTTTTGGTGGTCGAGAGACCAACAGAAAAGTCAACAACACAACATCCTGTTTACTTCGTAAGCGAGGTGCTACATGATGCCAAAACAAGGTACCCTCAGATTCAGAAATTAATATATGCTGTACTAATGACTTCCAGGAAGCTCAAGCATTATTTTCTGAGCCACAAGATCAAGGTTGTCTCAACTTACCCTCTAGGCAACATTTTACATAATCGAGATGCCGTGGGTAGGATTGTGCAATGGTCTGTGGAGATGGGGGCTTATGACGTTGAATTCATACCCAGAACTGCCATCAAGTCGCAGGCTTGGCAGATTTTATCGCAGAGTGGACAAACCCCGAACCCGAAGAGGCTGCCCAAAATCCCGAACACTGGACCATGTTCTATGACGGAGCATTTTGCCGAGCAGGCGCGGGGGCTGGGGTGGTCCTGATCTCACCGCACAATGACATCATCAGGTACGCATTACAAATCAATTTTGTTGATCCAACTCCTACTAACAATGTTGCCGAGTATGAGGGACTCTTGACAGGACTCCGTATAGCTGCATCTCTTGGCTTGAGAAGGCTGCTCGTGAAAGGGGATTCCGAGTTAGCTGCAAAGCAAGTCATGAAAGAGTACAGTGCGCGGAGCGAGGTCATGGCTAAATACTTGGAAGCATATAGGCGCATGGAGAGCAAATTTGATGGACTTGAAGTACAGCACGTCAAGAGGGAATTCAATGGCGACGCAGACAAGCTCGCAAAGGCAGCTGCAGAGCGCACACAGCTCCCAGGTAACGTGTTACTTGAAGTTCTTACTAAGCCATCTGTGTCGGTTTCACTACCGAACCTCAAAACTGCGCCTGCCAAGGGCACAGTTTCTACAACCAACGAATCCGCCAAGGAGTCTATGTTGGTCGGTACGGCCCAAGCTGCCGCTCTAGTTGGAAACGAGGAGAACTGGATGGATCCAATCCGGGCGTACCTCACAAACCAAGCTATTCCGGACAATGATGCTACATTGGAGAAAATCCATCGTAAAGCCAAGAACTATCAATTGGTTGACGGGTGATTATACAAGCTAACCCGCAATGGAATGCTCCTCAAATGCATCACACGGACCGAGGGCATTAGTTTGCTCCACGATATTCACGGAGGAATCTGTGGATCACATGCTTCTCCTAGATATCTAACAGGGAAAACATTTCGACAGAGCTTCTACTGGCCTACAGCTCTTCAAGACACAAGCGAGTTAGTTAAAAAGTGCGAGGCATGCCAATTCTTCGCACGGAAACAAACTAAACCTGCGCAAGCTTTAAACACTATACCCTTGTCATGGCCCTTTGCCACATGGGTATAGACATCCTCGGGCCCTTCCCCAGGGCGGTCGGGGGTTACAGATTTCTGTTCGTTGGCATCGACACATTTACAAAATGGGTTGAAGCCGAGCCAGTTCAGAAAATCACAAAAGAGGCAGCTGTCAAATTCCTACGGAGTATTGTTGTCCGATTCGGTGTCCCGAACAGGATAATCTCTGATAATGGAACGCAGTTTAAAAGTAAAAAGTTTTCTGATTTCTGCTACGACCACGGGATCAGGCATGATCGGTCATCGGTAAATCACCCGAAGACGAACGGGCAAGTAGAGCGTGCCAACGGCATCGTGCTCCAGGGCATCTAGAAGAGAATCTTTAACAAGATTGCAAGCTTACGACAAGCGTTGGATTCATGAAGTCCCTACAGTACTTTGGTCGATGAGGACCACCATGAATCGGGCAACGGGCGAAACACCTTTCTTCTTGGTGTATGGAGCGGAAGCGATTCTACCATCCGATATCCGACTACAAGCCCCACGCGTGGCAATGTTTTCAGAAACTGAAGAGCCTAACAGACGCGCTGATGAGCTAATCCTCCTGGAGGAGGCTCGTGATGCAGCTGCTTTTATAGTAGCCCAGTATCAGCAAAAATTGCGGCAATACTATGATGCTAATGTTCGTAAACAAAGCCTGTGCATTGGTGACATGGTGCTCAAACTAGATCAATGCACCAAGGACAAAACTAAATTGTCCTATCCATGGTAAGGGCCGTACATCGTAGTAGATATCGCACGACCAGGAGCCTACAGGATCGCGGAGATAGATGGGGATATACTGCCAAACACGTGGAACATGGATCAACTACGCAGATTCTACGCCTAAACTACGGAGATCGTGCAAGTTCAAACCCAACCATCAGGTTTGGCAGATAAAAACCGTCATCTGCGTCGCCTACAGCGTCAACAAAACAAAAAGATAAGTTCTACACACTCTACTCACCCTCGCTTTTACGCTCGGGGGCTGGGTTTTATTTTTCTATTCTGTTTCTACTCTTTGTTACTATACTGCATACACTAACAAAGAGCCGGGGACTACCATGCTGAAAATTTTCTTTTCAGCCCTATTCTATGCGTCCCGAGCTCTAGGCTCGGGGGCTCCCCACTTGATCGGGAAATTCTTGCGGTTAGTACTTCTAGACTCTTTTTCAGCATGCCTGCATGACTGTAAAAGAGCCCGGGGGCTACTATGGTACTACTACCACGCAAGAATCGGGCTTTTTAAGTCAAGAAAGCTAGGCTACGCTAAATTACCGAATACCATGACTACATGGAATTACACAGTTCAGAAGGCCGCCCGTGTCTTAGCGACTAAACAATTCCAAAATAGCTTGTGGCAATGGGACCTTTGGCTATGACAAAGCTATCAGTTAAAAAGCTCCACAAAAACACCGATCAGCTCTAAAGGCTTATGCACAAACATGCAAGCATATGTTTCGCAAATTATAGTAACATTCTAAATCCTCAAAGTTTTGCCCTATTACAGGAGTCTTGCACAGAGTTCAAGGTGATTCCTCCGAATCACTCAGATGGAGATCAAGGTTCTTGACAAAAGGTTCTAGCAACGGGGCAAAGTTGTCAAACATTACCTCAGCTTCTGTCGCCGAGCATTTGAAGCCTTTGGAGAGCAGGGAAACGTCAAGATCAGGAATGTGGCTCTTCAAGGCCCCGATGGTGTGAGTTGCTGCGACGCAGGCACCTTCCATCAGCCTAGATTCCAAGGACGAGCTGCGCTTTTTTGATGCTTCAAGTCGGGCGGTTAGATCAGCAACGTCTTTGTCCCGAACTGCTAGCCTCCCTTCCAGATCCGAGCATTTCTTCTCGAGCATCTCAATGCTCTTGGAGTTAGCTACAGGATCAAAGGCAGTGTGTAAGCAAAAGTTCATAGATAAGGACTCAACAAACAAGCATGATAACATAAAGTCATGTACCTTCCTTCTCGGACTGGAGAATGGTCACTAGGCTCCCAGTCTGATCACAGACGCTTCTGCAGCAGAGGCACGAGCGTCTAGCGAACGCCATTGCTCTTCGGCTGCCGAAAGCGCGCCAATGATCGGGCCCAGGGGCGTTGGAACAGGTCCTGCGATTTCCGCAGTCTTCTCTAGATCGTCAGGTTGAGCTGCCGAGTCAGGCTCGGGAGTTTTCTCTTTGTCAGACGGCTTGATGGGAGGAGAGGCAGCAGGATCAGATTGCCTAAATTCCCGAACAATCAGATACAGTTAAAACAAGATTTTCTCCGAGAAAATACTTAAGCATAATCAAGATTGTCAGAGCTCTTACTTCACTGTTGGGATTCTGACTTTGAATCTCTTAGCACCAGGTGTAAGCTTTGATGGCAGTAGCGTCGGACGATTTTCCTGTCGAGAAATCTCCCGAGCACGTTTAGCTTTGGTTATGCGATCAAAGGCTGCGAATAAATGTCCGAAGACGATCATGCTCGGTACCTGGGTATCAGGGCGAGGTGGATCATGACTGGGCTGCAGCACGGCGACCCCGAGCACACCGAGAATTCCCGAACTCGAAAGTGTCCTTTCCACGCTGCGAGAGCGCTTTCG
The DNA here is from genome assembly GCA_004135705.1 of Alloteropsis semialata. Taxonomy (NCBI): domain Eukaryota; kingdom Viridiplantae; phylum Streptophyta; class Magnoliopsida; order Poales; family Poaceae; genus Alloteropsis; species Alloteropsis semialata. Next base: position 24,790,879 of record CM014270.1, read on the forward strand.
AGTTCGGGAAATAATCACCTTGGGTCTGCTCGGGATCTCTTTCTCCACACCAGGTGACGGTTCAGGCTGTTCGCTGGTCAGGGCCATGGCCCCTTGATCAACGGGCTGTTCTCCCTCCTCCTCTACGTTGATGGCACCGCTCTGTGCGGGGGCGTCAACAACAGCAGGGACCTATTCGGGGAAAAGAGTTGCATCAAATCAATATTAAGTAAGAAAGAAAGTTTTCTGAGCAACAGTTTACCTCTGGAGGAGGGTTGTCAGCGCTGTAGGGTGTTGGGACGTTTTCCCAGTTCGGGAGATCGGCTCCAAACATCTTCTTTAGGCGAGCGGCCACTTCTGTCTCTGGGACAACTGTTAGTTAAAAGTCATGAATTCAAATGACTGAACGAACTCAGAAAAACACCCGAACAGAAAAACAAAGGCTCACCATCGGGTTTCATTCTGTTCGGGTCGTTGTCTCCTCTGAATGTCCAGGCATAGCGGTCGTGAGTCATGAGCGGGATAAATCTCCATCTGATGAAGATTTCTGCTACATGAACCGCCGTCAGGCCGGCATTGCGGAGCTCCAGAACCCGATCAATATGCTTCTGCATCTCTGGAGTGATTCTTGGCAGGGCCTTGGTCTCTTCTTTGAGATAGGGCATCAAATATTTCCCTTTTGCCACTGAGGCTTGGGGAAGGGTGATGTAAAACCAGTGACGCTCATATCCTTTCCAGCAATCTTTAACTGGAAAAGGGATATAGATCTCCCGATCTCTCAAGGAAAACCCAATGGACCCGATCATGAGTTGGTTCTTGTAAAATGCAGGGGTATAAAAATATCTCCACAGCAGCAGTGACGGCTTAATCCCTAACCAAGCTTCGCACAAAAAGGCAAAGACGCTAAGCATAGTCAAGGCGCCGGGCTTAAGGTGCACGAGCTCTATTTGGTGATGCTCACAGATGTTGTGGAAGAAATCAGAAGGATAAACCCCGAATCCACAATGGAAAAACTCCAAGAACGCCACCATCTCAAGGGTGTTGGGGGTCGGATACACCTGACCTTTGGCATGCCGACGAGGGAAGAGGCTGGTATCAGGGAGCAATTCAAGATCCTCCAGTTGGTTGCTTCAGTTGTCTGGCTGTAGTGGTGGACTTCTGCCAATATTGGTCCGTGGTGCAGACCGTGTTTCCGCTGCGGAGCTCTCGCCCGGCGGCGGCGCTGCTCTGATCTCCTGAAGATTCACCGCCGGATGAAGATTGGTGCGAGGATACCATGGCGACTGGAAGCTGGCCTGAGGGGCTGGGGGAACAGGTGGATGAAGGGAAGAAAGCGGATGAAGAATGGCGAGTGTTCTGTAGATGCGAACAAGGATGATGAAGGCTCAAATGGAATCCAAGCGGCCGCGCTTGGGGGCTTTATGGTTCTGCGAGGGAGCACGAACCCCGAGAAACCTGCCCTCGAGCCGCGCAATCCGCAGTGACTATTGGGTCAAAAAGATTCTTTCCTTTTTCTGCGGCACGCGTTGTTTTGAGGAATGCGCAGGTCAAATTCAATGCATTTAGGATTGTTGGCTTACAAGGGAAGCTATCAGTTTTAAATGACCAAACAATTGGTGTGAAACGAGGAAATGCCCCGATCACATCTGATCCGGGTCAAACTTCCCGAACACGCTAAAAACTAGTTAGTCTGATCAGAGGAACTTTTTGTTCGGGGATTTTGTTTCTGAACAGTTAGTTTCATGAACAGATTGATACAAACAATGTTCCAAACACAGGGAAAAAGGGACTTTTTGTTACATCTATCAAGTGAAATTTCTTCATTAATCCAAAAGGAGTACATTTCACAAGGGATCGATAACTATCCTGCAACTAAAAATTCAAAACAAAGATCCTCGCTTGACTAATGTCGTCGGCGAGGATCAGGACGGTGGAGCGCCAGGCGGTGGATCATCATCTACCGCGTTCTCTTCTTCAGAGTCGCTGACGAGATCCACGAGCGCTCCGTCTCCAGGGATCCCGATCAGGTCGCGGTTCAGGGAGACGAAGAGGCGCCGGGCGAATTCCTCGTCGCCGCTGGTGTCCACCGGAGCAGAAGACGAAGATGCGCCTGCGTGTGCCGCCTCTGGCTTCAACCGGGTTCTACTCCCTCTTTGTTCTGGCTCGTCGTCGGAGCAAAGGGAGATGGGAGATGCCGGGGCTGGACAGGAAGACGCAGGGCGTTTCCCGGCGGCACTGCTTGACGGAGCAGCCTCGGGAGTCGGAGACGCCATTACCGGAGTCTCCTCTGGCGGCTCGACCTCGACTCCTTCATCCCCGTACCAGGGGAGGGCCAGGAGCGGAGCCTGAGGAGGAGCAGGGGGAGGTGTCGTCGCCGGTGGGTCCTCCGGCTTGTTAGGCGGCTGTTCGCCAGAGCCGCGAGGAGAGTCTCTGAAAAGGAGGCGAGGAAGCTTGAACTTGCGGCTGAGTTTTTTCTTTCCCATGGCGAAGGGGGGAGAAGGCTTAGAAAGGAAGGTTCAAGTACAAATCAACCAGGAGATCTGATATTTAAAGACCCAGGGAGCGACGCTTTGCACGGGAATCGAGGAGCCGGAGCAGAGCCGTGAATGACGCGTGCGCTGCTAAAGTTTCAGGAGATGTGCGGAGTGGGTTTTAAATGCACTGGGCAGCCATTACATCAATCCTAGGGTGTTTTAGTTTCCATGATGGAACAGTTTTTTACTATTATTATGGCTGATATTTTTCTCTGACCTTATCATTCAGATGCAGGTTTCAATATTCAAGAGTTCGGGATCTTTTCTGGCTCTCGTGAACAAGTGATTGACGAGGTATTAACATATCCAGAAATCACCCGAAGAGCAAAAAGACCCGAAGGCTATTGAACAGTCAACCTTTTCTGAACAAGATAAGCTCGGGGGCTACTGTTGAGGCCATAATACCAGGGTGCCCGATCATGTGGACTTCCGACTACCGACTCCGAACGATCCAGACTCCGAACAAGACACGATGGCCGGATCGCAGGAGGGAAGGCCCGAAGATAGCTAGAGTCCTACTAGGTTTAGGTCTGTTTTGTCTTGTAAGGCACGTCTCCCTGGATATAAATAGCGGGGGTCTTGTACGTAGAGGGTATCCCAGAATCTAGCCAATCCACCTGAGGGTACTTGTTACGCATTGTAATCTGTACTCGACGAAATAATACAAGCAGCAACTGGACGTAGGGTTATTACTCGATCTCGAGGGCCCGAACCAGTATAAAAATCCCGTGTCTCTCTGTTCATCACCGTGATTAATCTTCGCACGAAGTAGGGTGTTTGCCGGACAAATATCTGCCGAGTACAACCTCGACATGCCTTTTTCAACGACTCAACATTTTGTGCGCCTTTCACACTGCCAACTAATAGTTCATCTTCGGTATGATGCAACAACTGGCCCAATAAATCGCTGTCAACAAATTCATCGCCACTACTGCCGCCATCACCACCTTCATCCCTAACAATGTTCTCAGCACCTTCATCCCCAGCAATGTCCACACCACCACCGACTCCATCACCACCACTTCCATAGTCAACACCATCACTTCCGTCATCCTTGAAACCATAATCTTCATCATAACCGTCAAAGTATCTGTTGACGGCTTCAGGGTCTCGCCAGATGTCTTGCAACTGGTCCACAACGTCGGTATCCTTCTTCTCACCATGGTATGTCCATAATGTGTACTCCTTCACGAAACCATGAACCAGCACATGTGATCGGATTGTAACCAAGTCGTTGAAAACACAATGGTTTTGGCACATTCGGCAGGGGCAACGCATATCTTTGGTCCTCTCGTCCATTGCATGATTCTCTGCGACTTTAAGAAACTTGTCAAGCTCTCGGCGAAAATATTCACCATGCCTCGATATATTGTACATCCATGTCGACCGATCCATCTTGTAACCTTTAAAATTTCTATTAACAAAATAAGTCAATAAAAAATAACACATATCCACGAACAAAAAATATAAGACATTATACGAGGCTAACGTTGAAAATGTAACAAAAAGAAAAGAAATGCACGCTTATTGTAAAAAAGATAAATCTTCTTGTCTCTCCTCCATGGTTTTACCAATTTTCCCATCCATGAATGAGGCTAAAGAGTCAAAACCGAGGCAAATTAATGGGAGAATCATCTTTCCCTACTTCACTAACCTAGTTCCATCCAAAAGGTTGAGCTTAATTGGGGTCCAATCGGCCAAGTACTATCTAGATCTAGCTAGAGGTGGAGATCTAATTGAGCCATAATCAATGCAATAAGCTTAAGAATAGTCATAGGATAAGCATCAACTCACCTCCTAATGAGGGGACAAACCTTCCCCTTGTCCACCACTTTTTTTGGAAATTTGGGCAGCACCTCCCCCTCTTTTTTCGGTCTGGAGTGCACTTGGCAGGTTGGGGAAGAAGGCCAATCGGTTTTTGTACAGAGCAGCATTTCTAGGGGCGGGTCATGGCGCGAGCCGCTCCTGATAATGAGTTTCAGGGGCGGTTCATAGCATGGGCCGCCTCTGGAAAGAACAGCTTTACAGGGGCGGTTGACGCCAACGCCCGACCCTGAAAACGCTATTTACAGGGGCGGTTCATGGGGCGAGCCGCCCCTGAAAATGAGTTTCCAGGGGCGGGTCATGGCATGGGCTGCCCCTGGAAAGGGTACCATTTGCAGGGGCGGGCCATCCCATCGCCCGCCCCTGGAAAGTTCTATTTACAGGGGCGGGTCATGGGGCCACCCGCCCCTGCAAAAATTTTCTGTTTCCAGAGGCGGCACATGGCGTCACCCGCCCCTGTAAATCGTTCTGTAGGGGCGGCCCTTAGCTACAGTGTCGATCTCGCTTTTGTAGGGGCGCGTCGCCTTTTAGTCCGCCCCTAAAAAAAAACCCTGGCTCTTACAAATGTTTTTTGTAGTAGTGGACCATGGCTTGTTGTCCGATGTTCCATGAGTTGAGGGATTGTGTTGATGAAGTACCTGTCACACTGCAGGGTTGCATTATATTGCCAGTCTAACACATTGTAGGAGCACAAAAATCCAGAGCATTTGTGTTACTGTTGATGAAATACCTAAGACACTGCAGATTTGCGTTGCCACTCTAGTATTTTGTAGGGGCAGAAACAAAAACATATGATTTTTTTTTACCGGTCGTGAGTCTTCTATTTGTTTTGGTTCAAGAAAAATAAGAGATCAGCAATTGGTTACCAACATCCAACATTTACAAATTGATCCTTTTATCTTGGGTCAATTGAACCATGAGAATCGACAATTAATTTACAACCAGAATCTAAAAACCGTCTGGGTGGCAGTGTTTATGTTTGAGATGATGACCAGATAGTGTCACAAGAGGAACTTTTACATTTCGCATCTTGGTGTCCAGGGATTTGTATATTCCATTAAAGTATCCTGGTTTATGTTTCATCCAAGTTTAGGTCTCCAAAATCCTTATCCGGCAAAGAAGCTTTAGACATGCTAGCTGTTTCAGGGAATGTAGCTATACAATTTATGCGGCTGAATATTATTTAGTCGGTGGTTGTGTATACATAACATTGCAAATGCAATCTTCTACTACTGGAAAAACCCCTTATCAGTACCGAGTCATAATCCCATAACAATATTGCCGATAGTGGAGTTGAATGTACCACGAAGAGGGTTTTCAATGGAGAGGGCCGGACGGCGGCGACGCTCGGTGCGGTCACGACTGGGAACACATTCCGGGGCGGCCTCGTAGAGCTCCAGCGTAGATGAGTTATAGGGAAGGGGTGAGCCGAGGCCTCTGCCGGCGACAAATTGTGGTGGCAATGGAAGCTCACTGTTGGTATTTCTTAGGGTCGCTGATAAATCGGCAAGCGCACGGATACCGTTGTAGCTTTCACCCGAAAGTATTCAGGGTATCTGTTGACGCGGAAAATCGGCGGTCGTATCCTCCGCGGTTAGAACACGAAGACTAGGGAGATCTGCTTCGCTCCAATGCCGGTCCACACTCCAGTTCAGGTTCGCAGCGTGCCAGTCAATTTGACCTGAAATTGACAAGGGAATAAAACAGTTAAATTGCTCTTTGATTGTGCCGGCTCTATTTCAGACGATGGAGTAACGTCGAATTTTAGCCAAGACCCAATCAGACACGTATCGGCCGATACCAATCGGACCTCAAAATCAGACCTCATTGATGACGTCAATCGGACCGAGTGATCGGACCTCAATCGGACACCAAATCGGACCTCAGAATCGGACCAATCGGGATCGGACCTTGATTGATGTAACAGATCAGCCTTTGAATAATGAAATAAAGCATAAAACAAGGCCAATATGTAAAATAATGAATCAGCTGTGTCTTTAAACAAGATATTAAATAATCAAAGTGTAAGCCGATACATTGTCCATCTTGTCTAGTTACCAGTTTGACTCATCTTATCGGACCATCTAACCAGCCGATCGGACTATAGCCTTTTCAAAGAAATCTAGCTCCGACGTAGGGAATCTAGATTTCTCCAACTATGATCAGATCAGATAGCTAGATAATCAGACTCGACTCATCAACCTGTCAATTAAACAAGATGCTCGCACAGGTGTTGATCAGATTAAGCAAATAAGCAGGTAAAAACATTAACAGATTCGTTCTGATTCTAAGATATGCTACCAAATAATTAAGCAAGATCCAGCTCCGACGTAGGGAATCTACACCACACTTAACATTCAAATAGCAATAAGACATAACCAAAGCTTCCTTTGACTAATCAAGATGAATCTAACTCCGACGTAGGGAATCTAGACCAAGCATGACAATCAAAGATTAATCTAATCGCATTGTAAAGATCCAGCTCCGACGTAGGGAATCTACACCAGTACAATACTCAGAGAACAACCAGATTAAACCACAAAGCAAGATCGGACCTAGAACGATGCTGTAAGATAAATATTGCTTAAATCGGACCAAGACCAATGCTCAAAGCCGTTGAAGAAGTAGAATTGATTCACATGGCATAGATCTAAACCAATCTAGCAACTCCAACAAACCGCAAAGACTACCTTTAGTAACCAAAATTACTCTAGCTCCGACGTAGGGAATCTAGACTAATCTTGATACCTAGCTCCGACGTAGGGAATCTAGGCTTAAAGTGTAGTCCGATAAACGATAATCTGTTGAATAATCAATATTGATCTAGCTCCGACGTAGGAAATCTATATCAATCTTGATTATCCAGAGATAAATCGGTTGAACAGTATAAACGAGAAAGGGCGATGCGCCTCAATTCAAAGCCTATACTAGTTCGATAAATTGACTAACTTACTGGTAAGCCGGAGATCAGAACTGATGCAGCCCGTCCACCAATGAGCTTCGTCGATAACTACTACTAGGGTTTTGGCGTGAAGCCGGGTTGTATTGATTGTGAGAATAATTTTTACAATGGACGAGGGTTCATATTTATACCCTGGTTATGGAGAGTCCTGATCGGACCAGACTAACTTGCAAACAAAGTAAACTAAACTTAAGATAGAACGGGACTCCCATACGCCTTCTGAAAAGGAAATAGTCCCTGGATCTGATACGCTTCTTTCTTAGCCGACGCGCCCTTCTTCTTTTATCCATCATCAGATCGGACTCCTTGCTTCATCGGACTCCTCTCTAGCATCGGCTTCCTTCTCTGTTATCTCCAGCTTTGACCAGTCAATGGTCCCACTGCGCAGTCTCAACCTCACCACGTCACCATCTGACTCAGCAGGTCAGGTGCGAAAATCCGGTGTCAACACATGCCCCCAATTTTGGAATAAAATATCATTTTGTTCCAAAATTCGTATCTGCCATCATAACTCCTTCACCGATTTTCGTGCCGAAACTTTCCATCCCTGTACTGCGCGGCTCCTCGATCTTCGGACCATGACCGTTTTCACCTTATAAAATTACCGCCGGCGGCCACACTGTACATTTCTCCTTCCTCGCCAAGAACCCGTACTGCTCATCTTCTTCCTCTCCTCTCCCGAGTGGCCATTCACATTCACTCGAACTTACACCAAAACTGTTTCAAATGGCGCAATCATCCTCCATGGGCGCCCTCCATTCTTCTATATCCGCTTCCACCTCCGCATCTGCTCCAGCGGGTTCTCCATCCGCTATGTCTTCTACTATGGCTGCAGTCATGAGCTCAACAATGGCGGCGGTCATGACCTCGACAATGGCAGCAGCAACAAGCTCTCCAACCCCTTCTTCATCAACTTTCTTTGCCTCAAGTTCTCCTTCGGCACACACAGGTTCAGCAGGAGAAGCGCGTCATCCAATCCCGGAGGTACTTCACTGAATCTGAATCCATCTTAAGTTCCGTAGATTCGGCTTTTCCAAACTCGTTTTCATTTCACATCTTCTTTTTAGGCCGCTCGCGCTCAAACCCTAATCCCCGTAGGCAACATCCAAGGGGCCTACCTCCTTGGTCCAATGGGAGACCCAGATCCCACTGAATTCATCAATCTGGAAACCCACCGAATCCCATTCAAGACCTCGGGTTTCGATTTGGATGATTGGAAGAATGCTTTTCGATCTTGGCCGACAGTTCTACCCGGATGGAAGAATTGGTACCCGAGAGTGTCGGCCTCCAAGTCTGCAATCTGGGATAGATTAGATATCGCCCAGTGTATTGGCCTTAGCATCGGACCCATTGCTAAAAACGAGAATCTCTTGATCGCCGCATCACACTTTTGGTCCGATGCACTGAATGCCTTCCTCTTTGGACATGGTCCGATGACCCCAACACTACTGGATGTAGTCATGCTTCTCGGCCTCAATGTCACTGGTGACAAACGCCCCTTCGGGCTTAGTATCAAGCTTAAACATCATTTCAAGACCAAGAGCTCTGGCGGCTGGACAGGATACATGGAGAAAAATCATCGGACCGGATCTGTGACTGACCGCGAGCATGTGGCCTTTCTGAACATGTGGTTGGACAGATTCTTCTTTTGCGGCACCACCCTTGGTCCAACGGCCAACTTCCAACATCTGGCCGAATTGCTGGTAAGTGACCATGTCATCAACCTTGGTCAATTCCTTCTGGGAGCAGTATACAATCTGCTTCATCAAGTTGCCAAGCGCCTGAGGACCGGATCACTCATCACCAACCTTGGCGGGCCGTGGTGGTTTATTCAGATGTGGTTAATGCTACATCTGAGCAAAGCCGTCAAAGCAGATTTTTGAAAGATCAAATTCCCAGAGAGCAAGCCTGAATCGGAAGAGCGCCGATGTACCTCGCTTGGTGAAGCTGCTATGGGTTTTCCTGCTGAGAAATTATCAGGCAAAGAATCTTCCAAGTATTTTGCACTTCTTTACAGAGGCATTGCTGATGAAAAAATGCTCTGGTTTTTGTATGATCATGCCGATGAATATGAGCTGCCCTACAAATTTAAATTCAACATGATTGTAGAGGCAGATTCAGAAGCTCTAACAATTTTCCGAACTTGCATCAATGCTCAATTCCTCCCGATCGGCCTCAGTCTGAGCAAGCCAGGGCAATCAACCTATGAATACTATCATCCAAACCTGGCCGCTCGTCAGTTTGGTATCGGACAGCTTCCACCCTATCTAATCTTGACCGATCGAGTTTTTCCAAGGGGAAAAGTTGACACACGCTTGGAATGGGATCGTCTCCTAAGACTTGAGCCTCCTATTGATAAAACCAATCTGGATGCCTTTGCAATTGGCCTTGTAGCTCATCGGACCTTCAACACATGGTGGGCCGAATGGCGTCAACACCTATTCTGCATCGCCTGCAAAACTTATGTTCGGAAGTTGCAGCCTACTTTCAAAGGCAGACCAGAGGTAATATTTGTGAACTTGCTTCCCTCCTTTACATAAGTTTATTTTGTTAAACAATTCTTTACCAGGATGTCGATCGTACCCCTCCAACGATGACTCGATCGGGGAAACAAGTCGTCTACAGCAATATCTCGCCAGATCCATGGATCGGCTGTGACTCTCCCACTATCGGCAAGTTTCTGTCGGCATACGGCGACAGCAGAAAAAGGAAGAAGCGGGCGTCCTCTAAAATTCCAAAACGCCCGAAGACTGCTCTGGCAAGTTCAAGAACTTCATAAACTTGATTTCTCTCTTTATTGAAATTAACCCTCTCTGTAAACTCAGGTCATCGGAGAATCTTCTGCACGCCAGCCCAGTCCAACCAAGTCTTCAAGCCCATCGGCCGAGGAATTACCAGAATCGGACCCAGAAAGATCACCGAGCCCAGCTCAGATGCAACCAAGCCCGGCACAGGCCCGCTCGTCTCACTCGTCCTCATCCGAGAGAACCATAACTGGCTCGCCTTGTCAACCAAGCCCACTACGCCAAGAAGAACAAGCACAATCAAGCCAGGGCCTTCAAAGAGATCAACCAGCAACTTCTCCACAGATCCAACTCCCTGATCCAGAAGCAACGGTAATTATCAGCCGATTTATTCAATAATTGACATCCAACTTGTTCTTATTTTCTTTCTTCTAGCAAATCATCCAGAATGTCTTGACGGATCTTGAGATTGCCCAAGCAAACATCCAGGGCAGTAATAACCCTTTGATCGGACCCGAGCAAGAACTAGCCTGGAAACAAGTAAACTTTCTAGCCTGATATAATCATATCAGCTTTTTGACATTATATCTAATTATTTCTTTTACAGGCTTAAGATACTCCTCAATCCAGCCAGACCATATCAGTCGATTTTGATCGGCTGCAAGCTGAAGAGGAAGAGATCAGCTCTGGGCAAAGCTTGCTATCTGATGAAGTGAAGGCAAAATTGCTTGACATATCTGCTCTCCTTCACCAAGATATCATCGATCTTGTTCAGGATGCAGAGCCGATTCGTCAGATCATCAAAACTCTAAGAGGCCAACTTCCGTCGGACCTGGAGGAAGCATTGATTCCGGCGGCATACATAGAAGGCCACTCCTTTCCAGTGTTGCAGGCCAATCGCCGAATCAACAATCGGACCTCCCAGCAGGATCTAATCAAGGCCAGGGACGAAAAACGTGCCCAAGCTGACGAATCAACAAAACTGATCAAAGATGTATTGGCGCTTCCTGTCTCCATCCAATCAGAACTTGAGAATCTGCGAGCCAGGGAACAGCAGCTGGAACAGGAACTCATCCAAGTCCGATCAAGCATCCAAGCTAAAGCAAAAGAGCTTGATGACATCCCGGCTTTGAAGGCAAAGGCTGAAGAGGACTACAAGATCCATATCAAAGCGGCCAAAGAGATTCATAAATTAATCAAGCCTGTAGAGGGAAATACTGAAGCTGATGCCAAGATCATTGCCGATGTTGACAAGATCCGTCAGACTGCTCTTGACTCGATAGTTAAATATCTGCAGCCTTGAATATCTAAACTTGCCTGTATCACCAAGTAGTCTGATACATTGATAGCCTGATCCGCCATCGAGCGGCTTAATGACGTAATATACTCTTCTTTTGTTTGTATATAGCCCTTAAGGCGATGCATATCGCATCGGCTCTTATTTTTGTTCTTGAGACGATTTTTCATCGGCTTCCAAGCCTGACGCATAGCATCGGCCTTACGAGTTTACTCAAGTGTTAGAGTAATACCATTGGACAAGCAAACTCGAATCTTGCCCCCCAAGACGAAACAATAATCAGGCCGATTCAATTCATATTTGAAAGAACTGATTAACCATATCGGCCTCTGTTTTCGTCGGATCAGCCACGTCAATTTCCATGATTTGTTTTCAACACCACCAACACTAGATCCATAACGATCAACAATTCTATTGTTCGCGTGGCTGATACCTTGACCTGATGAGTAGCCGATGTTCGACAATATTACGGCTTAAACCGAATTCACCTCGGCCTTCAAAATCTTCTATATAATCATCCATTTAAAACAAAGTCTCAGAGCCGACTGCTTGGATCGGCTGTAGTCCTTGATCGGACACCTTGAGGAAGTCACCATCCCATACTTTTCCTGACAGGCATTCAACTCCTTCAAACTCCCAAATTGTTGACTCAGCTGTAGCAATACTAACCGAATCATCAGCTGGAATGATTTCCACTTTATTGCCTTGCCATTGAATCAAGCACTGATGCATCGTGGATGGAATGCAGCAATTGGCATGGATCCAATCACGTCCGAGGAGCATGCTGTAAGAACCTTGGCCATCAATCACAAAGAAAGTAGTCGGCAATGTCTTGCTGCCGATGGTCAATTCAACATGAATTGCCCCCCGAGGCTCTGAAACATTTCCGCCAAAGTCCTTGAGCGTCATATTGGTCTTGATCAGATCATCAATCCCTTTTCCCAATTTGCGGAACGTGGAATAAGGCATGAGATTGACTGCAGCTCCTCCATCAACCAGCATCTTGGTTATCGGCTTCCCATCAACGTATCCCTTGATGTACAGAGGCTTCAGGTGCCGATATCCGTTTGCATTTGGCTTCTCAAAGACTGCCTTCTCTGAATCAAGAACCAAGCATGCAGCGGCTTCTTCCAGTTCATAATCAACTTTATGATCGTCCTGTTCATCAGGAGCAGCAAAATCAAAAGGCAACATCAAAACCATGTTTATTGCGGCCGATGTGCTTGCTTCATCATCATTGGCTATTTTGATGCGCCATGTCTTCTTTTCTTTCGCCAATTCTCGCTCCTGAATCTGCTCATGATAGCGCAACCTCTGAACACGTCTCTTCTTGGACTTAGAAATCCCTGATGGACACCACTGTCCAGGCTTCATTGGAGGTTCTTTAGTCCGATTCTGAACTGGAGCCTTCTCTTCCATTTTTTCAGGGCCATGAGCATCAGCCCGGCCTTCATTATTTTTGTGGCCATGAGTATTAACCCGGCCTTCATCTCTTTGATGATGATCATCAATCCTGACGCCGATCCGTTCATGAACTGATCGTCGACCTCTCTTGGAAGCTCTATATTCCTCATACTGGAAGCTGCATTCAGGACAATCTGCTTTTGATGGCAATCTAAGCTTCTCGTTCCAGCAGAATACGAAGAAAGGACACCCCCAATGATCATCATCCTGATCGTACCGGTCATAAACTTGACGTCTGTCCGTATACCAATCGGACCTATAACCGTACTGATGACGATCATCGACTCTATCATCAAACCAGCGCCTGCCATCGGACCTGTCATCATACCGGCGTCGGTCATCGGA
>CM014270.1:24805027-24818358 GCA_004135705.1 Alloteropsis semialata
ATATAGCTAAGCATTTCTCCTATGCTTGCTTTGGGCACCGGAGTATCTTAGGCCTCTAGAAAATTGCCGGCCAACAGCTCTACGCCGTACCCAAACGTGGAGGATTACAATGGATGGACAGGGCTGTCACCACCATTCGCCTACCTCTACTAATCCGTGGGGTTACGAGGCAAACAGGGGCAATTATTCCTAAGCACCACCCTTATGATAATATCAGCTATCCTAACCTTGCGCAGAGATTAGAATACTTTATGGATAAAGCAACAAACCCACAAGCAAAATAAAGAACTCAGTTTTCTATAACTCAAACTTAAATACTGAGCTGAATATCCCGGATACTTACTAAGGAGCTCGTATCCGCCGAGGTACAGGTGGAGGGTCACCGACACCCCAGGACTCCTCCAGACTCTCCGCCTCCAGACTCTCCCTCATTCTCTCCCTATTTCTGCTCTAATTTGAGGAGGGCTTCGCCTTGACTTGTTGCTCCAGCTCGATGATGATCTTCAATGACCGGGGCATAGCTATTTATAGCTTGTAGAGGCGGTTGGGGGTGGACACGTGGAAGCTGAGGACGAACTGACTCAGTCCCAGGTCGGGTGACGCAGGGAGGTCCGCCAACGTTAGATCCACCGCCTTGAGTGGTGCACGGCGTAGATGGACTCCTAGAGCCAGTGGGAACGCGCACGAGAAGGATGAGGTAGTTTGGCCTCCGGACCAGCTCGGCCGACCTATTGGGGTCGGGCGACATGGCGCCGGCACATCTCGGGTCCACCTTCGGCTGAGTGACTGTCTAGTGGGTCATTATGATGGTTCCAGGTGGGAGGCCCAATTTGAGTACTTTTAGATGTGTTAGTGGACCCCTCAATTCATGTGACCTTCTTTTGGACCATTCCCATCTCTTGGATTCAACCGACATGGAATCAGCGGCTAGGATGGTCTTGGAGTGTGCTTCTTTGCTGTGGTCAAAGATGGGCTCTATTGGGCTTGGGCCCAGGTCGGCCGACCTATGGGGTCGGGCGACCTGGCCCTAAGCCTAAATGTCCTCCTGTTTTGCCAGTTAGTCCCTACAGTCAAATATTCACCAAAACTTGTGGAATTGATTAAATATAAGCCCTACAGCTATGGTGAAAGCACTTTTATATATATTTTCTGCAAGAACTGACGGTCAAAAGTGGTACTTATGGACCGTCATCAAGCTCCCCCACATTTAGCCTTTGCTTGTCCTTGAGTATAGCTTTAGGACTAAGGTGGAAACCATGACTCCTTCTGATATGAAGCTAGCATATAAATTATTCCAAGACATACCTACACTTGTGAATTTTGAAGTGTCTACCATGTAATCTTGGATGGTTGAGGAACGGAATGGCCTTGATTCAAGTCATCTGCACTCTTCTGTTAAGTAACTTGCATCACATATATTTCAGAGTCAAAGAGTGGATCTAAGAAGAAAACTATACATATAATCTGATCAAGATGTGCACGTGTGTGGAAGAAAGGAGGGTGCATGAAAATATGATGACTCCCTTTTTGTATGATCTCTCTCCTTTTTAATCTATTTTGAGAACATGGCTATAAATATATTCTTCTCTTTCTTTTCATAACACTTGGGCCTTCATGTGCTCACATTTTTTTCTTTTTATGCTTAGAACTTCATGTGTCCATATTTTTTTTCTAAGCCCCATGTCTCTTTTGCAATAACACTTGGAGAGGAGATCAACACTTAAATGGAGTATTTATTTTGTGGATGGATGCAATGTATGTTGCTAACTTCCAATGTAGAAGTTTAGCATGTGTATGTGGAGTGTACGTGATCTTGATCATGAAAGCATGAAGAGAATCTTACAAGGGTCACAATAATTTGACAAAGCTCAATGCAATAGCAAGCAGCATATGTGTATGGGTATTGTATTGTGAACATTATATGGCTTTAGTATGAATAAGGCATCACTGAGGAGCTTTGTAAGGCTATGAATTTTAAATTTTTCAAGAAAAACATCCCAAGTACTTTATACAGAAAGAGCAAGATTTCTTTCATCGTGCCATATCTCATTAATCAACCACTCAGATAAACATGTTTCCCTAAAGAGATATGTTCATTAGTATCAGGTGTATATGCAAGGAATAAAGATTATGCAAGCCAATCAAGGATGGACTTGCAAACCAATGGAGCATCCATGTTCATTTTATCATGAGTTTAATTTTAGTGATCATCTGAAGACAAGAATGAATTAACTCATGAATCAGAGAGGATGAGGGATAGGGTGCGCAAACCATCGCTCTGGATGAAATTGGAGATGAAAGGTACCTGAGGGCCTTCGGCTGACCTAGGGGGTCGACCGACCCCTTCTAGGCCTTTTCCTCCTTGATTTTCTTGTGTAGTCTTGTGCAATGTTGTATAGCATGTCTATGGGCGATCTCGAACATATGGGCATCAAAAAGCTTGAGAGTCCCTTGCACTTGATCTTGTACCTGCATTTATTCATATACGGTGAAAACAGAACAAGGGCTCTTTGGTTCTAAAGACCAAGAGCCTTTATTGTTGGAACTCAAATATTGTTTTTTAATCAATGTGCAAGAACTAATACCAGCTCTAAACCGAAATAAGATTTGGCACAAAGGAACTTACTCAGGATACTCACATACCTCCCCCACACTTGGAGTTTGCAATGCAACACAACATAAATCAAGTGTGTGGAGTTCAAGCTTCTTTTGTGATCATTCCCAATCCAAGACTTACCGAGGTTTTTGTAGCTGATGTAGCTCCATGTTCTTAAGCATCACCTGTCCATCGTTCTTCTTAATCTCTACCTAAAATGGTTAGTGACCAAAAATACCTGAAGAAAAGTTTATCCTAAAAACATGTTCTTGCTTTTATTCGAAAGAAAAATAAATGATAATCTGGGCCATCTCCCGGTAGTGCTTTGTTTATGGTCTAAAGCTCAACCATGAGGAATCCTCACCTTGCAGCTATCCTTGGTGATGTAGTTTCCAAACTCATCGCCAATTGTTGATGTGTCATTGAAGCTTTAGCTGCAAGGTTAATGCTAAAGATGCACCCACGGAATTTGTAATGTTTATGATAAACGAATGCATCTACAACCAACCTTCTAAACATTTTAAAATTGAGGACCTTTAAGTGGTTGCAGTCCTTGTGTGTGCTTGTGGCATAAAGCGTGACAAACTCTAGAGATTTGTTAAATGAGCATTCTCGTGGGATTTTGAACGAAAAGGTTTCATGCTCATTTATAGAATCCTTTTGCTCGGACTCCAGAGTGAACGCTTCAAGCCTGTCTATGGCCCTTGGGTTCTCCAACTCAGGAGTTCACTGTACATGATTGGGGTTGATTCTTGACTGTTGTCGAGAACAATGTCCCGAGGGCCATAGGGCCAAAGCTTTCGCTCGATCAAGGGTGATAGAAGTCATTCGTGTTCATAGACATGAGAAGTCGGTGTGAATGACAACACAAACATCACCTTCTCGAGCGAGTTATTCTTGAGAGATGACGTTGCCCCTGGAATTTCTGGGCAAGAGAGAGGTGTGGCAAAAGCAGCTTTTCCAAGCGTGTCATAAAAGCTCCCATGAGATGCTTCTTTTTCGAGAAGCTTTTCTAGTGGGTAGCCTAGGAGAAGATCAAAATTGAGAGTATTAAAGATGTGGAAATCTATATTGACCTCAGTTTTGTCCAGCGTGACTGTCATAGCACTAGCGATCCCCCGACATTGAAAGATGTGTCCAAAGGGACAACTTTTGTGGAGCTTGTCGGATGGCCTTAGCGGAACATTTCCTAAGAGAGTGTGCGCAATGTGCCATGACATGATGTTGACATCCATGGTGGGGTTGAAATAGGCTTCTACGGCAATCCCACTTATAGAACATGGAAGCTGAACTATTCAAAAAAGCTTCAGAAAAGTGCCACATTCGATCTGACCATTCCTCCTTTATGTCTTTCACAAGAAATTCTTCGTGGGGAGGATAGGGAGGATGAGAAATAAGGGGTGTCATAGATTTCTTGTGCCTTGTTTGATTTGAAGCATTTCCATGACTTTCAAACAGATCATCCTCAAAATCAAAAGGCAATCCGCAAGGCTGAGTTTCCTCTACCTTAACGAATGGTGTCTTAGGAGCTACATCTAAACTGGGAAGTCTAGGGGTAAGGTAAGGGTTACTTGGATGTCTTCTTGCTCAGTTTCATCCTTAGTAGCGAGAGAGTTCATTCGAATTTTCTCCAGGACCTCTCTCGCTTCAGCTGGCGTTATGTGTAGGAATGATCCTCCGGCGGCTATATCAATGAATTGGGTAGCTTTTTTAGTCAAACTGGACCGAAAATACTGCATAAGCATCAAGTCTGGAAAGCCTAAATCTGTGCCAGTAAGACACGAGTCCTGGAATCGGTCTCATGCTGCCGTGATCGTTTCCTTCTCCTTTTATTGGAAGTTTGTGATTTCCTTCCGAAGGGCACAGATCCGATGAACGAGGAAGTACTCTAGATAAAAACTATCTCGTAACTTCTCCCATTCACCGTTCGTTAGTCCAACGGTATGGTCATACCACTTCCTCGCTTTCTCTTTGAGAGAAAACGGGAAGAGCGTCCATCTAATCGTCTCTTGCGTCATGCCTATTATGACCAAACATGAGCAGAGCAAATCAAATTCATTAAGGTGATGGTATGGATTTTCATCATCATGTCCTAAGAAGGATTCCTCCTGGACCATAGCTACGAAAGCAGGGCGAAGCTCATAGCTATCTGTTTGTATAGGATTTGACGAGGGATGCGGCTCCAGAAGTTCGCCCTTTGGAGCAAAAAACTTATGGATTTGAGGGTAGTCCATGGTTAAAGAACAAA
Source organism: Alloteropsis semialata (assembly GCA_004135705.1). Taxonomy (NCBI): domain Eukaryota; kingdom Viridiplantae; phylum Streptophyta; class Magnoliopsida; order Poales; family Poaceae; genus Alloteropsis; species Alloteropsis semialata. Next base: position 24,809,872 of record CM014270.1, read on the forward strand.
AAGAAAAGAAAGGATAAAATAAAAGATAAACGAGCAACCATAGTTCTTAGACAACGCAGCTTCCGTTCCCCAGCAACGGCGCCAGAAAGCTTGTTGGAATTTCTTACGGTCGCTGATAAATTCGCAAGCGCATGGATACCATTGTAGCTTTTACCTGGAAGTATTCAGGGTATCGAATCCACAGGGAATGAGAGGGCACTGTTTAATCACTAAGGTTGGCGGATCGATCGAGTTTATATGAAGGCTGGGTAGAGAGGATAACTTAGCACTAAGCTGAGAATATAGCTAAGAGAGTTCTCCTATGCTTGCTTTGGGCACCGGGGTATCCTAGACCTCTAGGAAATTACCGACCAACAGCTCTACGCTGTGATGAGGACATCGCCATGCTGAACATACAAGCGTAATGGTCTTTCCCAAGTTGCAATTCGTCCCCAACTCAGCTGCCACATCCGTCTCGGATTCAGCCGACACTACTGCACGGTTTCAGCGATATCTCAGTCATACGACATCGACACGAGGTGATATTTGGTGTGCTGGAAAGACGACGACGACGCAATCGTTTTGAGTCTGGTCCTAGCTCCAGGTCATTTGTGGATCATTCTGTGTGACCATGACAATGTGCTACATCACCTTTTTGGGCCATGTCGGGCCTTTGTATCGTGTTGGGCCTTAAGCCCAGGTTGTGGGCGCCCCCTCTGTTGCCCCCAACCCTAGCTCACCCCTTGAGGGTATTAAACTCAGCAGCCACCGCCACTTTAGGTTTGGGTTTTGTTTAATCAAGTTTTCGAAGTCAAAACTTTGATAGATTCATTGTAACCGTGGTGACAAGTCCGTTTACAGTTATCCAAGGCCCCCGTTCTTGTTTTACAACCCTGTGGCGATTAGTCCTTTGTTGATCAGAGCTTGAACACCATATTTTTTGCTTCATACAGATCTGCAATTTTAGATTGCAAGTTTTCACTTTCTTGCTTGTGTTCTTCGATTCGCTTGCAGGGAAAGCCTTCTCGGCGAGGTCAATCAAGCTGTGCTTGGTTGATAACCAACAGAGCAGTGGTGTAACGGCTGCAGGGTTTGAATCATGTTGATTTGAAGCCGGATCACCAACGTCGAGTTCTCCACCAATTGAACTTATCATTTACATCTCGGAAGATCGGCCAGCGCCTTATCAAGTGGTATCAGGATTCAGGTTGCCGTGAGGTATTATCGTGTGCCTTTAGATTCATTCGTGTTCATCCCCTATAGTCCACAAAAAGCCCTAAAAATATTTACTCTCCACTGTCCTACCACCTGTTTAGCCTTGCAATTTCTTTTCAGATTCACTTTGTTGAGTCTGTGTCCGTGGTCGAGTCTTGTTGCTGGTTTAGGTTGTGTTCGTCGTCGTAGTTCAATCGCCCATCGCTGTGGGTTTGTTTCCGCCGCTATCCTACTCCATTTTTACGCAGATCACAAGTTGATCCACCCACAATAATCGACTTGCCCTTGCTAGCCGCCTTTGTGTGAACTCTCGCCGCACAAACCTTAGATAGGTTGCAAGCCGCTTTGATCGCCTTTTTGCATCGCATACCTGATCTTGTTTCATCTGGCGAATACCTATTGCTTGTTGCATACCAGGGAAGACATTGCCCTTGGTTTTCATTGCTGAGAAGCTTTGCTCAGCCGTGATCGGATAGGGAGCTTTGCCCTAGCCGCCGCTGTGTTTTCTGCCGAGTTTTGCAGCTTCAAAACCATAACTTGAGATACCTCAAGTTACCTTCAGTAAAACGGGCATAACTTTTTGCTCGGTGCTGCGTTTTGGCTCAATTTTTTATAGCAGATTCATGACAACATTTGGGCCATACCCCAAACAAACAAGGTCAGTTTGGCATTCTCAAAAAATTCAAAAAAATCGGGAAGATAATTAAAAAAATCATTTAAGTTGATTGCGGGTTTTCGGTGAACGTTCCTGAATTTTCCTAGACCGCAATACACCTCTATTTCAGGTGAAATTTTGTGTGCTTCTATCCTTTGTGCTACTTGTTCAGAGATTAAAAATTCAAAAAATATAAGGTTGTTTGCTCCTGTTTCTTGGAGGTCTCTATCAGCGAAAAGATTAAAAATGATTGCAGAAGTTACTGTGTGCTTGTTCTTTGAGCTTTATCCATCGTTCTTTGTTCTAACTTGTTATGCTATATCTAGGGACACGTCTTAACCAGCAATTGAGACTTGTGCTTTGGATACTTATTGAACTTTGCTATTTTGCTTTCAAAATTTGCTAATCCTTGCTACTTTATTGTGCCTGCCCAAAGCTCCACATATACTTCTTTCAGCACAGGTTCTCCTTGCAGCTGTTACACCCAAGCTTGACAACAGATTGTGCTGCCCTATTGGCTTTGGTAAGAACACTTGCAAGACGGTGGTAAGCCGCTTGAGATATTGCTTTCCACTTCCCACCACCACATAGTCGCTGTTAGTTGATAGGGATAATACTTTATGTTGTTTTTTCCTGTCTTCTAACCATGTCAGGGGCAGAGTCTCCAACTGATTTCAAGGATTGTGTGGGCAAGGATGAGCTCACGAGGCTTCTTGCTGATGAGCGCACTTACATGACCGGAAGGTTTGATGAGATGATGCGCAACATTACAAATCTGGTCACTCGGGTGGAACATGTTGAACGACGTCCCCCTCCTAAGCAATGTCCTCCTCCTCCTCCTCCTGAGGATGCACATGAAGACGAGGAAGAGGAAGAGGAAATTCCTCGAGATGACCGTGACAGGGATCACCTTCGTCGCAACCGTCACGGCATGAGAGGTAACAATTGTGGTAATAATGATCCTTTTGCTAAAGCTAAATTTACCATGATTCCTTTTGCTGGTAATACTGATCCTGAAGCATATTTAGATTGGGAACTTGCTGTTGAACAGAAATTTAATTCTCATTTAGTTCCTGAGGAGCATAGAGTTAGATTTGCTACTAGTGAGTTTACTAGTTTTGCTTTATTCTGGCGGAATGATCTTTACACTGCTAATCAACCAAATGCTATACCCCAGAACTAGAATGCTTTGAAACGACGCATAAAATCTCGCTTTGTTCCTCCTTATTATCAGCGTGACTTGAGATTAAAATTGCAAACTTTGACTCAAGGTAATAAAAGTGTAGAGGAATATTATCAGGAGCTTGTTATTAGTTTAGCACGTTGTGATATTCATGAACATGATATGGATACTTGTGCTAGATTCTTTGGTGGTTTAAATCGTGAAATCTAGTATATTCTTGATTATAAATACTGGACTCGTTTTGGACAATTGTATCATCTTGCTCTTAAAGCTGAAAGGGAAGTACAGGGACGAAGCCAACAACACTCTTTCAGCTCCAACACTGTTCGGCCCTTTTCACCACGTCCTGCAAACGACAAGTCCAAGACCCCTGTTGCTAAGCTACTAGCAACACCGATTGACACTACACCTGCTTCCGATGTGAGTAGTTTGTCGCCTTAGCCTCCTTTGCAGTTTCAGGCACAGAGGAAAGGTGATTCACCTGGTGCTACTACAAGCCGCTCTTCAAACATCGTGTGCCACCGCTATGTAAGTTCTAGTGATGTTGAAGATGAATTGGCTCTTGCTGCTAACCTTGAAGCATATACAGATGATGAAGAAGAGACCATTCAAATTGATTCTGCAGCTGCAACTGCGGGATTTGTGCAGCGTATATTGAGTTTACGTGTGGGACAAGAGGAAGAGACGAAGCTTCAACGCCACAAGTTGTTTCACATGTTTCTCATCATCAAGGACTGCCGTGTCCTCACCATAATTGATGGTGGGAGCTGCAACAACTTAGTTAGTTCAGATCTAGTCAAGAAGCTTGGCTTGACCACACGACAACATCCGCATCCATGCAAGCTCGAATGGTTCAACAATAGTGATAAGACAAAGGTAACTAGATCAGCACGTATCAATTTTTTAATGGGTTCATATCATGATTCTACTGATTTTGATGTTGTTCCAATGCAAGCTTGTTCTATTTTATTAAGCTGTCCATGGGAATTTGATACTGATGCTTCACACCATGGTAGAACTAATACATACACTTTCATGCATAAGGCGAAGAAAATTACTTTGCTTCCTTTATCTCCTGTGGATATTAGGAACCATGCTAATACAATTAAGAATAAACCTCCATTAGACCTTGCTAAAAATAATGGAATTAAGTTAAAAGGAGGTGCTTTTCTTGCTACAACTTCTGCTACCGCTAAGCTATGTGACAATCATGATGCACCTTGATATACTATGCTTTGTCAAGATGTTAGTGTTTACCATGATACTATATCTTGTGCGTTGCGTCCGCCTGTCACTAACTTTTTGCAGGAGCTTGTTGATGGGAAGGAGTCAAGAATGAATCCAATTCAAGAAGGGGAGGATGATGAGGACATCGCCATACTGAACATACAAGCGTAATGGTCTTTCCCAAGTTGCAATTCATCCTCAACTCAGCTGCCACGTCCGTCTCGGATTCAGCCGACACCCTGCACGGTTTCGGCGATATCTCCGTCATACGACATCAAAATGAGGTGATCTTTGATGCACTGGAAAGAGGACGACGACGCCGTCATTTTGGATCTAGTCCCAGCTGCAGTTCGTTCATGGATCATTCTGTATGACCACGAAAATTTGCTACATCACCTTTTGGGCCATGTCAGGCCTTTGTATCGTGTTGGGCCTTAAGCCCAGGTTGTGGGCGCCCCCCCTGGCCGCCCCCAACCCTAGCTCGCCCCTTGAGGGTATTAAACTCAGTAGCCACCGCCACTTTAGGTTTGAGTTTTGTTTAGTCAAGTTTTTGAAGTCGAAACTGCGATAGATTCATTGTAACTATGGTGACAAGTCCGTTTACAATGATCCAAGGCCCCCGTTCATGTTCTACAACCCTGTGGCGATTAATCCTTTGTTAATCAGAGCTTGAACACCATATTTTTTGCTTCATACAGATCTGCAATTTCAGATTGTGAGTTTTCACTTTCTTGCTTGTGTTCTTCGATTCGCTTACAGGGAAAGCCTTCTCGGCGAGGTCAATCAAGTTGTGCTTGGTTGATAACCAACGGAGTAGTGGTGTAATGGTTACAGGGTTCGAATCGTGTTGATTTGAAGCCGGATCGTCAACGTCGAGTTCTCCACCAATCGAACTTATTATCTACCTCTCGGAAGATCTGCCAGCGCCTTATCACGCTGTACCCGAACGTGGAGGATTACAATGGACGGATAAGGCTGTCACCACCTGCCGCCTAGCTCTACTAATCCGTTGGGTTACGAGGTAAATGAGGGCAGATATATTCCTAAGCACCATGATTACGATAATATCAACAATCCTAACCTTGCGCAGAGATTAGAATACTTTACGAATAAAGCAATGAACCCACAAGCAAAATAAAGAACTCAGCTTTCTATAACTCAAACTTAAATACTGAGCTGAATATCCCAGATACTTACTAAGGAGCTCATATCCGCTGAGGTACAGGTGGAGGGTCACCGACACCCCGGGACTCCTCCAGACCCTCCCTCATTCTCTCCCTATTTCTACTCTAATTTGAGGAGGGCTTCGCCTCGACTTGTTGCTCCAACACGATGATGATCTTCAATGACCGGGGCGTAGCTATTTGTAGCTTGTAGAGGCGGTTGGGAGTGGACTTGTGGAAGCTGAGGACGAACTGACTTAGTCCTAGGTCGGGCGACGCGGGGAGGTCGGCCGACGTTAGATCCACCGCCTTGAGTGGTACACGCCGTAGATGGACTCCTAGAGGCGGTGGGAACGCGCACGAGAAGGATGAGGCGGTTTGGCCTTCGGACCAGGTTGGCCGACCTAGTGGGGTCCGGCGACGTGGTGCCGGCATATCTTGGGCCCATCTTCGGCTGAGTGCCTGTCTAGTGAGTCCTTATGACGGTTCCAGGTGGGAGGCCCAATTTGAGTACTTTTAGATATGTTGGTGGGGCCCTCAATCCATGTGACCTCCCTTTGGACCATTCTCAACTCTTGGATTCAACCGACATGAAATCAGCTGCTAGGATGGTCCTGGAGTGTGCTTCTTTGTTGTGGTCAAAGATGGGCTCTATGGGGTTGGGCCCAGGTCGGCTAACTTAGGGGGGTCGGGCGACCTGGCCCTGAGCTCAAATGTCCTCCTCTTTTGCCAGTTAGTCCCTACACTCAAATATTCACCAAAACTTGTGAAATTGATTAGATATAAGCCCTATAGCTATGGTGAAAGCACTATTATATATATTTTCTACAGTAACTGACGGTCAAAAGTGGTACTTAAAGACCGCCAAAAGGTTTGATGGGCTGCTTGAAAGGTAATAAAGAGAGAAAAGAGGAGAAATGGGCCAGGGAAAAGACGACGATGGCAAACTGGACTGGTTTGCGGGGAAGAGTTGGAGGGGCAAAAGTGGACCGGAACCAAAGGAACTTTTCCAAAACTCAAACAATAGAAAAATCAAAGTTGAATTTAAATCAACATTTGAATAGCTGACGAACAAAACACAATTCAGAGGCATGAATGCACGACAAGTTTCTATTTTTAATGTGTTACGGAGAGAGAGAGGAAAGAGTGTATCGAGAGCTGTGCCCTATGGGGTGGCAGATTTAAAAAGAGTGACATGATAGATTCGAATTAGCATAGAGGACTAGTACTCCGAGGACAGTACCAAAAGGGACGAGACGATTGAGATTTCCTATGCTTTTGTCGTCGGTGTACTTAAGAACGCATGGTTATTAAAATGCAGCATCGTAAAAATTAACTTTAATGCATAGCACCTTAATCTAGTGGAATAAACAATACAACATTGAGTACTATCTGTTAAGGTCTGTTTGGATTCGAGAAAGGGACTTAAATAAGTCCTAATAAGTCTCAATAAGTCCCTCAAGGGCCAAACATTGTGACTCAAGGGGACTTATAAGAACTCATGGAAAAAGTCTTCAAAATGGAGCTTATGGGTGACTTAGGCCATTTCCAACCCATGGTGTCCATAGATAGTGTCTATGTTGCCAAATAAGCAAGACACTATGTTTAAAAATTACATCACTCAATGCATAATTTCTTCATGTGGGTCCATAATTAATACTCATTCAACAATTCTCTCTCCTCTCTATCAATCCTAGCTATTGTTTAATTATCACGAGGACACTATTATCTTTTAATGCAAAATTAGTGGTGTCTAGTGTATTGGTTCTCGTGTTTAAACTGGGTCTTGCATGAGACGTAGTTTCTTCCTCTCTTCACTTTCTCTCTCTTAATTATTATAGTGCCACATAAGCTAAATATCCTATGTAGCAGTCTATTTAATGCCATAGAAACCATCCTAGGTGAAGGGTTGGGGATGGCCTTATGGGTAGTTTTACATGGGATGCCCCTCATTTATTGTTGTATGTAGGTAGTGGGTCAGGGGTAAGAGTGTCCATTTATAGCTGCATTAATTGCTTTAAGTTCTTGAAACCAAACAGCAACAGACTTAGGCCCTGTTTGGTACAGCTCTACAAATTTGTAGAGCTAGAGCTGCTCATTGCTGGCTCTAGAAATCTGTAGAGCTAGAGCTGTGGGCTGATCGAGGGTCTTTCGTTGAGTCACTTTGTTCTTCTTTTATATTTAAATTAGTAGTTTAAGATATTTTATTTATTCAACAAATACCAGCTTCTGTGTAGAGCTGGGAGCTAGAGCTCTGCCAAACAGGGCCTTAAGTCATATGATGGTAAAAAGCTCCTTTAAATCAGTTTCCATAAGCAACAAGAAACCAAACAAACAGGGCCTTAATTACTCCGTTAAAAAGACTGCAATGCTGTAGCCCCTCAAAACTAGTAGACAGAAAAACAGAACACGCAGAACCTTTTACTCTCTCCACCTCAGTCTACATGCTGTCTTTTTTCTTTCTTCCCCATCTAAATGGCCATCTATATCCGTCCTTTGTAATTAATAACAACTGCTCACTCCATCCAAAAATAAGTGTTCATATAAATTCAAAAATTATTTCAAAATAAGTGTCTATCTCAATTTTTAATACAACTCTCTCTCTATATCTTCTCCTCCATCCCTCCTGTCTACACTCTCTACTTTTTCGTTCTTCTTTAAATCCTGTAACCAACTCGTAAATTGAGGCTCTTTGTGGGATGGAGGTAGTATATAACAAGTAAAGTGCGTCAGTGGTACTGTAACTTGTCATGTTGTGTCATACTCACAAATTGCATATATGGATCCCTAGAGTTAGCTTCGGGTGTCATCCTGGTCCTTAAACTTGGAAATTGCAGATTTAGCCCCTCAAACTCAGCTTTCGGTGTCACCCTGGTCCCCGAACTCGCAAAAATAATTGTACCATAAATCAACACATATGGAGCCAGAGCTGTATGTACACCTGCAAGATGTCTCCCAACGCCCATTTCACTTACTGAATTCGTACCATCATGACTTGCGTGATGGAAAAGACAGAAATAGATGAAGATTTTAGCTCAGGTATATGGTCTCAATATTTAGAATAT
>CM014270.1:24828799-24843886 GCA_004135705.1 Alloteropsis semialata
GGGCGCGAGCCTCCCCGGCCGGCGCGAGGGCTGCTGTCGCCGCCGCCGTCGCGGGCGCGAGCGAGCCAGGGAGCCTCCTGTGTACCTCCTGTCGCCGTCCCTGTCCGGTGATTCTTCCTGCTTGCCGTTCGAGCGCGAGCCTCCTGTGTACCTCCTGTGATTCTTTTGATTGTGATTCTTCCTGTGATTCTTGTGATTGTGATTGTGATTCTTCCTGTGATACGTGTGAAATATGGGATAGAGATTTTTGGAGAAGCAGTTGTGATTGTGATTGTGATTGTGATTGTATTCCTGTGATTCCTGTATTCCTGTGATTCCTGTAATTCTAAGAGAAAATTACCAAAATCAAAATGTACTGGAGGTGAGGATTTGGATTTGGCGCCTTTTTTTTTTGTTTTCGATTTTACTCATTGGTACCGGGTGGAAAAGAGTCGGTACTGATGACAAGAGTCATCGGTCACGGATGCACGGTACCGGTTCCAAAACCGGTACCTATGAGGTTTTGGAACCGGTACCGATAGAGGCTTCTCTGGTAGTGCTGGGTCCACGAAAGCTAATTAGCTTTTTGTCTCGGGCCTAGCTGTGGGCTGCCTACATGTGTTGCTGATAACCCGAAGCCGTTAATGGCCCTGCCCAAGCGTTCCTGGGCTGGCACCAGGGAATCACGCTGCTTTTAGTTTTTGGGCCGGCTGTTGATGGCCGTTGTAGCTTCGCGTGTGGTTTTTGGTTTCTCACCGAGGTGTGGTTAGTGAATCATATGTAATGTTTGCATGCAATCTACGTGAGCATGCTAGTTATAAATGAAGGTAAATAAATGAAGGTTACCTTGTTATAAACAATAGGGGTACGTGTAGTTTGTATCGCTGAATGCACCCGTGTTGGACCAGCCTGAGCTGCATGACCATTTGTTATGTGAATCGATCTCAAAGCTAGATGCTTCGGTGCTAGTATAAGCTGCAACATCCAACGTGTGGAACGTCGTTGCTGGCATCTCGGTCGTCGACGTCGTTGCCGGCATCTGCCGGCAGCTTCGGTTGATGTCTTGTGATGGTCAGCTCGGAAGCTTCGCTAGCTTGCAGGTGACGCGATCGCTGATCAGCTTCGATCCTTACTTTGTCGTGGAAAACGTTTGCAGTTGATGTTGAGACAGTGAGTGGCCCTCCTTCCGTACATGGAGGCTTCGCTGTCCACGCTGAGGTGGTGAGGTGGAGATATGGTCGCCCGGCAGTTTGGTTGCCCAGCAAAAGCAGCTTCGATTGTCAGTGTGTGCACATGGACGTCGGCACCAGCTTTGCATGAGATGTGACGTGGTCAGCTCAGGCAATGTATGAGTGGTTTTGGCTGCATCTGTTGCGACGAAGGTGACGCGCGTCTTAGACCATCATTTTGGTTGCTTGCATTGGTGACAGCGTTGTGTTGCGTCACACGCACAGTGATGACTGTTTGCAACTCAATTCGCTATAGTTGCTCTTGCATTAAGTGAATGAAGGTCGCTTGCTAGCAGCTTCGTTGCTCGGCAGCTTTATGAGCGACGGCCCGCGGACCTTGCCGGTAGCTTCGTTTTTGGCCTTCACTACCGGAAATCCTCTCTTTGCCGAGTGTCAAGCTCTTTGCCGAGTGCAATTTTTCGGGCACTCGGCAAAGATTTCTTTGCCGAGTGCATTTCAAAAAACTCTCGGCGAAAATAAAACACTCGGCAAAGAATTTCTTTGCCGAGTGCATTTCAAAATACACTCGGCAAAGAAAATATTTGCCGAGTGTCAAAAAAATACACTCGGCAAAGATTTCTTTGCCGAGTGTTTTTCGAAATGCACTCGGCAAAGAAATTCTTTGCCGAGTGTTTTTTTTTACACTCGGCAAAGCCATAATTAAAACCACATTTTGAAGTAGTAAATCAATTCAAATCAAAAAATTTTGAACTACAAAGTTGTATAACTTCTCAAGATGTAGAACTTTTAGTTTGGTCATTTCTTCATTCGACAAATTCATATGAATATTGTTCACAAAATCTATAACTCCCGTAGAGTTTCCTGAAACTATAAGAGAGATCTATAAGATTTGTAAACAAATGTTACTCTCACTACATCGGATGAAGAAATGACATATATCAAAGTTGTAGATCTTCATAAGTTATACAACTTTGTAGTTTAAAACTTTTTAATTTGAATTTGTTTTGCTAATGAAAAGTATGTTTGTAGTTCTCAAAATTTGAAATTTGAGTTTTTTCAAACGACCTCGGATGAAGAAACATTCAAAATAAGAGTTGTAGATCACAAAAAGTTATGAAACTTTGTAGTTAACAATTTTTTTATTTGAAATCATCTTGTCAACGATAGCTAAGTTTGAATGTTCTCAAATTTGAAATTCAAATTTTGTAAACGACCTCGGATGGAGAAACTACCAAAATAAGACTTGTAGATTTCAAAAAGTTATGAAAGTTTGTAGTTGACAACTTTTTAATTTGAAATCATTTAGGGCCTCAAACAAGCAATTTACACTCGGTTTAGTATAATATGGTAGGAATCAGAAGAGTTTCTAATCACAAGTGAGAGTGTGGTGCAGTGGTAGAGGAGGTCACGCGCGAGGGAGAGGTCACGAGTTCGAATCCCGCTAACCGCGTAGCGCGCGAATTTTCCGCGAAAAATGGCGCGCCTTGCGGCTTGGGTGGTTGGGTGCCTTCCCATATTTGAATAAATTTTTTTGCTATTTGTTTTCGGTTTTTTTGTGCTCAGAAAATCCCCTCTTTGCCGAGTGTTTTTTTGGCACTCGGCGAACCTTTGCCGTGTGCCCGACGAGTGGCCCACGGCAAAGGCCCCTTTGCCGGCCAAACTTTGCCGTGTGCCCTTTGCCGTGGGCGGCACACGGCAAAGCCTTTGCCGTGGGCACAAGGACCTTTGCCGTGTGCCCCTGGCACACGGCAAAGAGGGCGATTCCGGTAGTGCTTGTGTATTTGTCGTCTGGTCGCGTCAGCGCCAGGTTCACCAGTACTTCGTTGGCTGGTCTTCCTTCTCTTGTTCCCTTTATCCTCATCTCTCTAGAAAGAAAAAATCAACGTGCCAAACACGCGTTGCTTTGGTTGGCTTTTTGGGTGGCATGGTGGTTATCGTGGGTTTTGTTCGTGCACTGCACGCACGGTGGGCGCCAGTTGTTGGGACAGTAGCCGAAGCCAATGAACCCAAGCAACGGATGAAACAGAGAAACAGGGACGAGCAATAAAATATTACTTATCAACAGTGTTCTCAGGAATCAACCACCCTTTACATGTGGGGGATAGACCTCCTTTTATATGGAGACCAAGGGTTTTTACATGCCCATTGTACCCCTGAAAATCAGGCATCATCCTCTAGACTATACAACACAAATAGCCCAGGGACACTTTGGTACATTTACTCCTCCCAATGTGAATGCGTAGACTAGCAATCCCGTGTTTGACTTTGCTTGGACTTGGTCTTGGCTTGGACTTGGTCCAAGCCTGCTTCGCCAGCAGGAAAAAGCTACGCCGCTCCTCCATTTGGCTTCTTCCGAGTCAGGACGATCCGAAGCCATCTCTTGGCGTCCAAAAGCCAATGGCTCGCCCAAGAACCTGCAATATAAAGCGAACCGAAGCTAGCCAATGACTCAATCATAGCTTTTGGCATTCAACATTATCATTTCTTCACTATATTGGCTTCTAACTTGATTTGGATAACGTCGCTTTGGTACATTGCTTGGTATGCCGACCGAAGCCGATTGGCTTATTTCTCTGGACGAAGCCGAATTGGCTTATTTCTCTGGACGAAGCTGAATTGGCTTATTTCTCCGGACGAAGCCGAATTAGGGACTCATCAAGTAGAAGAAGCCGATTGGCTTCTTCTCCTTTGTCAGTTGCCGTTTTTGTGTGAAAACAGAGCAAAACAAGTAGAAGGCGTTTGTCGGCGGGCCAAATCCCCAACAGACCACGGCCGAGCGCAGCCCAGCACTAGATACAGGAGCTCCAGGCTATTTCTGTTCTATTAATCGTTTGTTGATATTTACATACGTTTGATTTGCATTGTAACATTTGGATGATATGTTGTAGACCCAGATGCAGCAGATAGTAGAGGAGAGGTTGGCGGCCCAGCGACAGCAGTTAGAGGCCGATTTTCAGATGCGGTGGGCGGCTGAACAGGAGAAGGTGCAACAGATGTATGCGTGGATGCAGAGCATGGCCGCACAGCAAGGTGTGACGGGGCCAGTCATCCAATTCTCTCCACCGGTGGCACATCCTGGATCACATACACCTGTGAGTCACTTCGGATAACCTTCAAGTTTCATTTCTTAGAGTACCTAGAAGATTTAGAGAACTTAGAAGAATTTAGAGAATTAGAGAACCTAGCAGATTTAGAGAATTAGAGAACATAGAAGAATTTAGAGAATTAGAGAACTTAGAAGAATTAGAGAATTGTGAGAATTTAAAGAAATTATATAGCAAAGTAAATTTAGAAACTTTAGAAAACATTCACAAATTAGAGAATTGGAGAATTTAGAGAATTTAGTCCATTTATACAACTTATATTTTTATCTCATGACTTGTGATGTATAACTTGTCTAACACATGCATAATTTTCTCCTTTGTGCAGAACCAGTCGGCGGCATCCAATGACCCACATCAGGACCAAGATTTGTCAAATCCGTCGCACCAGTGGCCATCGTGGCCTCCTTCTTAGTGTTTGTTATTGTTCTTGTCGACTTATGTGATGGATGTGGTACCTATTTCTGGATTGTGATGGATATTGTGATGGATGTGCGTTTGTGATGGATATTGTGATGGATGTTGTGATGGATTTGCGTTTGTTATGGATATTGTGATATATTTGCGTTTGTGATGGATATTGCGATGTATTTGTGATATATATGTGATGACTGTGATATTTGTGAGTTGGGGGTACTTTTAACGCGAGAAAATAGAGAAAAACCAGCAGTTCTGGTCACTTTGCCGAGTGCTTTTACCATAGCACTCGGCAAAGTGACCATACAGGTGGCACCTGGGAAGTGCCTTTGCCGAGTGCATTTACCATAGCACTCGGCAAAGGGGCGAGGATTTGCCGAGTGCCCCACCTGGCACTCGGCAAAAAGGTCAGGGTTTGCCGAGTGCAAGCGGCCGGCACTCGGCAAAAGTACTTAGCTTTGCCGAGTGTCGTCAGTCGGACACTCGGCAAAGGTTGACTCACGCCGTTCAAACCTGGCCATCAGTCAACTTAATGCGCCGAGTGTGAAAATATGTTTGCCGAGTGCCCGTGGTTTGGCACTCGGCAAACAGCCCTTTGCCATCACTTGTTTGCCGGGTGCCTCTTTGCCGTGGGCTGCCCTCGGCATATATGTTTGCCGAGTGTATTGGGCCCTTTGCCGAGTGTCCCAGACACTCAGCAAAGGAGGGGTTTCCCGTAGTGTTTGCTTCTTCTCATGGTTGTCATAAACTGGATAGCGGAAAGGGGAAATAAGATATAGTATCAAATTTCACTAAATGTATTCAAGCCCGATCTGGGTCTAGTTTTGATTGCAAACTTTCCATAAACACAGAGTATGAAGTTCTGTCTCGTTTATTAGTACTGTCATTTAATTAACATCTTTTGAAGAGTTTAGATTTACTATTCTATGTATTTTTTAAGACATGACAAGTGATGTAGTTCTGTACAACAATGTCATTGTAATCCCCATTGCAGCTGCTTTTGCAAAGTTCGCAGAAAACCGATAAAATTGTCTCCCCGTGATGCCGCCGGCTTTTGCAGCTAGCTTAATTGGTCAAACATGTGCTTCTTTCTATTGCAGCTGCTCAATTAAATTTTTCAGAACCCAGTAACACTACTACAGAAAACGGTTGCAGGGGCGGTTTAGTGGGCATTTCCAGGGGCGGCGCCGAAATCCGCCCCTGCTGTTGGCTGCTAAAAACTGCCATTTGCAGGGGCGGGTTAGTAGACCGCTCCAGCAAACGAGTTTTCAGGGGCGGGTAATGGCATGGTCCGCCCCTGAAGATGGTGTTTCCAGGGGCGGGCCATGCCATCACCCGCCCCTGGAAATGCTACGGCACACAGCAAAGTTTATTTTTGCTGACCAGGAATAAATCGAAAAAAATAGCAAAAATAATTATTCTAATGTGGAAAGGCCCCCAACCGTCGCGCCATGTGGAAAGGCCAGCATTTGCAGGGGCGGCCCTTAGCTACAGTAGCGTGCATTTGTAGGGGCGCGTCGCCTTTTAGTCCGCCCCTAAAAAACCCCTGGCTCTTACAAATGTTTTCTGTAGTAAGAAATTAAGACCAGATGAGTGGAAGAGTAGTGGCAGCATGTTTTCGTTTTGTATGGTCTGTTTCTAATGCTAACCGCTCCTATATCGCCCGAATGGACTATCAACTATGGTGTATAGTGCGGGTTAAAAGATCAGACTGAAGAAAAAAGTGGTCACAGGGGCGCGTCTGAGTTGAAATCACTGGCTCGGTCTGGTTAAAAGATCGTACTGAAGAAAAAACTAGTCACAAGGGCGCGCCTGGGTTAAAATCAGCGTCCAACTGGGCCGAAATCGGCCCAACCAGTGGCCTCGAGGTAAAATTTCATTGAAAAGGAGGAGAAAAAAGGTCGGAATGGAGTTCGAACCATGAACTATAGGTGAAGTCCCACCGTACCTTGTCTGGTGATTCATGTGTGAAAGTTTAGTTTATACGACGAATATATAGCATTATCGAACCCGGTCCAACTGGCTGGTTCATTGGTTGGAGCACCGAACCATCGAACCAATGGCCTCACCGGTTCGATGACCAGTCCAGCTTTTTGTTCTTTGGAACCGGCTTCGGGAGAAGCTAGAGTAGATCCAGCTTTGATTATTTATTAGAAAAACAAATTGGTCTCAATTGGTGTTGCCAACTGGGACTAAATGTTTGTTTTAGACCACCCTTTAGTCCCGCATGTGTAGTTCCGGTTGGGAATCTGGGATTAAAGCCGGTTCCCAACCGGGATTAAATATCATTTTTGTAGTAGTGGTGGCACATTGCAGAGAACCATGAGTGCAGCCAGTGTTGCGGGATTGGGGAAGTTCGCATGTAGCCATGCCCTATGAAAGCAGGTTTTGACCGAACCTCTTCAACAAAATTCATGTCTCATATGTGGTTTGTGATCTTGAATTAAGTTGTTTGTTTTGCAAACGCCTGTGGAAAGGTGGAACATAAAACTGAGGCATTAGTGACTGAAACTCTCAAAAGGTTACAATAGATTTTTTATGTAGATAACAATGTTTGTACACCAATTGTGCCAATACTTCTGTAGTTCTTCATACTCAGAGTTGCACACAACGTGCTTACCATTCTTGTGATCCAGAGAAACTATCAAACAATAGCTTTTTTCCTGTATACTTCGTTTTTTGTCATGTATGCAGCTTGCCATGGCTTGTACTTGTGTTCACTTCTGCAACAGACATAGAAACTTTTCATGGGGAACAGTTTGGACATGTCATTACACTATTACAGTCCCAATTAGTGACCTAAACAGCTAAACTTAGTGACATGGGCATTTTCTGTCGTTAAATACATCTGGAATTGTCACTAATGTCTGTTTCTGGCATAGTGAGTCTTACTGCCTTCTGACAGTCCAGCCCATGGAGCATATATATAGAATTTTTGCTGAACATGGCTGCTCTATATATAAACAGTATCCACATTTGCCTACTACACTATGTAAACACTGTACTTTTTTAGGCATACATTCTATTCCTGACAGAGAGCACTAGCTATATGAATTGCTTGCTGATTCTTTGATTTTGAATTAGCAATTGGCATGAACGTTACGCCGTGGTGGAGTATCATAGCTAGACAAAGTTGCTCTGTGGGATTGAGTGGCATCAGGATGGCGTAAATTAACATGAATCGACCTCCCTGTGAATACAAGCACTACAGCTGGGGTTCAGTCTCTATAGTGCTTTGTGCCTCAGATACATGAGATGGGTGCTTGTTCCATGAAGTTGCAGTTTATCCTTAACATGCCATGGCTTCGTTAATAAGGCAGACGACATTGCCTGATAGGGATGTCGCAGAAGGATTAATTGTGGTCTGTTCCATGTGCACGCTGTAGAAGTTGTTCCATAGTAAGTTGTGTGCGTTCCAGTTCTCTAGACACTGCAAGTGGTCATGGAGCAAGTGTATAATCCTACTGTATTTGTTTCAGATAAAGAAAGTTTTCACTTGCCTAGAAATAAAAACTGCTGTTACCAGGCCACTCCATCGGGCTGCAGTTTCAAAAGTGTGCACCTGCCCTTGAATACGGATAATAGCAGCCTGCAAGAGAGGAGACTCACACGCTGAGCAGCTTGCTGGTAGTAAGTCGGTTTTTATAGTACCAGCCGACAATTGTAGCGTACCACTACGGACTAGGCTTATTGAGCGAATGTGAGAACTTTCGCAAGGCCTTCGATTGCTGCGCTCTCGCACTCCTGGCGCTCGCATTCTCGCCCTATGGCTATCGTGGTGAACAGCAAAGGGATGTAATGGGCTTAAATCCCTCTCGGTATGGAAACAAGGGTTTTGTTCAATTCCCCCAGTGGATTCCCACAAGTGGTGTATTTGAGCGATTGTTGTAGAAAAAAAGAGTTGAGTATGTTAGCGTCTACCTGTGGATTCCTTTGATGCTTGCCATAAAAGACATAGTGAAGTGAGCAAGAAAACGAGATGAAGAATTTTTTTTCATTTACTAAGAGCATATTAGCCATCATATTAGGATAATTAATGCTTAATTGCTAAGCAACACTATCTGTACTCATACTACCCAAGCTAACGAGAAAGATATATGCTAAAAAAACCAGAAAGATCTAGCAATTGATCTTTAATGGGTCCAATGTCAGTGGCATGGATTTATATTGCTAATCTTTAAACAACTCTAGCCATCTATCAGTGCATTTGCACTGGCTATCCATATACTGGTTGTTGTTAATGTTACATACTTCACCTAAATAAAAACAGGTGAAATAGATGCTGTATTGTTTTCTGGATGAGAAACCTTGTTGACTTTTGCTCAGTACTGTCACACCCTGAAATTTTGAATTTCAGGATGCGAATAGGAAGAATAATTAAACAACGTTTTTATCATAATTTTAAAAATTTGTCCAACATTTATTTTGTTGACAGGAAATTTAGTATAAGAAAAATAATTGTTTATTTTTCCAAAAGTTAATGAGTTTGATTTGAGTGTTGCATTCAAGCTCTTGATTTCTTTTGGTTGTGCTTGATCCCAAAATAATTCCCCAAATCGTACTCCAAATTCAAATCCTATCCAAAATCCTATTCAAATTTCCTATCCAAATTCCAATGCAATTTTCCAAACAAAAACCAAATTCTTTCTCTTTTCTCTATCTCATTTCGGCCCAAAACCAGCCCCTTTCCACTTTTGGCCCAACAGCCGGCCCAACCACCTCCTCCCTCTCTCACTCACAGACGAAGAGGCCCCACCCGTCAGCTTCATCTCCTTCCTCCCACCGGCCTCCTTCTTTCTCCCTCCCCAGCCGAGCACCTTCCCATGGAGCCCGAGCTCGCCGCCCGTTCTCCTCGCCGCTCGCTCTCCCTCCTTCACTAGCGCTCACGTTCAATACTCAGTGGCGCACTCGCAAAATCCCTCGTCTCCTCTCCCCGCAACTGCTCCTCCACCATCGTGCCCATTAATGGCCGGTCGCCGCCGCCCCTTCTCCTTCCCTCTTCCCCAGGGCAGCCCCGACTCCCCCTTCGGCCTATATAAGACCCTGCACCACCGCCCGAACCCCCTCGTCCCTTCCCCGCTCCAAAATCCCCACCGAAAGCTCTCTCCCGAACTCGCCGGAGTTCGCCACCGCCCCCTCTCGTCGCCGGCCATCTCCGGCACTTCCCCGACGCCAACAAACCCCCGTGGTGAGCTCCCTTCAACTCCCTCTTGCTCCCAGTGCAAGTCCCGCCTCTCCTTGCCGCTCCTAGCGCCGTGCAGTGGCTGCGCCGGCGAGTCCTCGTCGCATCCATGGCGGCGCCGCCGCCATGCCTCACAGCCGGCGGCCAGACCCCTCCTCCACCGTTCATTTTCAAATAAACGGCCCAGATCGAATCCAATCTCAGTCAATAAAACCACATACCGGTCAACAGTGGCCATTTTGCAAAAGAGCCCCTGCTGTTTTCCATAATTAACCCACCGTCCACCATATGTGCAAAATAATTACAACCATACCCTTTCCTTTTATGCTTTAAACCCTGAGTTTCTTCAACATATAACCCGCAGTCCATCCAAGCCCTTTTTGTAGAGCTAACCCTGAGCTTTAAGCCTTTTGCGAGCACTGTTTTATGTGTCTTGTGAAACTAGCTTGCTAACCCTTTTCGGCTATGGTTAATCACGTTTATGTCCTCAGTTTATCGCAGGTTAGCCCTTTATCTTGTTTTAGTCGTAGATTCCACGTTTTAGCTCCGTTTTAGTCCGTTCTTGTTTCGTTAGTCTCCGTTTAGCGCAAGCTATCGTTTAGTCTCGTTGTTTCGTTGTGTTCGTGTTTCTAAAGTTAAATAGAATATTAAATTGATTAATGAACATTCCACTAGTTTTCTAATAAAACTTGTTTAGGTTAATACCTCGATGTTTCATAAATTCTTGTTAATTTGACTAATATTAAATAAATATGTTTTTAATAATAATTTGCTTAGTTTAAACACGTCACATGAAATAATTTGATTAGATGCATCACATGTCTTTTATTTTAAGTTAATTGTTAAATGGCTTAATTCCTATGGAATATCTATAAATAAAATATGACTAGGTTTTACTTCGCTTTTAAATTTGAAAATAATTTGAATAAATCAACTTGGGTATTTCTTTGAAATATCCTTTTACACGTGCTTTTCTTTAATTAAAATAAACCAAGCATATAGTCTTTTGTGCTCTCATAATGCAAATGTGCGATAGTTGTCTTTTCAACCGTGCGTTGTTTTCAGCGTTTCTCCGAGCCCCGTCCTTTAGTGCATTCTTCTAAGCTTTTCTTGTTTGGTGTATTGTTCTTAGTTGTACTTCTTTGTTTTCTTGTATGTTTGTGCCCGATGATTGCTTCGAGTAGAAGGATCGTCGTTCGTTGCTTTCAAGATCAAGAATTCCAAGTGAGCAAGAGCAGCCAAGCAGTAAGAGTACCTTTACGTTGGAGAAAGGCAAGTGTCCCTAACCATCCTTCTATCTATGCTTTTAATATATCATGATGATGTTAATTGGAACATAGAGAACCACCCAGGAAAACAGTACAACCACGAGTACTATATGGCTCTGGTCTTGGCTGATTAATTAGAGATACGGGTGACTGGCAGGCCTTACCGAAAGGGCAAGAAGGGGGCCGGTGAAGGGGTCATAGCTCGGTCCTCTTGGAGGAGTAGCCTTTGCTAAGGTACGGCCTCATTAGGGAGGGTTATGGACCTCACCGCTGCCGAAACTCTAGCGGGCTGCTAGTTATCTGTGTGTCTTTGTAAAGGCCTCGTAGCGTCCCTATGCAATCACACCTCGGAAGTGTGGTATTGTGCCTAGCTAGCACAGCATGGTTGGGTTCAAAGTTCTTTGGAACTTTTACGCGTCTTGTAGTGAAAGTGTACAACCTCTGCAGAGTGTTAAAAACTGTTATAACAGCCGTGCTCACGGTTAAGAGCGGCCTGGACCCTCACATGATTAATAAACTTAAAGATGGAAATGAATCGATGTTCTGGTTATTTCTTGTGGCCTTACTGAGTACCAACCATAAGTGTACTCATCCTTGCTTACTGCTGCTCAGAAGGTGATGTGAAGTTTTTGAAGATGGTGCTAGGCGTACGCAACCCCCAGTCGATTGCCTGTGAATTGTTGGAGCCTTCGTTTCCAGGATAAGCTGTAACTCTGATAGATTGTAAGTTTTTGTATTGTTTTATGTGATACTGCTATTGTTTATCACTAATGAAGTCTCATATGTGTGAAAACTTAATCCTGGCACACATATGAATATCATTCGGTTTTGTCCTTAAAACCGGGTGTGACAGAAGTGGTATCAGAGCTGTATCGACTGTAGGACGTAAGCCTAGCTAGCAATGGTCGTTTCCTAAGGTTCTCCTTGATATCATAACTTTCCTTGACTTATCCTTGACATTTTCTGATGATTATTCTCAATCCTTGACCCTCTATTTTCCCCTTGATAGCTTACTTTTCATACTTGACCTTGGTCACTTACCTCTCCTTGTTTTGCCATCACTAAACCCTTCTCTTTTTACTTACCTGTACCTTGCTTACTCATGTGCTTTACCTTGATCATTCATCCCTGACCTTGAAATTGCTTTTGTTAACCCCTCCTTTATTGTTTTAACTCTCCTCTTTATTTCTCTTATATTGACACTTTGGACTCCCCTTGTCTTTATTTCAAAGTGGTTTTCTCATCTTCTCTTATATTAGGAAAAACAATAGATGCTTAGTACCATATGTCTTAACGCCTACCCAGGCCCAAGTGAAGAATCAAGCTACTAGGAGTCAAGTCAGAGCAATTGAAGGCTATGTCACACTCAAGATCAGGAACCATCAAGATCAAGAAATCAGATATCATGACCAAGGCCTTATAGGACCATAGGATCCCTTGCAGCCTTATTAACAACATTTAGCATCGTTCCTTGGCTATGTCTTGAATGGTGGAAGTTCTGTGTCTGCATGATGTTGCTTGTCTTTATGAATTTTGTCTGATTTGTCTCTTTGTAATGATTGTTGGTGTATTATGGGTCTTATACCTATGATGACATCAGTTGCCTAGCTGGGTTCTTCTTTTATACCTCCCTGAATCCTTGCCATCCTCCTTTCTCTCTACCCAATCCAATGACGGATATCAGAAGAAGAAAAAAAACCCGAAGGCAACAATATCAACAACAAGCATATTTCTATGTCATTGCCCGTGTTAGATGAAAGCAAGTTGAAGAAAGAGAAGCTCTTATCTCCATAACCCCACTATAATGATGATTACAAGAACAAAGAAGAGAAAGACTACAACATGATGATTCTACCCACGACACATGACAGATGCTGACATCAAGAATGCTCTGTTTCCTTTGTTACCCTTGAGCTATTCTCCTCTACCTCGTTTTAGCTAATAATCTTGATGAAGAAGATATCACAAAGTCCTCTGTCCATTCTTCTATTTTATTTATTTAGTCTTCAAATCGTATCTTTACCATTCAACCAGATGGCAAGCCCCAATAGAAATCATGAAGCCAATGAAGGTGGTCTCCACATTCCACACGTCGCTCCAATGAAGGATGTTACAAAGCAAGTCTCACTCCCTGGGAACCACAACGTTGTCACGAGTGATAACCATGCGGACTCGTCTGCTCCGTTGCCGCCAGCGTTTGACAAAGAGAAGCTATTAGCCATGCAGGCTCA
The DNA here is from genome assembly GCA_004135705.1 of Alloteropsis semialata. Lineage (NCBI taxonomy): Eukaryota > Viridiplantae > Streptophyta > Magnoliopsida > Poales > Poaceae > Alloteropsis > Alloteropsis semialata. The sequence goes on from CM014270.1 coordinate 24,842,168, forward strand.
AGTCTTGCAAGGACGGATGCAGTCCAAAACATCATCCCCTCATAACATGGAGATAACCAAATCAGGAGTTCCCACCGGACCAGTAAAGAGGCAAGTTGCTGAAGCATGGAACCGTCAAAAGAATAAGAAAAGTCATGGAGCGCCAAAGTTAATGATGGAGAGACAACATGAGGATATTAAAACTCCAGAAATATGTCAATGTTGTGAACATTATGGTAATCCATGTCTCCAGGTAAAAGATAGCCTAATGACAGCTGAAGCAAGACATCGTTATCATTTAGACATCAATAATCAGAAGAAGTTGTCTACCCAAGATCCAGTCATAAAGAGAGTTACTCAAGACGAAGATAGTGCTCAAACTATAGACCTCGATGATTGGAGTATCTCTTTCAAGGTATATCAACCCGATACAAACAAGCAATCCAAGAGACAAACCAGTAAAGCAAGCTAGGAGAAGATGGAATTGTCACAACCATTGGTAGACAACATTATTCAACCTAGCCAACCACAGCCTAAAGTTGTTCAACCTCCACATGACAGCTCTACCAATAAGAGTTCTGATGCACAAGCTACTCCACCAAGACTTATGGTGAAGCAGAAACGAAGTCAAGATGGACATATTAAAAGACCATGCTTCGGATGTGGTGAAAAAGGACATTATGTCAATAAATGTCCAATAAAGCGTAAAATGACCAGGTCCACTGATGCAAGTTTATATTGCCTTAAGTGTGGAGAAGATGGACATCTTGCCAGTTGGTGTGCAAAACAGGATGATAATCAAGTGGTGTTAGACTAAGTATCCCGAAAGTGTTTTCATGTTAGTTGAGAAGAAGCAAGTATGTTTGAGGATCTTATGTAATAAAGAATGATCTTGAAGAAATTTATTGGATGCTACCTACCAAAACTCTTGTTTCTTGCTAGCCTGTTTGAATCTCGGGACGAGATTCCTTTTAAGGGGGGTAGTGTTGTCACACCCTGAAATTTTGAATTTCAGGATGTTAATAGGAAGAATAATTAAACAACATTTTTATCATAATTTTAAAAATTTGTCCAACATTTATTTTGTTGACAGGAAATTTAGTATAGGAAATATAATTGTTTGTTTTTCCAAAAGTTAATGAGTTTGATTTGAGTGTTGCATTCAAGCTCTTGATTTCTTTTGGTTGTGCTTGATCCCAAAATAATTCCCCAAATCGTACTCCAAATTCAAATCCTATCCAAAATCCTATTCAAATTTCCTATCCAAATTCCAATGCAATTTTCCAAACAAAAACCAAATTCTTTCTCTTTTCTCTATCTCAATTCGGCCCAAAACCAGCCCCTCTCCACTTTTGGCCCAACAGCCGGCCCAACCACCTCCTCCCTCTCTCACTCACAGACGAAGAGGCCCCACCCGTCAGCTTCATCTCCTTCCTCCCACCGGCCTCCTTCTTTCTCCCTCCCCAGCCGAGCACCTTCCCATGGAGCCCGAGCTCGCCGCCCGTTCTCCTCGCCGCTCGCTCTCCCTCCTTCACTAGCGCTCACGTTCAATACTCAGTGGCGCACTCGCAAAATCCCTCGTCTCCTCTCCCCGCAACTGCTCCTCCACCATCGTGCCCATTAATGGCCGGTCGCCGCCGCCCCTTCTCCTTCCCTCTTCCCCAGGGCAGCCCCGACTCCCCCTTCGGCCTATATAAGACCCTGCACCACCGTCCGAACCCCCTCGTCCCTTCCTGCTCC
>CM014270.1:24871769-24892230 GCA_004135705.1 Alloteropsis semialata
AAAAAGGACACTGATTCTGGCGGGTATTTCATATTTGAACAGTTACAAGTTTCATCCATCGCACCATAGTGATTCTCAGGACATCTGTGGTGTATGAAATTCATCGGTCTTAAGCAGCTTAGGGGCGACCTCATACATAACTGAGGCGGTCATAAAAAGAGGCCTTAGGCCTAAAAGCTTGAGACCGGCCTCAAGCTTGAGACCCGGTCGTAAGGAATAAAAAAATCTCATGCAGGAAAAGAAAGGGAAGCAATCAGGAGAGAATGAAGCAGCAGCCGTGGGCGGCTGTATCTTGCACGGTGGCGGAGGGCAGCACTCGGGCGGCGCAGATGGCCGCAGCTCGTGCCGGCAGAGGGCACGGCTTGGCACACCGCGGCTGCAGCTTGCGTGCTTGCGGAGAGCGGGGCTAGGTACCTGGATTCGGATACCAATCGGATATTTAATCTTCGAATCCGAATATCAAACTATTCATTTAGTGTCTAAACCCCCTTGGACGGACGGAAGGAAAATATCTCTATCGTTTTCATTCCTACTAGTTCCCCGGGTCTCCACTACACATGGATGCTCTCGGCCCATATCTCAACATCAAACACCTCGACGGTTGGCGCGGCTTCAAGAAGACAAGACCATCATCCATACAAGATCAAACTCTAAGAATATTATTTTGAACGAAAAAAAATCTTAGAATATGTCTTGTATCGAGAGCTTCCTTAGCCTACTGGACACGGTGCAGAGCTGTTTCCCTTCTGGTTGTAACCAAACGTTCTCTCCTTGGAAACTCGATGTTAGGCTATGCAGAGCCGTTGTGGCACCTCTTAGAACATCGCTTAGCTTTAACTCGAACTTGAACCCTTGAAACTTAACACTTACAGGGCATATGAGGCGCAAATCCGTGGGGGATGGGACAACACCCAGCGACAAGGGGGCATCTGGACAGATCCAGCCATCCCAGCAGAGCCGTTCTAGTTTTGGAAGGTGCAGCACCTCAAGTTTCCACAAGCAGCAGACGAGCTCCAGCACCTATCTTCCATGTCGAGAGCCGTCCCATGTCGCAGTTGGAGAGGAAGAGACAAGAGACACCGGAGCTGCTTGCAGCAGTCAAACAGGAGGTGAGATGCAAGTGCAAGTCCCGTTGAGCAAAGCAAACATTGTCTAGTCACTAGTCAGAGGCTTGTGAGGCAGTGGATCACACTAGGATATATAGGCGCTGAAGAAGCCATGCATCAACGACGGAGCATGTACTCATCGTCAGGCAGCATGGTGAGGCTATCTTCATCCTCCCCTTCCAACCCCACCACGCCCCCCCTCTCCCGGACAAGCACTACGCGACAACCCCCCTGCGTGCTCCGGTAAGGGCGACATGTCCCCCGCCCCGCCACCTGCTTTCTTTTCTGTTGAAGCGTCAGCACCTGTGCGGCAGGAGGCCGCGCTGTCGACCGTCGGGGAGCTCGACCCAATCCAGGTGGGGGCCCGGGAAGAGACGGCCCCACTGCTTGCGTCATCACCACTACTGGTGGAGGTCCCCGTGTGTTCGGCCGCTGAACCTGTTGAGGTCGTACCGGCCCAGGGAGGCCCGCCTGTGGAGAAGGAAGATGGGCCGGCAACTGAGTCTTCTCATCCATTGTCGCCCAGCATTCAAAGGCCCGGACAGCCCGCGCTGTCTGTTGATCAGGACGACACTTCACTGGAAGCGGTACTTTTCCCTGATGCCGCCGCGGTCGCTTTGCCCGCCTCACCTGATCATAATGCCTTTGTCACAATGACTAGAGACTCGGGGCTCGCTCTACCACTTCATTTGCCTGATGATGCTTCTACGCCAGTGAAGGCTAATGTAGCTCATTTCGCGTCTGATTTTTGTAGGCCGGTCACTCTGGGTGTTCTGGCGATGACGCCGCCACGGCGCAGGGCTCGGTCACCGCCGGCTCTGTCAACGCCACGCATACGGTGAAGCGAGAGGCTGGCACAGAAGTCCAGACAACGAGCCACGAAGCCAGCGCTGCAGGCTCAAAATGTGCTAATGAAAAGGCTAGGTATTTCCTCAAGCAAAGGACCATTAGATGCGGCTGCCTTCCAAAGGTTTCTCGAGGTCTTCACCGCAACAATGACTCCCTCGCAGTGTGAAGCACTGGACGCCATCTGGCCGGGGAGCGGGCCGTCGTTCACGACGGCTGGGTCAGAAATTGAGCCTTGAGCTCGTATGTCTTTCCTGGTCGTTCTATTTGTCGCAAATTGTTTCCCCATGAATTGTGAGAACATCCTCATTTGGAATGTCCAGGGTTTGAACGCTAGAGCTAAACGGAGCATGGTTAGAGAAGTGGTCGCTCAAGAAAGAATTACGCTTATCACTCTGCAGGAAACTAAGCTTAATGACTGCGATGACGCCATGCTAGTTGAGATTGTAGGAGTGGGTTTTGATTTCCTGGCTTTACCGGCCTCCAACACATGTGGCGGTGTTATCCTGGCGTGGAAACGGGATACCTGGACGGTCACTTGCCCGGCCATAAGGGATTTTTCCTTGACTGCTCAGGTGTCCAGGAACGAAAGCGATGAGGAATGGTGGATGACCTGCGTGTATGGCCCTCAGGGTGACCCGGACAAGCTCCGCTTCCTGGAAGAGCTGCGTTCGCTGCGCGCGACATGTTCTGGTACGTGGCTGCTCTGTGGTGATTTCAACCTTATTTACAAGGCCGAGGACAAAAATAATGCACGCCTCAATCGTCGCATGATGAATCATTTTCGACGGTTTTTGGAGGACTCCGAGCTCATGGAACTCCATTTGCAAGGTCGTCTGTTCACGTGGAGCAATGAACGGGAAAACCCTACTCTTGAGCGTATTGATCGGGCGTTTGTTAATTATGATTGGGCTTCCCTCTACCCAGATCATAGTCTTTCGGCCCTCTCGTCTGAAAGTTCGGACCATGCTCCTCTATTGCTGCGTACAAGCTGCGCCATCCGGTCCTTTAGACGTTTCAAATTTGAAAATATTTGGCCGCGGTATGAGGGATATCTGGACACAGTTGCGGCGGCTTGGCATTGTCTGTGGCCGGAAGCTGATACATTCCGGGTGCTTGATTATAAGTTGAGAAATGTCGCGGTCGCCTTGCAGAGCTGGAGTGCAAAGCACGTTGGGAATGTCAGGCTACAGCTAGCAATTGCAAAAGAACTAGTGTTTCGGTTTGATCAAGCACAGGAGCATAGGCAGTTGGCAGCCCATGAACGAGAGTTAAGGAACAAGATGAAGCATCGTTGCCTGGGTCTTGCATCCCTCTTATGCACCATCATGAGCCAGCGATCCCGCATCACCTACCTGGCCGAGGGAGATGCAAACACCAAATTCTTTCACTTGCAGGCGTGTCACCGTAGCCGTAAAAACCACATTACTAGCCTCAAGGTCGGTGACATGGTGGTGGTGGATGATGATGCTAAAGCAGATGCCATTTTCCAACACTTTGATGCTATACTGGGCAAAGGCGAGGCCAACTCGATATCCCTTGACTTTGAGCGGTTGGGCCTGCCGACTTTAGACTTGTCATCAATGGATCACTGCTTCACGGAGGAGGAAGTTTGGCAGACCATACAGGATATTCCGGTAGACAAGGCTCCAGGACCGGACGGTTTCACAGGATTGTTCTACCACACTGCTTGACCCATCATCAAGGAGGACATCATGAGAGCCTTTTAGGCACTTTGGTCGCTTGACAGTAGAAGCCTCTACTTGGTTAATCAAGCTTACATGATCCTCCTTCGCAAGAAACCAGATGCGTCATGCGTCTCAGATTACCGGGCAATAAGCTTGATTCACAGTTTCGCAAAGCTTTTCACGAAGGTGCTTGCTAGACGCCTGGCCCCCCACCTCCAACAACTTGTGCGGCATAACCAGAGCGCTTTTATTAAAGGCCGGCTGATTCATGAAAATTTCAAAGCGGTTCAACTATCGGCGAAGCTGCTTCACCGAACAAAAACCCCGAGAGCTTTAGTAAAAGTGGACGTCGCTTAGGCCTTTGATACGGTGAGCTGGCCTTTCCTCCTCGCGGTGCTACGCTACATGGGATTTTCTCGGCGCTGTATCAATTGGATCAACGCGTTACTATCTACGGCTAGCACAAAAATCATTGTTAATGGCTCCCCAGGCCGGTGGATTTGCCATGCGAGAGGGCTTCGTTAAGGAGATCCCTTATCCCCGTTGTTGTTTGTTCTTGCTATGGAAGCCCTCAATGCGTTGCTGAGAAAAGCTGATCAGGTTGGATTGTTGAAAATTTTGGGGCCGCGACAGATCAAGGAACGCGCCTTTTTCTACGCTGATGATGTTGTGTTGTTCCTGTCTCCGAAGCAGCAGGACCTGGTCGCAACTACTGCTATTTTGGACATCTTTGGACAGGCCGCCGGGTTCCACACTAATCCACACAAGTGTGCTATATCACCAATTCAATGCGGTCTAGAGGAGACTGTCACTTCACTTCGGTTCTTCCCGGGGCACTTGGAATCATTCCCATGCAGGTATCTAGGCATTCCACTGGGGATCAAGAAATTGAAAAAGAACGACCTGCAACCGTTGGTTGATCATGTCTCCCAGGGACTACGAACCTGGCAAGCAAGGTTGATGAGCCGAGCTGGACGGGCTGTGCTGGTAAAGGTTAAGTTGTCGGCGGTCTCCATCCATACAGCCATTGTAGTAGCGATCTCTCCATGGGCGATTGCAAATATCGACAAAAGGCGGAGGGCATTCTTATGGAGGGGCACTGAAACGGTCTTAGGAGGGCAATGTATGTTGGCGTGGCCACGTGTGTGCCGACCACCTAACCTAGGTGGTCTTGGTTTCATCGATCTCAAGATCTTCGGATACGCGTTAAGGATGCGATGGTTGTGGATCAAGAAATCGGGCGAGGACAGACCTTGGTCGTTGCTGCCTGACAATGTCGAGTACCCGGTACAAGCTCTGTTCCATCAATCCACAACCATGATCGTGGGCGATGGCAGCAGAACCTTATTTTGGACAGACAGATGGTTAAATGGTCATTCCATCTCCAAGCTTGCTCCATGCCTTCTTCAGGCGGTCGGTCCACGAATTCAGAATTCCAGGACGGTGGCCGAGGCGTTGGAAAATCGTCGCTGGGTAAGAGACATCACAGGTGCTCTGACAGTGCAGGTGCTGCTGGATTACTTGGACATCTGGGAACTGCTTCGCGGTGTCATTCTTGACCCAACGATTGCAGACCGTCCTCACTGGAGATGGACCGCGGATGGCTCCTTCACCACGGCATCGGCATATAGGGCATTCTTCGTCGGACAGTACGTCATGCCAGGAGCGAAGATCCTACATAAGACTAGAGCGCCAGGGAAATGTAAATTCTTCGTTTGGCTGGTTATCCATGACCGCTGCTGGACAGCAAGTCGCAGGAGGAGGCACAACTTGCAGGACGATGACAGTTGCATCTTCTGTGATCAGGCGCCGGAAACAATCACCCATCTTTTATGTGCCTGTACATACAGCAGGGAGGTCTGGTTCTCGCTGCTGTCGCCCGTAGGGTGGCAACACCTCATGCCGGATCAAGGAGAGTACTCGCTGCCAAACTGGTGGTCGACGGCCCGGAAAAGGTTGCAACGCACGGAGCGTCGGAGCTTTGATTCGCTGGTAGTTCTAACATCTTGGATGCTCTGGATTGAAAGAAATACCCGCACTTTCAGCAGGCAGGAACGAATGGTGTTGATGCTGGTTGAGGCAATCAGAGAGGAAATTAAGAGCTGGGTTGAGGCCAGGTTCACGACAATTGCTCCGGTAGCTTTAGCTTTGGGGATTTCTTTGGGTCGCGAAATAGTTGCTATGTAATTAAAACTTTTAGAAGGAACTTGCGCTCGTCATCACCTCCGATGACCATGCGGACTAGGTTGTAATATTTCTTCTCTTCTTATTGAAAAACGTGCCAAGGCACGGTCGCGCAAAAAAAACTCCATGAATGATCTTGCAGGTGTTACCACCTCAAGGATCCAGAGGGCAGAGCTCGAGTTTATGCACAGGCGCTCGAAGGCACGATGCTGTTTTCTCCCAAGGACTTGACGACCGAGTTGTAAAGACTCGAAAGTCGAAACTCGAGTCTATTTATGATGATGGTAGGCTGGTAGCCCTCCTAATTTGACTCGAAAGCTATCCCGAAATCATACGAGTTCTGAAATGCACCGTGAAAATCTGACAGAGTTATCCCCTGAATTGCACTTTTCTTTGAGGGGTAATCAGGCATGGGGGTTCGGCGGAATTCCCAATTGTTTGGAAACTAAACTGCATCCGCAGCATTTGTGAAAATATTTAATTGGTGTACCATCCAGCTTTAAATCTTTATACACATTTGTTAGTGTAATATAATAAAAACTCTATACACACTAGAAAACCAGGAGCGGCGTTGCCGCTCCATCACTTGAGTGGGCCAGCTTACGGGATGCCATAATCGAATTTTCCATTTGTTCATAGCATTGGTAGCATAGGCATAGATATGTATCATTAAAATTCCTGCTTTCCTTTGATCATTTCTGTTGATAATGTATGAACAGATGCATCTCCATATTACAAAGGTCGTTGCCAGACAATATGAATAGAATTTGATGGTTACTAACATTTGGAAATTAAATAAGCGCATTATATTGTTGATAAATATTGTACTCTCTTTTTCTACTGTTGTGCAACACAAAAGGCCTCTGCATCATCAATCCACACATAATCTGTATTCTGTACTTTACAAAGCCAGTTACGGAATATCCAACATCAAAATGAAGTATTGGAAACCAAATGATCATATACATTTCCTGTTTGGCCGTACAATCAAATTCCCAGTGCATAATGTATTGACATAAATACGTAATGTGTATGGAAATAGTAACACAACTTGTTCATTGTTCTACTCTCAGCTTGTATTTTATCAATAATAACTTATAGGACACTCTTTGTTTTGGGTCTATCAAAAAGACCTTCATCGATAGTACATTGTTTCACAAATAATAGCAGTTGAAAACAGGCCTGGCAATAGATCAGTTTATTGAATTGAGTTAATCTTGTGCTGTAATTATATGACAACAGTAAGCTAATAACTACAAAACAGTAAGCATTGCATCTAGTATTACTCAAATGCTACTAGTGCATCAATCAATGTTCAGGTGCTAATAGAGCATAATTTCCATGGGATTTGAACAAATGCAGGATTTCCGCACTGTGCAGAAATTCAATAGAAACTATAGTTTAAATGCAGGCCACACAAATATTGAGAAATTGAAGTGTTTAATTGTTTACTAGCATAGAGTGAAAGCACAACTTGAATTGCGACATGGCAGGAACATTGAAGGTATCAAACATGATATGTGTCATCTTCTCCCTGTTACCTTTGGGGTTCAAAGGAGCTTTGGTGAGCAACACAGGGTGCTCCTCAGGAGCAACAGGGAGCTCATTGTAGAAAGTGTGATGCCAGATCTTCTCCCTATCATCCTAGTTGCTCACAGTACCATGCTCGATCGGGCACTTCAATTTTCGAGCATCTTTCTTGGACTGCCTTTTCCCAGGCATATACATCCTTCTGCCCCATCCCTACCATCACACCAGTGTGGCGAGAATGACCAACAATGCTAGGGAAAACAGCCCTTAGTGCAACATTACCGGCAAATCCTGCCTGCTTACGAAATTCAAATTGTTATAATTGCAGTGGGAGAGGAAATATGTGACCCTAGTCAAGGGATGCAGATCCTAACCTTGAGCATTCCAGTTCCATTGCCATAGACAAGAGGCTGGGTATCCTGACCGTCAGCCATTTCCTACGGTTACTCTGCAAGAGATAGCATAAAAGGGGTATAAGTTAACGGTAAAGGTGTCCTGCTAGATAATTAATCAGATGTGCAGTAGGAATCAGTAAGCATTGTACACATGAACTGAAGGTTTTAGATTAGTGCCATGCATCTAGATGTCATTAACAGCAAAATATGTACAGAGCTTACTTTCAGGCTAAAGTGAGATCCATTTCACTGACTAGGATATTAGTTATGAACTAATCAGATAACATGTTCATGAAATGTTGTTTCCGACATTCATAAAATACCTTAAGTATCATAACCAAATACTGATACGGTGAATTGAGCCTTTTAGTTTTGCTCAGTAGCTACATTGTAATGGATAGTATAGTAGTAATACATTAAATATTGCTTAATCATTTCCTTGATTGGAGGATAAGGCAATGGAGGACGGACTAAATGAGTAAGAAGCATATATAAGGTCGTTGGCAAAGGTCAGGCAAACAAATTGTTAAGAAAGACTTTCATCGCTTTACTGCATAGTAACCTGTTACAAAACTTTCCTCGTTTTACTGCATCACATAACCTGTAGGCATCGATTAAGTAATTATTGTAGTAACTCGTATAAGGAGATGCAACTGATGAATCAAGCATTATAGAAATTGAGTATTACTTAGGTTGCAAGCATGAAACAGGAATCGCAAGCAAAGAACTCTGCATATAATTTAACTGATGCTAACAGAGCATAGTATATATAGTTTTTCAAATGGTTATTGGATTGTCATTTGATCAGGAATCATGTAAAATCATGATTAACCAAGGAAATGTATCCATTGCATTTTGTGTGCATGATCATGTGACATATAAAGCCCTGGACCATTGTTCTGCACTGAGGGATTCTTGGTTGGCATTCTGTCGAACAGGTGAAGAGCGAAACAGACATCTCACAGTATAGCTCTAGCATATGCGTCTTTGCTTTTGCTTCTGGCTGCTGATTGAAACTTTAGTTTGTTCGAGGTTGGGAGCGCTAAGAAGACGAAGTGAGCAAGTGGGGTGCGGCAGAGCAGAGCAGAGAGGGGCGCTCGCAGGCAGGCTGGCACCGATGAAGGTAGCGAGACGGGTGGACGGAGTTCAGTAGAGGGGTGAATGGTACTTACGGATGAAAACAGAAGAGAATTGCCCGGCCGGCACAGGGCCGCCCCAAGCCAGGGCCCAGTGTTCATCCTTCTTGGTGGAGCACACTAAGGCGGCTACTCCTCGTCGCCCTCGCGTACGAAGAACGGGAAAGGCGGGTGACCATGATGTGGGGATGCACGCACCTATGACGGAGAGCACCAGCTGTTCCTAGCGCCCAGCATGCTTTAGGACGGCGCCCGCCGGCCGAGGCGATGGTCGCGGGCTCGCGGCAACAGATGGGAACGCCGGCCTCGGGCTCCACCGGGGCGGCATTCGAGATGGCTCTGGCGCTAGACAAGTTGAGGCAGAGGGGGGAAGGGAGGGAGGGGAGCCGGGATGGCGGGCAGGCCACCTCTTCCACCCCAGCCTATGCGGCGTGGGGAGCCCAAATCGCCGCTCAGTGCTGGAGCCGGCCGTGGCAGCAGCGGCCACCCACTCATGGAGCTTTTCCTCCAACCTGATGGTCACGGAGGCGGCGCGCGCGGCGGAGCGGAGAGCCCCTGGGCCCTGGCGGCGTTGCTGTGCTGCAGGCGGGGGTGGGCACAGCGCCGAAACGGTTGCGGGAGAGTGGTGTTGGCGGCAGGCGGAGGATGGAGGTGGGCAGAGGTGGCAGCCATCTCGTCGCTAGATGGGGACGGGCCGACGGGCCGGCGAGCTTCGCGATGGTTCGGGTCCGCGACGAAGTGGGCGAGGAAGCGCCACCGGCGGCGAATTCGCTAGCGCAGCATCCTGGCGGTCCGAGGAAGATCTGACGGCGGCTAAGAAACTTGATGACGTGGCCCAATGAAATGCCGGTTTATTCCCAGGCTTTCGTCAAAGAGAGATTGGATTGGTTCCTTATTACTGGGAAACCACATCGCTTTATACCTAAGAGGAATCCAATATAACCCAGGTGAGGAGTCCAATATACAAAGCCAAACCAAACTAACTTGTAAATGATACTGCTACTCCTGAAAGAAAATAATTACTTCCTGGTAAATTCTAATTTGTAACATGACTTTTTCAGGATGGATATTTAGAACAACAGAGTAGTCATAGATAAATATGTTCATCCAGATCAGCCAATGGCTTCGACAAATAAAATATAATGTATGCCACTATAATTAAGTCGTTGTACCTGCAGTGCTACCATTATATGTTATTCTCATCACTTGTTTGGTTGCTAAATGCTGAAAACAATAGAAGGAACAGCAAACAATATAGCTGAGACTTTGTCTCATGTTCCTTATAGAGTAGAGAGGTATATTTGCAAAATATCGATGGAAAATGTGAAAGTGGCTAGAAATATCCTAGATTCCTAGCTCATTATTGGAGATCGACTGCTAAACTTAAAAGATTTATTTACAGCTGGATGCAATCAACGGCTACACAATGTAATTTTACAGCATGCTATCGAGATGACGGTCCATGATCTCTGATACTGTCTCCAAGAAGGTTTCCTCGCTGGTCTCTGGAAGTACAGAGCCCTCTGCTTCCTCGATCAGGGCCTCAATTTCAGATTCTCTATTCACCGTTTCCCTGCACATGATTCTGCCAATGTCATAAGGCGTGAGGCCCCTCTCTGCACCCTTCTTCAGGAGCATGGTGCTCACATGAAGAACACGTGCACACTGAGAAGAGAGCTCCCACCCATGGAACTTGAGCAATGCAATGTCTTTGCCAGCATCAAGTGATTCGATGTGTGCTAGGGTCTCGGTACTGAAGGGCTCGCGTGCTTGGGGCCAGTAGAGCCACTCAAATGTGCAATCTTCAAACTGAAAAGGAAAAGGGCAATAGAACTTTCATTAATTAGCCCAAATCAAACATGAAAGGAACTGATTACAACAACAAATATTGCTTAGCTAACGATTTCTTGAACCGACATTCATATTTGGAAAGAATGCACAACATATTTAAAGTTGTAATAAAGAGAGTGAGTGTAGTATCAGATGTGTAACAAAGTATTAAAAGGGGGCTAGATATTAGTAATCAGATGCCTTACAGAAATAGAAACATTTAGCTAAATAAAAAATGAGATTAATAAATTAAGACATTGCTGAAACTTTTATAGTTTGCTGTGCTAAAAAAATAAACCAGAGTATGGTGAGCTAAACAGTAAAAACACATACCTTCTCTGGTAAGCAGTATCCATGATCAATCGGAACCAACTGCATGCGATCTCCATCTTGGCATAATAGTATGTTCCCTGCATGACGATCAGCATTTGCTAACCTAATATCTAGCACGGCAATTTTCTGAACCTCCTTGACAGGAAAAGTTTGAGGCCCCATGTCCTCACAACTTCCCTGATTCTCCACAAACATCTGCAATGATCCAATTTTAAGCTCCTTCCCCATATGGAAAGAACGAACCAATGCAGTGGGAGGTACACCAGCAAATCCAGTAGCACCATCGGCTATGCAACCATCAATTGGGTGGTCCAGAAGATATGCTGCAACCTCCCTTAGTGCGCCTTCCCCGACTCGTGTACCCCTTTTCAACCCTTCACCATCAACTGACAAAGGAAGACCCCTGGGGTTGTTCTCTGCCATCGGTTCCTCATCTATAGGCTTGAACACTGCAATATTACTTTCACCTGATTTATCCTTCAAAAATAGACTCCACCTGAACCTTCTGCTGACATGACAGGAAGGTATCCATTTTCCAGACCAGCAATAGTTGTGTCAATCATTTCCATAATGGCAGGAGAAAGCTTCACCTTTCTATTAACGATAATTGGCTCAACAGGTGCACGTCCATGCTTAGCAAGTTGACTATGACTATAGTTTGAGGCATCTGTGCAGATGTTTCCTTCGTCTTCGGGGTTAACAACTGTAACAACAGTTTCGTTATCAATCTTCTGCGTTAGCACCTTTGCTGGGTGGCGGATAAACAAGTGAATCACCGCATCACCCTTCTTGGCAATATCAGTGATCAACTGGTGATCCTCGAGCTCCTCGTCACCAAGTACAAGCCGTTGGTCCTTTAGGCTCTCGATTTGCTCCCCGGTCTCAGCAGCGATCTTATCCTTGAGGCACCCAACTTTGGAGGCACTCTCCACCTGGAACTTAAGCTTCTTCCCATTGGCAGTCTCGATCGTTATCACACGGAGTTCAGCCAACCGGACAACTAGGTGAAGAACATTGCCATCAGCAAGCCCATAGTCCTTGACACGGGATCCATTATTTCCAAGCTCATGCCCACCGAACACAAGCCTTTGCTTTGTCACGACAAAGCCCTTGAACCGCTGGATCCGGAGCTTGACAGAGGCGACAGACTCTGAATCCAGAACACGCATAGGCAGCAGTGGCATGCCCGGCACGGCGAGGAAGATGAGAATCGAATCCAGTGGCTGCGCCCCGAACAGACATTGTGGCACAACGGCAAGCTGGTCCTCCAGGGGGCTGAGCGTTGCGACACCCGCTGCCGACATTTTCTTCTTCGTTGATTATTCCCAACTGGTGATGCAGCAGAGAGGCACAGATCACTATCAGCGAAACACCAGCTGAGCCAGGAGCCGAGCTGTTTACACCACGTGTGTCGGTGTAAACCATGTAGTCAGTAGAGACTAGAACAACAATCCCTAGGGTTTCCTCCGGTCAACAAAGAAACCCTAGGGGGCCACCGCTACACGCCTCCGCCCGCGCCTATTGTCCCATCTGGCCCTCTATTGAGTTGAATTTAGTTGTTCCTGCATGCACAGAAACGCAAACACAATAAAGGTCAGCGATCGACTGGGGTTTACAGAAACAGGAATTCGACAAAACATCGAAAGCATTGAGGGATTTCTTACCGAAACCAGTGGGATTGGATGAAGGCAGCGTGAATCCTTGCGCTGCTACTGCCGCTCCAATAATCCCAGAACGCATCTGCAAATCCCCGAGAAGATAAGCTACAACTAATAAAGTCACCTAACTCACTTTCAAGGAACTATATACACACTATATATATACAATTCCTAGAACTAGTGTTACCATACACTTCTAATCTAACTTTATGCGGCTAACTCGAAACTGGAAAAAAATAAAAGGGAAAAAAAGGCCTCGTTGGAGGGAGCGATTCGTCACCAGGGTTATTTTATAGCCGAGAGATCGACCCGGGGAACGGCAATCCCTTCGGTGTCCGTCTCCGACTCCACCACAGCCCCCACATCCACGGATCGAATGGCCACACGGAGGGGAACAATCGGAATCGATCTTACCCGACGGGCGGGGCGGGCGGCGGCGCCCGATCCGTTCCGTTCGGGAACGAAGCCGCCGGCCGGGGCGTTTCGAAGTGGCGGCGGACTCGGAGAGAGCGGGGTGGTCTCCGCTCGCGGTTATATACGGGCGCCGAGCCGCCGACGCAGCTGGGGTTTGACGGTGGGTTTTGACTTGTCCACCGTGATGGCGTGATATTGGAAGGAGGAAAGGAGCCTACGTCTACGTGGGGGACAAGTTCGGACTTTAATTCGTAGAGCACACGCCACGTTTTGCTGGTTACTGCGTGGATGACTGGACGGTTTTGCCCCTCGACCGCGATGGGTTGCGGGTTTCTCGGTGATCCACACCGCTGGCAAATGCACGGGTTGGCTTTTACCATTCACGTGTAAATATTAGTCGCGCACAATCTGATGACCAGCTCAAGCTATTCTATCTCTACTCCTATAAAGAACTTTTTGTCCCCGTTTTCTGTCCGTCGTAGGTCCTTTCCCCCGCGCGGTTTCCGTCCACCCGTGGCCACCCCTCCTCTCGATGTTTCTTTTGGCGCCGACATATGGGCCCTCGCGTTCTCTCATCCGAAAATCACGGAGCCTCCCCTCCCGATCCTGCTACACCGCCGCTACAACCTCCCTCTCCACACTGCCGCCTCCTCGCTCGACCCCTCCAACTCCGGCCCCGATGGATCTCTCGCCGCTCTCCCACCAGGCGCTCTTCGCCGCGGTCCGATCCGCCGACGCGGGTACCATGCGCGCGCTCCTGGCCGAGGCCGCAGGGACCTCCCTAGCCGCGCTCGTCGCTGCGCAGGCGGGCGTCGGCCCGGGAAGCGGTCCTGCACCGGTGCTCCCCTACCGGCGAGCGTTCCCGGTGCTGGCAGCGCGGCATGGATCTGGCGGCCGGCCCTCTCCCTTCCCTTCGGCGGTGATGAAAGAAGAAACCACCCGTCCTCGCCGTGCAGACCGCCGCGGTGGGGCGGTGCGCCGTCGAACCACCGGCTCTTAGAGGAGCACGGAGCACCTGCCCTCGCTCCCGCACGGCCTTCCGCGCATCCGCAACCTGCAGGAGCTCCACGCGCAGCTCCTCAAGCAGGGACTCCATCGGGATCCGGGGGCTGCGTCTCATCGCCTCATACGCGCTCCTCCGCCGGGTTGAAAGTGCATCTAGGCCTCCATGTGGGTTTTGGTGAGTTTAATGACAAAATGATTAAAGGTCTAACTTGTTTGTCTAAGACTATGAGCAGGTTGTTGTTGGTACATTCATAGTATCATGATTTAATTATATATGAAATGAATGTTATTTGGCTCATAATGTGAAAGGCAAGCAAGTGTGTGATCTCCTTGTGCATAAATAATGAATGACAAGCATGTATGTTGATACATTATGGACAAGTCAACCAAGGCATATCTATGTGGTTCCAATCTATGAGAAAGCTTGTTGATATATGAAGGGATCATTCAAAGTGGAAATTGCAAGGCTCCATGTATGTACACCGAAGTGACATATGGTTATGTGACATACGTTGGTCTTCAATTGGAAGCTTGCAATTCATGGGATATTCTTTATCAAGTCAAAACAAGCAATAATGAAGCAATGACTTGGAGATATGCTATGTGGGTCTCCAAGAATATGAGATGATTTATTTGACAAAGAAGAATGATATGCAAGACTTCTTGTATGAATGATAAAAGGACATGAGCATATGTGTTACATATTGGTCTTCAATTGGAAGCTTGCATTATGGATATTCTTTATCAATCAAGAACAAGCATTTGAAGAATCTTTCAAGTGGAATTCATTCAATGGCAAAGCAAAACTAACTTGATGATGCAAGGGTAAGTGGTGAAGAAACAAATCGCGATGACTAGAGCGAGGGACTAAGCAAGCTTTGGCTAAGTGATGACTTATGACCATGTGTGAATGCTAAGGTGAAGTATCTAGTATCCGGGGGGTTTCGAAGTATCATATCCAAGTGTTGTCAAGAGAAGCAATGCAATGCATATATGTTATGGTTGATGAAGAAAGTGGCTTATGGATTAAAGTGAACTCAAACATAAGTTGTGGAAAATCCTAAGTCACTAGCTCAAGGTTGATCTGCTCAAGATGATGAACAATGTTGAAAGCCCTCAAGTGAAGAATATTCAAGTATTGGCATGATTATCAAAATGGAAGCTCAAGTGGTTGAAATATGTTTATTTATATGTCTTGAGTTTAGGTATGCCGTACTATCAAGAGGGATGCAACATTGGTTGATAGACATTCACTGAAAGTGCTCAAAGTCAAACCCATGAGAGTCTAACCATTAGAATTCTAACTTAGTGGGGTTTTCAGGCAAGAACCGGTCTGACCGGTTCTGGGGACCGGTCTGACCGGTTCATGGCCTCTGAGCGTCTAACGGCTAGTTCAGTTTGAAAACCGGTCTGACCGGTTTGGCAAACCGGTCTGACCGGTTTTGTCTGACAGAATAACGGCTAGTTTTGAAAGGGTTGGGTATTTATACCCAAGAGCTCCTCTTTGAGGGGCTGCTGGTTCTGTGCGTCCCTTATACCTTCTTGAGGCCAGCTGAGCTCTCCCCAACCTCTCTTTGTGAGATTTGAGCAATCTTTGTGAGATTTTTGAGTTGGGTTGAGAGAGAGTATTGTGTGTGAGCTAATTGTGAGCAATCTGATCTTGAGCACTCTTGGTGGCGTCCAGCAACTTGTGAAGCATTTGTTACTCTTGGAGCTTTGCTCCTAGACGGCTAGGCGTCGCCGTTGATCACACATTCCTTGTGTGGTTGTGCCACGGAAGTTTGTATCACCCATCCTCCTTGTGAGGAAATCAGTAAGTAAACTCAATCCCCTTGGTGGTCGATTGGGTGAGGAAAGGGTTAGGTGTGACAACCCGGCTCTTCGTGAGCACCTCAACGGAGACTAGGATTCACCTTGCCTTGGTGGCTGCTTAGTGCATGTGGTGAATCTGAACTTCGGTAAACAAATCCTTGTGTTTGTCTCCATTTACTTACATTTGTCAATTCTAGCATTTACTCGTAATTCCGCATATCTCTACTTTGGTATACTTGTTCTGCGTGCAGGAGCTTCATTGTCGGATACCAATATTAGGGGTACCCAATGGCAGCGTATTAAAAATAACCTGCAGCTTGCTGTACACCTCCTGTGTGCGATTAGCGAAGAGCTAATAACCTCCTGGTAGCTTTCTTTGGAATGGCATTTCTGTCTTTATTTTTGTGAAGGAAAACGGCCAAAAAGCAATTTGCTTACTACCTAGCACGTCCGAGTGCTTTAGCCCCAGCATGCAAGCACGTCCGAGTGCTTTAGCCTCAGCATGCAAGCACCACTCGACTAATCTCAGATATCGCCCGACTACTTTCTTGCTTCGCCCGACAGGATCCGCGATTCGCCCGACGAGTTGCAAGCAACGCCCGAGTACTCTCCGTCTCGCCCGACAAGCTGCGTCCTCGCCCGACGAGACTCCGATTCGCCCGACAAGATCTCCGTCTCCGACTAGTTCGCTCCTTCGCAACGAAGCAACCTCCGAGAAGACCGCAGCACCCGGAGTCAAGCTGCTACACTGTGCCAACCACTCCCTGACGCAACTGACACCAGCAGGACATGGCTACAGTGCTCGGAAGGACGACGGGCCCCACCGCATGGGCAGGCACTCCTCCTTTTTCCCCATTTTACCCTTTGACTGTACTTCTTCTCCAGCCTTCCCTTGAGCTATAAAAGGGAAGCCTGGGCCTCCTGCGAGAGGCAGATCGACTCTTTTCCTCCTCTCTCCCGGGCCTCCTACGGGTGGCCGGGAGCCTCTCTTCTTTCCCGAGGAGTACTCTCCCTCGACTTTCTTCTTCCTCCAGCCGGTCACTGGACTGAGCTCGATTCACTCACCAGAGACTTGGGAGCTCTCCCTCTCTCGCCCGTTTGTACCCCCTACTACGAACCAGTGCAAACAACACGAGCAGCACGAACTGGACGTAGGGTATTACACCCCATGGGTGGCCCGAACCAGTATAAACCCCCGTGTCCTTTTGCACTACCACCCGAGGCCCGACGCGCGCTCCACGATTTTATTATTTGCCGGCGGTAAAGAACCCCGACATTCATAAATATACTTGGAAACACCTGGTGAAACTTGTTGTCCAAAGTGGTTTGTGCTAGAATTGTTTGGGGGTTGTTCTTCATTATTGTTCCCTGTCTGTCAGAGGAAACCGGTCTGACCGGTTTCAGGAACCGGTCTGACCGGTTCCAGTGCTGACAGCTGGGTTTCAGTTTTGTAATTTGCAGAAATTCGAAGAAACGCCTATTCACCCCCCTCTAGGCGACATCAAGGTCCTTTCAATTGGTATCAGAGCAAGGACTCACATCCTAGCTTAACCGCCGTGAGAAAAGATGTCGATTGAGGTACTCTTTGAGCCCCTTAAGCTTGATTTCTCAAACTATACTTCTTGGGCCATTAATGTTCATAATTCTCTTAGAAATATAGATCCTGTAGTAGAACATATTTTAGTTGCTAGCGTTCTATCTCCTAAGTTTGATATTGACAACATTGGTAAGTCCAATGTCACTCAAAAGGAGATAGCTTGCTTGCAACTCAATGCTTGTGTTACTGACTTCTTGCGAAGATCTGTTTGTAAAGATATATGGGACATCATCTCTAGCAAAAGGGAAATTCGCAAAGATGCCCATCTCATTTGGTCTCTCATCACGGAGATCTTTGAAAATTTTGAAAGTGATGATGAAGAGCAAGAAGTCAAGGAGACACCTGAGAAGAGCTCATCCATATCAGCAATATTCATTGAGCCTCAGGTGATTCTTACCAAGAAGCTAGAAGAGCAAAAGGAAGAAAATGCAGCCTGTCTGGAGGAACCGGTTCGACCGGTTCCAGGAACTGGTCTGACCGGTTCTGCCCAGGAAGCTGCACTCATATGTGCTCAAGATGCTCAAGCTGCAAGTGTCACCCCATCCACTTCTGGTACCTCATTATCTAATGGTGAGGGACCCAAGTGCTTGATGGCTTGCAGAAAGAAGAAGAAGAAGACCAAGAGAGATGAATTACATAGAGTTGGAACCATCAAGGCTCTAACTCAAGAACTTGAAAAGCTCAAGTTGTCGCATGCCTCCTTGGTCAGTAAGTATGAAATCTTGTCTAAGGATTATGTTTGTGCTACTGATTTATCTACTTGTGTAGCATCCTTAGAACAAGAAAAACAAGTGCTTAGTACTCAACTTGAAAAGCTCACTAGTGAGCATATGGCTTTGCAATCTCACTACAATGAACTTGAATGTTCTCATGAAAAGATTGTAGAATCATATGCTCAACTAGAAATAGCTCATGAGGTCATGGTTACATCGGTAAAATTTTTTGAACCTCATACACACACATGCACATGCTCTCACATGAATTCTACATTATTATGTGAAAAACCATGTTGCTTCCAAGCAACCAAATCTTGTGTTGAGCATATTTTTGTAGAGTCTTGTGATGATCTCCTTGCTGAAGAATTGGAAGACATGAAGCAAGAGAGAGAAAAGATCAAGAATGACTTGGTCAAGCTAAAGGGAAAGAGCCAAGTGCAACCTTCTCAAGATAACCGTGAAAACATGGTGAACAAGCTTGAGAAGGGATCAATGGTCACTGGCTCAACCCCTCAGCTTAACAAACAAGTCAACAAGAACAAGACTCAAGAAAAGAAGGAAAAGAAGCTTGATCATATACAATGCTTCAATTGCTCAAACATGGGACATTATGCATCTATGTGCCCTCTGAGGCATAAAAGCAAGGCAAAAAAGCAAAGAAAGTCCAAGAAAAGGCTATGCTACAAATGCAAGGAATTTGGACACTTCATCAACGACTGTCCGCAGAAGTCGACGGTTCTGTCAGCACCAGACCGGTCTGACCGGTCTCGGGAACCGGTCCGACCGGTTCTGGATGAGGCAGCATTCCGACCTCCTAAGAAGAGTGATCAAGCTACATATTCAAACAGCAAGGCTAGCAAGGGACAAGTGACCAAAAAGAAGAGCAAATCACCAAGAAATATCAAGAATTGCATTTGCTACACTTGTCGATCAAAGGGACATCTAGGTAAGGATTGTCCAGATGGTAATATTCCCAAATCTGATCTTGTCCATTATGATTTTGCTAATCTTGGGAATGACAATGCTGGTACTTATGCTACTAGAGTGATTAGTTCACCTAAAACTAGCATAAGGGCTATTTGGATTCCCAAGTGTCTTGTGACTAACCCTAAAGGACCCAACATGGCTTGGGTACCTAAAAGTTCTTTCTAGACTTGCAGGGGTAAGGAGATGCATTGGAACCTTGGCATAGAATGAAGATGAGTCAACTCAAATAAATTTGCCAAGTATAACAAAAGAATTCAAGTCTGTTGTTTTGTAGTTCAAGCACAACAACAACTACTTTTATTCCAATGACATCTCGGTAACATGCACTAACTGACTATCTTACTCATTCAGTCCTTTGTGGATACAAGTGCTTTAACTTGTGTGTGAGCACTCGGTAATGAGTAAGACATTCATATTATTATTTATTCCCCTTATGCCATGTGATGCTTTTAATGGCCCTCTAGTAGAGCATACTATTTTTAAGTGCAGGAAATTATGGAATAATTAAAGAAGGAATTTCTTGGAGGAAGTAAAAGAGAAGAAATCCACTTATATGAAGCAGACTGGGAAAACCGGTCTGACCGGTTCGAAGAACCGGTCTGACCGGTTCTGGCTCAGTCAGCAAATGATAAGTTCCGGCAGCCTCTGTCTCGTGCCAGAAGTTCCGACCTAAAACTCCGGCAGCCTCTGTTCCGTATCAGAAGTTCCGGCAAATCAATACCAGAAGTTCCGGCAGGGATTTATTTTTCGGGCTTCATCTAAGCTGGAATATTACAAGAAATCCTTCAAGCACTTCCATGGCATACAAATCCATGTACTATATTTGTGGTAGTAAGTTTTCTTGGCACCATCTCAATAAATGCAATTTATTTATGTGCCGGGACCAAATTGTGAGATAAGCTCCTCAAACTCATTAAATTGATCAAGTGCATGTGACATGGTATTCAAATACATGATGCACCTATTTAGGGGGAGATTATCCAACAATTTGTGTCCTAGAGACTAACATTTTCTTTTAGTGATTTTGTAGTCTCATTTGTGAGAGCTTGTCTCTCTTGTGAGAGTTTGTCTCTCTTTGAAGCAAGCTATGCATTTTGTTCAAAATTGGTAAAAATGTATCTCTCTCTTTTTGGACAATGATTTATCTTGATAAATAGCTGCTTGCCATGATATAGATTAAATTCCTTTGCTTGGCTTTGTGACAAGATTGATGCATGTGAGCTT
>CM014270.1:24895211-24906969 GCA_004135705.1 Alloteropsis semialata
AAAGGCAAGCATGGTTTCTTATCTCACCAGATGGACAACACGGCCGCCTCGAGCTTAGGGTTCGGGAGAAGACCAGAGAGCAGCATGAGGAGCTCAAATGTCCACCACTCTATGCTGCACGCAGGCACGATTAAGTTGAACAACGTACGCCAAAAATTATTGCGTCACAGTAAACTACACGAGGTTGCACCAATCTATGGACGATCGTCTTTTAATTTCCTCACCAGACCATGAGAGCAGACGGCACGGCGAGCTTCAGGAAACCGAGGATTCCGCGGAGTGCCTCTCGGGACAACCCTGCCCGGGTGTTCTTGCAGGACGGCGATAGCCGGACGTAGAGCGCCAGGAAGGACAGGTTGGCCAGGTAGGAGACGCCGTTGGCCAGCGCGGCGCCACGGCCGCCGAGGCCGAGCCTGCGCACCAGCAGCCAGCAGACGGCCGGGTGGGCCAGCGCGGCGGCGCCGGAGCTCAGCATCACCGGCACCACGGCGTTCTGCGTCTGCAGGAACCGGGCGTGGCACTGCAGCGGCCCGAAAGCGAACAGCGCCGGGATCAGCCACCGGATGTAGCGCCCCGCGGCCGCGGCGATCTCCGGGTCCTGGCCGCACCCCGCGAGGATCTCGCCGGCGCAGGCCCAGATCGCCGCCACCGGGACGCTCGCCAGCGTGAGCACCAGCATGGCCCGCTGCTTGTAGATGCCGAGAAGGTGGTGCTGACCCGCGCCGAAGGCCTGGCCGCACAGCGTGTCCAGACTACTCGCCATGCCTGTCTGGCAAAAGGACGCGCCACGCGGCTGTCAGTTCAGTGGCGGTGACGCCGGCAGGGGCAGTAGGGGATGCTTACCAGCAGGCTGAAGCCGGTGACGCCGGCAAAGGAGGAGGCCACGGCGGCGCCGGCGAGCTCGACCTCGCCGAGATGACCGACGAACATGACGGAGATCGTCTGGACCACGTACTGCAGGAGGCATCCGGCGACGAGCGGGCAGGCGAGGCGCAGCTGTTTCTTGACCTCGCTCAACACTAAGCTCTTGTCGCCCTCCTCAACCCCTCCTACTCCTCCGTGAGTCTCCGTGGCGGCAATCACGTGGGGCATGCAGTTAGAAGCTGAGAGAATGCAGCGTCAATGGCGGCACAGCCGAGCTTCACTCTGGCTGGTCCGCTTGACTGGCGTTCGGTGTGAATGTGATTCTGTGAAGCCGAGAAGGGAAGACGCGGCCACAGAGCCAACTGTCAACCAAGTTCGCCGGCAAACAAGGACAAACACGTGGCTGAGGGACTTGTCAGGGTGTCAGCAAAGTTTAATCTTTCAAAATGTTCAGAATCGATAATCGTGAAGGCAATGGTGTCGCCATTGTAAAACACAGCCCGTGGATGATGCTGCTGCATAACCTGACAAACGTAGCTCAAGATCCAAACCGTGTATCTCACACCGGAACAAGACGACGGACACGTACGCAAGACTTGCTCTCGGTTGACTGCAACCACGAGAGTTTCAGTTGATCTGGAATATTTTGGAAATGCCTTCCTCCGTTGAATCGAGTGTTGCCACAAAATATTTGTGAAAATGCTCATGGTTGTATTTTGTTGGGCGCAAACTACAGACGACTGGCGGGACAGCGCAATGGCTGAGACAGAATGCTAGTGCTGATGGTGCTGAGGTTTGGGTTTTGTTTTTGGATTGGGGTAGCACTACGGGCCATCTATTTTACGGTCGTTATTTTTTTTATACCGCGTCCTCATCATTTTTTTTTCTGTGGTTGTTTTTTTATTCTATATGTTACTCATTCCCTTTTCACACGCAACTAGTTTTTAGTGGTTTTTCTTTTCACGAAACTAAAACATTCGGGATGGGGGAAGGAGGGAGAAGAAAAGGGCCGGGAAAAAAATAAAAGTAACTTTAAAAAATAAAATACAATACAAATAAAAGAAAAAATTGCTGAAAAAATTACTTACGCAAGTTTTTCGAATTTCACATAAGTTTGAATACAAAAGTTTCCTACAACTACGTAATACCTATGTTTTTTGAACTATAGATAAGTTTTAATACAAAATTTTTCTACAAACAGGTAACAAAAGTTTTCATGCATAAGTTTTATAGCAAACTTCCATAAATAACTTTTACGCTCTAAATAAAACTCACTACCGGAATCGAGACAGGAAGCACACGGCAAAGCTTTTGCCGTGTGCCGCCCACGGCGTAGCTAGCACGGCGACGCACAAGACGGCAAAGCAAGCTTTGCCGTGTGCTTTCCGTCGTGCACACGGCAAAAGGCTTTGCCGTGTGCCAGGGACGGCACACGGCAAAATAATGCTTAACGGCCGTCTCCGTAAGTGTGGTGGGGCCCGAGTTTGCCGTGTGCCAGGGCAGAGACACACGGCAAACTCCCAGACTTTGCCGTGTGCCAGGGCAGGGGCACACGGCAAAGATTCAATCTTTGCCGTGTGCCCCTGGCCTGGCACACGGCAAAGCTGCCATCTTTGCCGTGTGCCAGGCCAGGGGCACACGGCAAAGCTTGCTCAGACATGTGTGTAATGGTCACTTTGCCGTGTGTCATGGTCCTGGCACACGGCAAATGACCCAAAAAAATCTGTTTTTATTGTTTTTCGACGTATAAATTGCCCCACTCAAACAAACATCATATTTATCATACATATAACACAACAAACATCACAGGCACTTGATATATCACAAGAAACATCACAAAGACCACAAGTTCACATTCAAGTACCACATGCTCACAATTATCACAAGTTCACAAGTTCACAAATACAAACCAACTAAAGTTTATCACTGAGATGGAGGGAACGGCTGTGCTGGGTCGAACGGAGGTGCGAACAACTGCTGTGGGTGTAACGTCGGTGAGATGCCCGGTGACACGTCAGGCGTATTAGATGCCGCCGCCGATTGATTCTGCAGAAGGAGAATATATTGCATGTCAGACCCGAATGAAGTTATCTAAGTCATAATCTGAAACATTCAAAAGTTCGTTGTAGTCTCAAAGTGACTCTAAGTCTCTACATTCTCTAAGTCTCTAATACTTCAAACAAATCTACAAGGTTGTCAAATGACTCACATGAGGAGTTGCAGGAGTCGGAGCCGGTGTGTACATCGGCATCACTTGTGCAGGTATGGGGTGACCCACGGCGACGGAAAGAGACTGAATGTAGTTGTACATATTCATCATCTGCTGCTGAAGCTCGGCCTGCTGCCTTGCCGTCTCCATCTGCTGCCTTGCCTCCGCCTCCGCCTCCTCCCGTATCCTCCTCTCTTCGGCTGTCGCCGCCTCGTGTGCGTGTGCTTGCGCCGCCAGCTGGGCCTACAATTTTTCATCTCAATGTTACAATGCAAATGAAACATATGTAGAAATTGAGTGGATGATGAATAAATCAGAAATAACCTGAAGTTCCTGCACTTGGAGCTGTGCCTGTGATAGCCGTGGGCGTATGGGCGGGCAACTGCTCGTGCTCCTTGCTCGAACCTGGGCGAGAGTGGGAGTAGTGGCCGTGTCCAGAGTGCCGTCGCCCATATAGTACCGGCCATGCTTCTTGCCCCCTCCCACCCTCATGATGATCTCTCCATCAAGGTCATGGGCGCTCGGATCCCACTCTGGCCCATGGACCTGCCTTCCCGCCTCAGTGTACTCGTTGATGCGGGTGTGGATGGAGGAATTGCTATACGCCGAGGGCGGGTCGTCCGAGCTGTAGGTGACCTCAGATGCCTTGCCCTTGTGGGCCATAGCCCATCCCATGAACTGGGAGCACTGAGCGCCTTCATGTGCCGCCGACTGCGAAAAAAAGCAAGTTGATTACAAATTATGCAGAATCGAGCGTTAAAATAAATAAATGAATCCGCATACCATCGAGCCCTGTACTCGTTGTTGCTCAAGCTGCCTTGATGGTGTGCTGGACCTGGCATCAGCAAACGCCGCTCTCGGCCAGCGTTGTGCTTCTCCTCCCACTCTGGTGTGAACCACTTGTCCACTATGCGTTCCCAGCACGTGGAATCATTACGGCACCACCACGCAGGCACCTACACGTGATCAAGTGATTGACATGTAAGAAGATTTTTCAAGCCAAGCACTTAATCTGAAAATTAATCTTAATTTACCTGCAAGTATTGCTCCCGGGTTAGCTTCAAATTTCTTGCAGCTTCTTTTTTGATCTTCTGGCCAAGGAACAGAGCGTCGTAGTTTATGACACACTGGACTTGCGCCTCGTAGTGCATGTCCTTCACCAGCTTAACGCATCGGTTGTGAGCCACAACCGCCGCCCGTTCCTCGTATCCATCCGCACACCTGTAGAAATCCTGCATATAAATATGATGTATGCAATCATTATTACAAAAAATGTTCAATGAATGTGATGTATTAAGTAGTGTACTGCGAGGAAGACTTACCCACAGCTCAGCCTTCACCCGCTCCGCCTTGTTGGCGAAGCACCTGTTTTCCCGATCGAGATGATCGGGGGCGACGGTGTAGTGCTCCCACGTCCAGGCCGGCTCGTACCTTCCACGAATGTGGACCTGGCCTGGGAAGTGCTCCCTGCACAGAAGACCCAGGATGCCGTTGACCTTGCGATTGTGAGCACCTCCAACGAGTACTCTCCAACTCCTGCCAAAAGTGATAAAGATAAAATATTAGTCTCTATTGTGATTATCAAGTTATAAAATGAAAAAGTATTGACAAAATCTAAAGTTACTTATGCTGGCCCAGAGGGTTGAATCATCGGCCGTTGGGCAAGAGGTATCGGCCTGTCCGAAAGTCTCGAGGGACCCCGCAACCAGACAGCTGGGATAGCCCCTGTCGTGTCCTCCTCCTCCCCTTCCCCCTCCCCTTCCTCCTCAGAACCCGACGTCTCCGCGGAAGGTACATACTCCTCCTCCTGCTGCTACTCCTGCTCCTGCTCCTCCTCCTGCTCCTGCTCCTGCTCCTGCTCCTCCTCCTCAGACTCTGACGAAGGCGGCTCTACAGGTTGAGCCACTCGACCCTTGGGGCGAGCCTTGGGACCACCCTTCCCTCGACCCTTCCCTTGACCCCAAGTCGAAGGCCCCGACGTCTCTGCAGACTTTGGCATAATTCTTCTGAAAGCAGACGCGCATTTTCGTGCTGCAGCGCCGCCCACCATCTTTGTTCAATCACCTGCAATTAAAAACAGTAAATCAATCAGTACATATTTAAAAAGAGTAACATAATTACAAAATAAACAACACATAATTAGAAACTAATATGATATTTAAAAAATAAATTTATCAATGCAAATCGTACATGTATTAGAAATAATCATCTTGATCGGGATTAGCTGGATCATCGGGATTAGCTGGATCATTAGCTTCATCATCACTATCATGCATGTCGAGATCATAATCAGGCCCGTGCTCCAAAGGAGGAATGTCATCGTCATCAAGCCCTAATTGTAATCACTCAAGTAATTCTAAGTCCTTCGCATTATGAACCTCATCTCCAGCATCCTCGTCATCAACCGTTTCATCGTCTACTTCCATTCCGATCGCTCCGGTTAAGTCTATCTCAAAACGTCCTTGTAGCCCATCTTCTTGAAAGAACTCTCCGTCATACGTGTTTGGGTCTATGTTGTAATCTTCATTGTTTGGGACAGGTAGTTTGCCGTGTGGCGCTACCTTGTACACAACGTCCCAACCCTTAAGACGTTCGTCGGTTTTGCACGGGTATGAGAGGTAATAAACTTGTGTGGCTTGTTGAGCCACAATATAAACATCTTCTCCTGGATAGACGGATGACTGACGAATTTCGACTAGTCCAACATTAGGGGTCCGTCGCACTTCGTTAGGGTCAAACCAATGGCATTTAAATATGACAGACTTAAGAGGTTTGCAACTATGAAATGTTAGTTCGTATATTTCTTCAATTATTCCATAATACTCGATCCCATCTTGGGCTACCGTACAAACTCCGCTATTTGTGGTTCTTCGATTGGGCCGACTCTGCTCGTGGCTTTTTGTGTGAAAACGATAGCCATTCACGTCATAGCCAGAGTATGACATGACCCTATAGGCACAACCATTGGCAACCTGTCTCAACTCGGGAGTCATAGACACATATGTTTGGCCCTGCAAGTAGAAGAATGGTAATTCGTCATATTATTTGCATGTACGAGGAACTTGTAAAGTACGAGCTCCAGAATGACCGTACCTTTTGTTTGAACCAAGAAATAAAATCGGGCGATCCACGTCCCGCACCTTGTTTAAGAAGGGTATCAACTTGTTGCGGGGTCGGTGCCCTTTTTCCCGCCAAAATTGATGAATAAATTCTCTGTACGAACGAAAAGAAGATCAAGGGGGTTGGATGTAGAACTTACTGAATAGAGATAGTGCTTGGTTGAGAACTTACTGAATGTAACTTTCCACTTCGGAAAGTTTGGTCAACACATACATCATGATAGTGTGCAACTCTTCAAGTTGCAAGGTCTTACGAGTCACAACACTTGCACTTCTGAGTTGCCCTCTGAAGAGGCTGAGGTTCGATTCATTTTCGTTGGCATTGTAACGAGAGGGTGGATTATGCACGTTAGGAAGGGTGTCGGCATAGTATTTCGTTGTGAAGTTTGACACCTCCTCAGTACAATATGCCTCTGCAATGGAAGCTTCTATTTTGCATTTGTTTTTACATTTGGTTCGAAGAACCTTTTGTTGTCTCTCAATTGCATAGCACCAACGGCCCTGTACAGGACCCTCCATTCGTGCCTCATACGGGAGGTGCAAAATCATATGCTGCATCGGATTGAAAAAGCCGGGTGGAAAGATCTTCTCCAACTTACAAAGCAACACAGGAGCCAATTTTTCCATTTCTGCAACCAAAGTCCGAGATAACTCCTTGGCACAAAGGATGCGGAAGAAATTGCTTAACTCTGCCAGCACTTGCCACACATGATCAGGGAGATAGCCTCGAACCATCACCGGAAGAAGCCGTTCAATCCATATGTGGTAGTCATGACTCTTGAGCCCATTGATTCGCATAGTAGCTAAGTTCACTCCTCTCCTCAGATTCGCTGCATACCCATCGGGGAACATTAAAGTTTGGAACCATTCTAGGACTTCCCTCCTTTCGTGCTTCTTCAAAACGAATTCGGCTGGAGGCTTTCGCCATTTCTTGCCATCTTTGGGAGGCGGGATGTCGAGCTTTGGTCTATTGCATAACCTAGCTTGATCCACTCTAGCCTTAACGTTGTCCTTCATCTTATCAGAAATGTCCATGACTGTACCCCAGCATGCTTCGGCGACATTCTTTTCAGTGTGCATCATGTCAATGTTATGTGGAAGAAGAAGGTCATCCATGTAGGGGAGCCTCCACAATCCCGACTTCTGAGTCCATGCATGTTCCTCACCATATCCCATAAAACCACCACCTTCTTTGTTGACCTTGAGCTCGTCTAACAGCTCACGAACCGCGACACATGTCAACATCTGCGGTGGAGGGTCTAGAACCACGACACCTTTTGTAAAGTTCTTGATGTCTCGTCTGAATGGATGGTCAATAGGGAGAAATTGTCGGTGTTTGTCGAATGAAGAATACTTGCCACCCTGTTGACGGTCCTTATAACAAGAAATCCGACCGTCAATAGGCTCAGAAACCAATAAAGATCAAGGCATAACTTAGACATTAGTATTCAAATAATAGTATACCATGCATATCTGGAATATATTTGAGTACAGGGACTACGGTGCAAAAGATGAACGAAATTGGGCACAGGCCCAGGTCGGCCGACCTGGCTTGGTCGGGCGACTTGGCCTGGGCACCAATCGAGCCCAAACTTTACACAGGTCAAGAAGCACACAAGGTAAGGATCAGGGACGTTGAATCATGGTCGGTTCAAGTCAAGGGTGAGGATGAGCCACGTGTCACTCCCACGGATTGAAGGGCCCACACCTCAACTCAAATGCACCCAAATGGAGTATACCCACCTAGAACCGTCATAAGGACCCACATGGCAGTCTACCAGAGGAGAGTGGGGCCGAAAGGCGGCAAAACCAGGTCGGCCGATCTGGCTAGGTCGGCCGACCTGGCCCTGCGGCCGTTTCGCTTCCCCCTTGACCAGTACCTGTAAACCGCCATCAGGATTTCATCAGAGCCGTGCATCGCTGAAGACGGTGGATCCAAGGGTCGGCCGACCTGGAGGAATCGGCCGACCCAGGCCCACCTCCTAACGACTTCAACCGCCTCTGGCCGGCTACAACCGTCCTTGGGATGCTATAAATACCTGCAAGGAGCGCCGTACTCAACACACACCAGAAGAAGAGCTCTCCTTTGCTACAAGCTTAGTCTTAGTCTTAGTAGTAATAGTCATAGTGTTAGACCTTCTGAAGGGCTTTCGAAGGAGTCTTGGTAAGTTCTAGAGTTCAGTTCTTGTATTCTCTTACTTACTTGTAGTACTCTGAGCTTAATGGAAATACCTTCATACTTATGTTGTATGCCTCAGCTATGCTTTATCTACTTAGTATATGCTACTTATGTCTTACACCTTGATCAAGTGAATATATGCAATGTCATTGGCTCAATGTGCTTATTGGTTGCTCTATTTATTAACGTGATATATAGAGTTGTATTACGTATTGCAAACATGGTGTTTGGAGTATGGAATACTGTTGAGGGTACCGCTGCCCCACGGATTAGTAGAGGTAGGCGGCAGGTGGTGACAGCCCTGTCCGTCCTTTGTAATGCTCCACGTACGGGAGTGGGTATTAGGCCTTTATGATAAGACGTCCTACTGTAGTCCCTTGATGAGGGAACCACTGGATACCTCGATATGTCCTCTTGCATATAATCATTGAGTGAGCTTGTATAGGGTATTGTAGTATATCAAAGTTCCATAAGTATGATGTTAATGAACTCTTATTAATCTTCACTAGTGTACTATACTAACTAAGACTACCTTAATGTTGAGCAATGAACTTCTGTGTGTCACTCTACCCATTCATCTCTATATCATTTACCCCTGCATAGATCATGGTACATTAATACTGGTGTACGTGAAAGCATTGGATGATACATCTCTCTTAACTAAACGCTTTCCCTGCAGATAAACAAATAACGATACTCTAGAATACTCCCGGGTGAAATGCTACAACGTACTTCTGTGCGCTTGCAGAATATCTGTAACGTCTAGATTTACGATGAAGTATCTCTAGTACCATCACTACTCTAAGTGGTGATGCTAAGAAATACCAACACACCCTTAGTCAACCATATGAACTTTAGAGCTGCCTTGCATACTGGGCATGGGAACTTCCCGTGGACACACCAACCGCAGAATAGCCCATACGCCGGCAAGTCATGCAAGGAGTACATGTACCACACTCGCATTTTGAAGTTTGTCTTTGTAGCTCGGTCGTATGTCCATACCCCTTCCTCCCAAGCACGGAGCAAATCATCGATCAATGGATCCATGTACACACTCATATTATCCCCCGGGTATCCAGGAATTATCAACGACAAGAATATGTTCTGTCGTTGAAAAATGACACCAGGCGGGAGATTGAGGGGGATAACGAACACGGGCCAACAAGTGTAGGGGGCCGCCGTCATTCCATAAGGATTGAACCCATCTGTTGCCAGCGCAACACGGACATTACGAGCCTCCAAAGCTTTCTCACGATGACAGCCGTCAAAATGTCTCCATGCTTCAGCATCGGCTGGATGTACCATATTCTCAGGACGGTATCGTTTCCCTTCTTTGTGCCATGTCATCTCGCGGATTCCTCGGTCATGTAAAGACGTTGGATCCTCGGTATGAACGGAAGGTAGCGTAGGATTTTTACGGGGATTTGGAGCTGCCTCTTATGACCTTCACCAGAGTCTACCTCCAGGTACCTAGAGGAGTTACATTTCGGACAGTACTTTGCATCCGCATGGTCTTTCCTAAACAAAATGCATCCCTTCGGACAAGCATGTATCTGCTCGTATGGCATCTTGAGTGCACGAAGGAGTTTCTGTGCTTCATACAGGTTACGTGGCAGATTGTGACCACCCGGAAGCAGGCTGCCAAAAACTGTCAACATATTGTCAAAGCCGTCTCGACTTATGCCAAGCTGAGACTTTAGGGCCATTATGCGTCCGACGGCATCCAGTTGAGAAACATCGGTATGCTCGTGAAATGGTTTCTGTGCCGAAGACAACATGTCATAATAAGCCTTTGCGGTTGCCTCTGGCGGATCCTCCCTAACATGACTAGGTCCTCCATTGAACTGTGCTTTATGAAAGTCAACTAACATGTCTCCGCACCCGGCATCAGCATCATAGTCCTGGATGCGTTGTCTCACGACCTCGTCTCTCGCACGATGGGCTTCACCATGGCAGATCCACCGGGTATAATTTGGCACAAACCCATAGGTGCAAATGTGTTTACCCATCTGCAACTGCGATTGAAGTGTCTTGTTTCCACACTTGCTACAGGGACACGGCGCTTTACTCTGTCCTTTGTCAAATGCATTT
The DNA here is from genome assembly GCA_004135705.1 of Alloteropsis semialata. Classification (NCBI taxonomy): domain Eukaryota; kingdom Viridiplantae; phylum Streptophyta; class Magnoliopsida; order Poales; family Poaceae; genus Alloteropsis; species Alloteropsis semialata. The sequence goes on from CM014270.1 coordinate 24,905,674, forward strand.
TTCAAGAAATCTTCAACCTTGTGAAGAAATTCATCGGTCCAGTCACGCTTACCCAACCAGCCCGTGTACATCCACTCACGGTCATCCATCCTTTAACATATGAGTGCGTGATATAAAAATCAATTACATCTACATGATATCTATCATGCTCTAATAGGTGAAGATAGGTCCTAATCCCACCCGAGGATGTGTAGATGGGGTTAGTTTGCATGCTCTACTTCCTATCCGAGACAGAATTTCGGCAGCACCTCCACGCTGTTCTCCAAATACACGTCCTAGGAAGGAGATTGTGTATCCGGAGAACAACATGGAGGTGGTGCCGAAATTCAGTCTCGGATAGGAGTAGAGCATGGAAACTAACCCCATCTACACATTCTCGGGCTGTCCAAAAAATGTGGACAATTCGAAACAGATACGGTCGTACATATGCAAAGATCTGCATATTTCCAACCGTATCTCTTTCGAACGGGAGACGCCTAGGTTACGTGATCCACAAACATGATAAGAAAAGAGAGGTTTTTGATGTCTCACCTTGCTGTGCTGCAAAGTGATGAGTCGAGGACGGTGCAACAGTACGTCTCTCCTGAAAAAAAGAAACAAAATAGAGTCAATTAAAAATTTCGACAGCACCTCCCCTACATCAGGAGGTTTCCAAAACCTGCAACCAACCAAGGGCACGATGGCCGACAACCACATTCCAAAATCATCAACGTCTTACTTTTGCTCATCTCAAAAAAAATATTGAAGTAGTGATTTGCCTCAGATATATTGTCTTTCATTTGACCTTGAACTTGGAGTATAAGAAACATTACAGGTGGTAAAAAAATCGATTCATGGTAGGCATGGAACCATGAGACACACCCAGCCCAACCATCATAACCGATCCGTTGCTTGGGCATGGATGTGTCTCATGGTTTGTTGACAACCATGAGAAGCATAACTATATGACACAAAGAACACACTCCAAGCTCAAGATCATCATATATATTACCATCACAGACATTGATATCATCACAGGCATTGATAAATTGCGTAAAAATTCATACCATCACAATCATATCATCACGGGCGACGGCGAGGCGAGGGCACGTGCTCACCTAGTAACGGCGGTGGCGAGGAGGGCGGGTGGCGACGTGGATGGGGCGGGCGGCGCAGGGCAACGATGGCACGTCCACCTCCTCTTCCTCTTTCTCCTCTTCTCCTTCTCTTTCTCCTTCTCCTGGGCCTGGGCCTCCTCCTCCTGGGCCATGCGGCGCGGGTGAGGGAGGGCATGGACGCGCGCGGGCCAGGCGCTAG
>CM014270.1:24907778-24951896 GCA_004135705.1 Alloteropsis semialata
CCGTGTGCCCAGATCCAGGGCACACGGCAAACCTATTCGTTATATTTCATGTGATTTGTCCATAGCTACATTTTCTATATATTTTAAGTAAACTAAAATCTCAAATTTCTACCACAGCCTCCATGTATAAATTCAGGAAATATGGACAAATCTCAGGATTTTCATACTTTGTTTCGTTTTTATATAATCAATTTATAGCAATTAAAATGGTATAATTGTTGTTAATTCTTTGAAATTATCAAACTGAACCCAAAAAATACCATAATTTAACATGAACTAATATATGTTGTCTAATGCTTATAGAAAAACATTTGAGATCAAACTCAAATTCAAACATCATTATGCATACAAACCTAACCACATCTATCTCTTATCTCTTATTCTTCTTCGGGGAAGCTTAGGTTTGTTAGGTTTGTTAGCATCGTACGTGACAACGTGTGCGAAATCTACTCAACTTTTTACCACACACTTCACTTATGATAGCATGAGATATTGACAATTCTCATGATTTTCAGGCTTTGTTTGAATTTCGTAGAATTTAAACACTACTCGCGCACACGGTCGTCGTAATGTTTCGTGAGCACGATTTTATTAATTTTGTTTCAACTTCTGGATAAGTCCTAACACTGGGCTCAATATCATGAATATCATTTTTGCTCTCACTTTATTCTATTATTTCATGCACTTGCAGTTCAAATTCGACTTATACGAAAAAAATCGTTTGAATGAAATAAATTTGTTTTATATAGCAAATAGATCGAGAATTGTACCAAATTCAAACATGAAGTCCCTACCAATATTTGTCGAGACAAGAAAAAGTTAGGAGGGTAGAAAATGGATTTTTTCTCTTTGCCGTGTGCCTAGGCACACGGCAAACACACAAATTTGCCGTGTGTCAAGAAGAGGGCACACGGCAAATAGGCCTCTTTGCCGTGTGCCAGGTCTGGGCACACGGCAAAGGTTGACGGCCGTCCACGCAACTAACGGACATGGCCTGTCACGGCAGCTTTGCCGTGTGCCTCACGCTCAGCACACGGCAAAGATAATGTTTGTCGTGTGCCCTTAGTTGGCACACGGCAAAGGTCATGACCTTTGCCGTGTGCCTCTTGTGCAGCACACGGCAAAGCACCTTTTTGCCGTGTGCGTGTTCTTTGTCGTGCGCTTTGCACTTGGCACACGGCGAAGAACCTTGTTGCCGTGTGCCCGATGAAAAGCACACGGCAAATATCCGGGCACACGGCAACTCGACGGTTTCCGGTAGTGACTTTTGTATGGTAGGGAGACTGAGACCGAAGCAATTTAGGCTTCTATGGCAGGGGATACATGGTCGCCCCAAACCCAAACATCCTTCTGCACCCGATAGGAACGGAGTTGCCCCCCAATAACCCTGAACACTAACCAGTTCAGCCTTCTATGGCAGAGGGACCGAAACCGAATCAATTTAGACTTCTATGGCAGGGGATACATAGCCGCCCCAAACCCAAACATCCTTCTACACCTGATAGGACGGAGTCGCCCCCCAATAACCCTGAACACTAACCAGTTCAGCCTTCTATGGCAGGAGACCGAAATCGAAGCAATTTAGGCTTCTATGGCAGGGGATACATAGCCACCCCAAACCCAAACATCCTTCTGCACCCGATAGGACGGAGTCGCCCCCAATAACCCTGAACACTAACCAGTTCAGCCTTCTATGGCAGGGGACCGAAACCGAATCAATTTAGCCTTCTATGGCAGGGGATACATAGCCGCCCCAAACACAAACATCCTTCTGCACCCGATAGGACGGAGTCGCCCCCCAGTAACCCTGAACACTAACCAGTTTAGCCTTCTATGGCAGGGGGACCGAAACCGAAGCAAATTTAGCCTTCTATGGCAGGGGTACATGGCTGCCCTAAACCCCAAACATCCTTCTGAATCCGATAAGACGGAGTCGCCTAACAATCCTGAACACTAACCAATTTGGCCTTCTATGGCAGAGGGACCAAAGCCGAAGAAAAATAGATTTTTTAAGACATGCAAAACACCATATTTTCTCAATGTAAATTTAATAATATAAAAGTTTTAGATTAAAAATACTGATAGTACTGCTGCTAAGTCATATTCGTAATGTAAAATTTTATATAAAAGTTTACAATATAAAAGTTTATTATAAAAGTTTATCGTAAAAGTTTACAATGTAAAAGTTTGTCATAAAATCTTTTATGTAAAGTTTTACATAAATGTGCTAATTTTGTACCTCGTTTATCATATTTGTTGTGTAAAAGTTTTACGTAACAATTTGGCACAAAAAGGAGCAAGTCATTAATGTGGTTCACTTTGTCGAAATTAAAAAAATAACTCATAAACCAATCATGCGGTCATGTGTGGGGACATATCTGTATGTGTGGACTCATGACTATGTAGCAATTGTTTTAAAAGAGAAAACGGGACAGGCAGATGGGATGGGGAAAAAACACGCGAGAAGTTTTTTTTAAAAGAGAGCGGGACAGGGAGATGGACCAAACAAAAAAAAACGCGAGAAGCTGAACCGCGGAGAAGCGGGCGACGCGCGGTTGATCGACCGCGAGAAACCGAACTTCCGGTCGAGTGTAAGCTCAACATCGTGATAGCCCTAGTACCAAAGAAGAGTGGGACGATCATCAGCGGTGGTGATTGGCGAGTTCGTCGTACTCAGAATGGTGGTGGCAGGCTTAGGATGGCGGTGGCGCCACTGACCAAGACAAGTAGAGGGCCACAAGCCTAACTGTTTCAGGGCGAGAAATCAAAGGAAAGCCGGATCGAGTGGCATTGGCCGTAGAGACCACGATGGGACTCTGCAGATCGCAAGAAAACAATGGCCAGGAGGAGCACTTGTAGCAACCATGGCAGCGGAGATGACGGTTGGACGGGCAAGGAAGATAGCAAAGCGGATAGCAGAGGAAACAAGGATTAGGACCATGAGCTCAAAATAAAAGATTAGGACCACTGACGTCATGGAATATTTTTAATATAGAAGCGGGTTTAATACAGGAAAGACAAAAAGAAGCAAGCAAAGAAAAAGAAACTTTCACCCATCGTCAACCACGTCCACGAGGCATTTTGCCCCAGCCATTCACCATGCTCTCGCCTCTTCTTTGATCTTCTGGAAGAGATCAGTCGCCGATCGCTCTTTGCGCTAATAAGTTCTTGAGTTTCTTTCTTTCCAAATCTCCCAAACCACTAGTAGCATCAGGGGTTCTATCAGTCTTTTTTGGCACCTCCAACTTTGTGGCTAGAGCGTTCCACCACTCCAGTGTAGACGAAGCGTTTTCCGTCCCAAGTTGTGGGGTCTAGCTGCAGGGGCGGAGCTAGAGAATTACAGAGGGGGGTGCGGCACTTCATAATATATGCATGATGCTCAACTGAACATGGTGAAAATTTAGGTGCTATAGTTGATTCTAGAATTTTTCTGGGTGCAGCCGCACCTAGCACCTATAACCTAACTCCAGTGCCATGTCACGCGGTCTCCTGCCCTGAGCCCAGGCCAGAAGGAGGTTCATTTGCCATCCCCCAACTGTAGTATTGTGCATACCGCAAAAAGGAACTTGTCAATGTCGTTGCACGGGGTCTCCAGACCGAACCATTGCTTGGTCAGCTCATTCCATTACTACAAAAAGAAAGACAAGGAAGATGAGAGAAGGGGAAGAATTCGTGAATTGAGCACATACTCCCTCCGTTCCAAATTACCAAATCAATTGTCGCTTTAGATTTATATGAAATCAAACTTTTCTAGTTTTATCTGAATTCTTAGAACAAATACTGACATCTACAATATAAAATTACCTATATTAAATTCACCACGAAATACAGTGTATTGGTTTAGTATTGTTGAAATTTGCATATATTTTATAAGCTTTGCTCAGAATTAGACATACTTAACCTAATCGCGATTAGTCAGACGATTAGAAGTAAAAATGATCAGGTTTGAAGTTGCTTTCAGGCCTGTTTGACTATTGAGCTTCAGCTGATGGGTGGGCTAGCAATGAGGCCCATAAGGTTTTGGTATATAGACAGGTTTTGCCGGAGCCGACTCCCGCCGCCCGCCAAACTCCTGTCCACCGGTGCCCAGGAACGAGTGTGCGTCCACCACTGGCGCCCAAAAGCAAGCTCGCGCCCCACCGCCATCGCCCAGGAGTTCACGACCACTGCTGGTCTGCCTAGGAGCTCGCGGTTAGCACCCAGGAGCTCCGTTGGTGCCAAATCTCGTCCCGCAAGGCTGCAAGCACCTCCTGCTTCTGGATCCCTTCTTCATTCCTCAAGCCGATGTGATCAGCAGCATAGAGTGGTAGGCGATGTGGAATTCATAATGCTTGGTAACATGGAAGGTGCTAGTGCTCGTGCTGCAGGTTCATTAGCTGCTTCCTTAGCCGCTCCTGATGAGAAATCCATAATAGAAAAGGCCATAGCTGAACTTCCAGCAAATCTTGTAGAGATGGCTCAAGATCCTAGGAGGAAGGCAAGGTTTAGTGATCCTATTGTATATTAACATATCATATAGGACGACTAGACATAGGAAGGCAAGGTTTAGTGATCCTATTGTATATTAACATATCATATAGGACGACTAGACATACGACTAGAATCGACTAGGCTCGACTAATCAACCTAATCGACGACTAATCAACTTATCGGTGGTATGGCAACTAGGTTCGATCAAGCAATCATATAAGATTGGGAGGCAATACCTACTAGTCGCCCCAGATGACATTGTGAAAAAACCAGGCAACATGTTATACTTCTATTGTTACATGCACGTTTGCTAAGTATATTCAGCATTCAATTAAAACATGAACTTTTTTTTGTGCAATTTGAGCAAACTAAAAAATAAGGATCATGTTTTAGAAAATATAGAGCTTCGTAGCAGTAGTGGCGCTACGGATTTAGGAATTTGGAATGAACGATGTCATCTAAATTTTACTTGGAATCTGCGCCATTTAGTTCAAAAATTCAAATATAAAATAGACATCTCATACCAATGTATCATAGGTTGTATGTTTTGAATGTATGGTAAAATGGTAAAAACCAAAAGGTTACCGATATTTTGTATTCATCACTACAGCTTCCGTGATTGCTAGTCTTGAACAGCCCGTTTGATTTTGCGGCTCACAATCAGCAAGGTCGATTCCACTGGGGAAGTAATGAAAACAAAAGAATGCTTCGATGAGAACAGCAAATGGTATTTCATGACAGTCACACTTCCCGGAAACCGCTCTCTCAGGTGGCATCGCGCTTAAGGAAAATACTGTTAAAAGAGCAGCTCCAATCGTTCGAGTCATTACACTTTCACTCTCATGACAATAAACTTTGCAGAGCAAACAGTTTCCACAAGTGTAACAAGGGGTGAGAAAGAAAATGCAAAACGGGAGAACTCAGCAGCTTTGCCAATGTAATTCCGCCTTTGCATCGTTGGCTGCCTGTAAGGACAGGCAAAGTATACAACAACAAACCAAAAAAAAAAGAAGAATTTGACATTAAAAGGACCAGCACTGAAACACAACAGCAATTGAGTTAAGCTGACTGTAGGATACATGTACAGAGATCTAATTACAGCATCATGATGGCAGCCGCGAGGATGGCCACGTAGATTTACACATCTCCTACCACCTCAGCAGACCTGAGTCAAGATGCAAATGGCAAGTCGTTAGAATCATCCCTCTGGAATTGCATTTTCTAGCGGCACTGACTAACCATTTTACAGAGTTTTCTTATTCTTTTTGCTGGATGGTATTTACATCTGAATGGTTCAAGTATAACTTTAGGGTTCAAAAGATGCATTGAATGCAGAAAAAATCGTGATGCTAAACATTTTTCATGGTTACAAATGCGTAGGTAGAATGAAACATCTAACTCTTCAAGTGCACACAAGATATCATGATGCTAAACATTTTTCAACAACAACAAAGCCTCTCAGCCCAAGCAAGTTGGGGGGCTATGCTAAACATTTTTCATGGTTAGGATTTAGAAATGCGTTGGGATAATGAAACACCTACCTCACAAAATACTATGATGATAAATATCCAATTGTACTAAACAAGATTTGCGAATACAAGCTAATTGTGTAAATAGTAAGGTTGTCAACAAGAAAAGAAAGAACGAATGGATTGCCCTAATGTATACACAAGCGGCTTAAAAAAATCAGATTCCTTGTAGTTCCTTGTAGCTAGAACCAGACAAGAATATTTTTGAAATATCCATACCAGGTATATTTAATCCAAGAGTGCAAGCAGTCACATACCAATCCCCAAAGCACTTGAACAAACTCGTTGAGAATTATCTGTCATAATCTGGTTGGAGATGGATCTAGTGTTTTCCCTTGGATAGAATCACAGAGATGAAGCATGTGGAGAAAACTTCCTGTAATGGCAACAATCATTCTTTCCTATCACAACAGCCTACTTCACGCCATAAACAAATCATCGAACTTCATTGCCAATAATGCAGCCATCACAGCATAAAGGATAATAGAGATTAAAAAAAAGGATTCAGCATAATTACCATGGAAGAAAGCATAAAAGCACGTGTTATCAATCTTCATTCAGCCTTCCAATGCATACCTCTGAATCTGAAACAAAGAACAGAACAAACAGCACATCCTTTCATATCATGTTTGTACAAGTTAATATGAATATACCTAAATTGAACCAGGTAAGCAAAGACAAAGAATAGTGGTACTGGTAATAATAGTAAACTGAATTACTAGCTCATGGTTCCCACATGTGAATGGATAATTTTCATGTGCTGCTATACAATGGCATAATTAGGATAGGATCCCCTTCAGGTTTTATTTTCATAATATCCTCCTATGTCAATTTCGGCCAACCCCTCTCATCACAGTGATCGTGATCCAAGGAAGGTGATAATGCGCCCAAGACTGCAGCGAGAGTAGTTGTATCTAGACTTTGCTTGGCTTGAGTGAACCAAAGTAGAACTCAATAAATATCAGAGTTGGCTCCAAGCCACTAGTGTAAGGTTGTTATTGCCATGCAATATCATGCCCAAGGAAACACTACGGACTAAGCACTTTCATCGAGCACAGTTGGACTTGGACATAATTAATAAAACGTCACAAGAACCTTGATTTACATTATTTTCTTGTTTCTATAATCCAAGACAAGCTCAAGAAATAAACATAATAATCTGACATTAGAAAAATAAACTGCAGATGGGTCCAGTTTGATGCAGGCAAAATTTGCGCTATCAAGATATGTCCAGTTGCCCACATTTAAACAACAAAACAAACTGGATGCCTATATCTTGCTAACATTTTGGAAGTAAGTCAAACGCACACAAATCCAGGCATTCAGTAAATTTAGAAATGCTGGACACCTTAGGCTTCAAGAAATTCCTAATAGCAACTAAATCTTCAAGCCCAACAAATTGAATCCAGTTTGTAGCAATCAATGCCCGCACAAATGTATGAAAATGCAGGACTTCAAAAGACCAAAACTGGGGGCAGCAGCTGGATTGCTGGAAATCTCAGCCAAGTGCAGGGTTTTAATTTCTGGTTTCCAATAGGATTCCCTTCATGGAAAAAGTCCATTGTACTCCTCTAAAGTATCCAGGGAGTTTACATAACCCCCTAAAGATTCTTTGGTTCAATTAATCTCCTAACTATTACAACTTTGATTGGTTTTTCAAGTGGTTTTGCAGCCAATAACAGCCATATTGTCACTTAGGTTTAATATAAGCTTAGGCGGTTAATCAGATCAGCGATATTGCCACAACAGGCAATTAAACACGCTTAGCACTTAGGTTTTCGAAGCCCTCCAAACGCTATAGCGACGCGCTAATAGCCCGTTATTTCCTACCTTGATGCCATCTAATACCTTCCACCATGGCTTCCATGTCTGTAACGAAAATGCACCCATTTTGGGTTATGTGGTTTAGGTCATTAATGACGACAGTCAGTGACAAGAATGTGGAAGGTTAGATCTCTATGATGCAATGCAACAAGTGAAGCCATTGAAAAGGAATGTGAAGTACTTGCATCGCCTGTTGCATCTTGCACATTCTTGTCAATGGCCACATTGGGCATGAGGATTGGATTTCCATGGGAGTGGGTACTTGCTGTCTTGCACGCAGAACCATACAGCTAGTTCAGATCAGTTTGCATTCAGAATTTCAGATCTGGTGGGTACTCGCTGTCTGCTTCCCACTGCCAGCATTTGCTTTACGCGTCACTCATGCGCAGCAGCAGCAGCAGCAGCACCAATGTTCGAAAAAAACGCAATTAAGTGCACGCCTAGGCGCAAGGCAGAGCCCCAGCATCGCCTAGGCCATAGGCGTCAAATTAAACGCGGGCCAGCCGGCAAGTGGCTCAGAATCGGGGGAAATTGAGAGCAAGCAAGGTTAGCGCAAGCATGAGCACTTGAGCAAGTGGCAGGAGCGCGGGCAGGCAGGAGCACGCGAAAAGAGGAGCTTCTGCACCGTAGACGCAGTCGCAAGAACGCATTTTCTTGCGTCGGTACCAGATGTGGGGAATCTCGAGCACGAGCTCATCCACGCGTTGCTGCCGGCGCAGCACCGCCTCGCCACCCCACCGCGCCTTCCCTGGCGCGTCAGCGCATGCTATCGTGAGGCCTGAGCACCCAAATCAAAGCTGGCTGTGCAAGCCCTTGCGGCGGCGGCGCGAGATTACAAACTGCGGCAAGATGCGTGCGTCCAAGAAGGAGATGGTAGGAGAAGAGGATGGCTGGATGGGAGTGGATAAGGCTAGGGATAGGTTTTTTAATGGGCTTGGGCCACAATGTTTTCCTAGGCCGAGGGAGATACCAGTACTGCTGGCCTGCTGGGCCTATTGTTGAACCCAGGGTGCACTCGTGCACATCCCAGCAGAAGAAAAAAGAAAAAATTATGAACGCTTAATTGTGTTTAATCCCCTCTTAGGCGCCCTAAGCGCTACATGGTGGCCCGCCGCCTGCCTAGCACCCAGTGCCTTATTAGAACCTTGAGGAGCACTGGCAACATCATTGCCGCTGTGAATATGGCAAGCTCCATCAGCTCGTGCGGGGTTTTATATAACATAGCAAGCATAAAATCAATGAATTGTTTTGCGGCTTTGTCATCCAGTTCGACATTGCACTGGCCTAGGATGATTCCATCGGAAGGGAAAAAGAAAGAGGGAGAGAATACTAGTTACTAGGGGCACCACCCAATGCAAAGAGACAAGGGGAGGGACAAATAGGAAGAAAAGTGACATGGACAACATGGCAAAACCATTGTCTACATCATCAAAATCGCTAAGTGAAACCAGTCTAGGGGATGGGTTGATCCGCCATTGAAAATCCAGGGCGTTAAGTAAACTCTTCCAATAGATTAGGGAGTAAAGTGGTTTTTCTTTATTCATGCAAGTAAATGGCAATGACTAAACAGCAGGGAAAAATGCACTACCTCGAGCATATTTTCGTCAGTAAAGCAACCCATCCCCATGCTTGTCGTGTCTGCACCATTGTGCTGGAGGATCCGAAGCTTCCCTTCCTATAGTTCACCATGATGAAAGCATTAGCAATCCACGACATCTTTGATTATTGAACTAATTCTCTACCCACCTTAGTCCCGTAAACAAGGCCACCTCCGGGTGAAGGATGGAAACATGCAACATTGACTTCATCTTCAGCACTAGGAAGCACTCTTACGAGCTCCATATCTGAAACTCTGTATACCTGAGGTAATCAACCAAGTAAAGGGATTGATACATTAGCTTACATTCTACAAAGCATGAGAAAATTAGTGGTGTGGAGTACAATAAGCAAGTTGTTTTGGAATATGATCGCCGTATCTACCTCCAAGATAGTATATACAGGAATCCCATTGTCTCCTTCCATGACTACACTCCTGAGGAGAGAGCCATGACGACGACCATATGCCAAAAGTATGTGTTCGGATGTAGGTGAGAACTGTGTCAGAGAGAAAAACAGGTTCAAATTCAATAATGAGAACTGCAGAACTGTAAAATCATCTTTTATCAGGCTTAGGTCTTAAATGCTGTTGACAACAAAAATCTGCTACTGAGCAAGACCCAGACACAAGTAACAGGTTACAAAGCAAGATAAAAGGTCACTATTGACATAGAAAATGCATAGAAACACACACAAAAATCAACCTGAATGGAAGTTAAGCAATGTGCTGCCCTTATTGCTCTGGAAGCAAGAATTTCCCCAAAACTGCAAGGTATTACCAGTTTCAATATATGTGTACATTCACAAACAGTAATTTGGTATATAAAAGGACAATCAAGAGAAATTACGTCGCCTCCTCAAGCGAATAAACCCGAAGCTCATAGATAACCCGGTGAGAGGGAAGTGGGTGGCGAGTTGGTGATGATCCAGCCCCTGCAGAATCATAAGGCACAGGCATTTGGCTGCCACGGTCACCTTCTGTTTGAGGCAGTAAACATGCAACACAGGCTACCAGAAATCGTCCACATGGGGAAAAATGGGCACCCATTTCACTGAAAAATAATAAGTTCAGAGTAAGTAATGAAGTCCCAATTCCCTGTTGAAGCTCAAGATGCAACACAAATGAAAAAAGTACAATTCACATATGACAAGACAGATATGGAATCGAGGAATTATTTGCAATTGGTTTATAGGGTAAACAGGCCTGGAGCAAGCTGGCTATAATTCGTTACATACCAGTTCACAATGATTTGGGTAAACTAAACACACTTGTGCTGTCTACAATTAGTTATATTAGCAATATTAGCAAAACAGTAAATTAATATTAGCAATAGAAGTAACCGTTTGTACTGCCTCCATTTTTAAATCTATGACATTTAGGGCAAGCTAATAGTTCTCCTAAGGATCATATATTTGAAAAAGGAGGAAGTATCATTAAGAAGAAATGAAATCACATCAAAGCACCTGCAAAGAACGGCATGAGAAATCGTCAAGCGGCATGCCTCAGGTTCTAAAGGAGCACATGGTTCCTTGATATCGTGCCGCCATATTCTGAGCTTCACTGTACAGGGCAATTCAGTACCAGGAGTAAACATCGACGCGGTGATTTCTGAACCAACACCCAGTGAAGCAGCATGAACCTCAGCTTCATCAATTTGGGGACCTAGGAGCGAACTCCCAACACCAGGTACAGAGCGTGAGGCATGACGTCGACTTGATCCTCTAGAACTGCCAGCAGTAATAGGAATTGATGATGAAGCACCTGGACGTCCAAAATTATGCATGTGTGGTGATTCTCTAGTCAAGTTATTAGTCCCTGCAGTACCACCAATAGATAGGTCTTCAAGGACATTATTGTTCACAAGTGCAGGGTGCAAACCTGCATGGTTTTGGGCCATCAAAAAACCCTGCCAAAATGGCAGCTCCCAGTTACGTGAGTCACTGAAGAGAGAATGATTCTGCTGTCCGCTTTCTAGATTTCTTAGGAGCATTTGAACATCTAATCCACCAGCGATGAGCATATTGAGTGGCATAGCACGGCGGGCATCGGATCCTGGAAGCCCAGCTGTTGATGGAATTGGTTCAGTATTGCTGAGGGAAGACACTTGCAAATCATCTCTAGCACTAAACCTCTCAAGATTACTGGCAGAGCTGCTGCCCTCCAGTCTTGAGTTCGACTGCCCCGCAGAGCCATGCATTTCAATTCCATTTGAAGCAGGCACAGGGACTACATCCACTATGTCATTCAATGTAGTTGGCTCTCCAGGGCATACATCCATAGGGGTAGCAAACTGGTCAGACTGTTGATTTTCAGTTTCTGATGTGGCAACTTGAACTAATGATGATCTCTCCTGCACACTGGTTGAACTACTGTCATTGCCAAGAACATGCAAGCTTCCATCATCTCTGAGGTATGCAGGCAACAGTAAGCAAGGAGACGCCACATTGGACTCAAGATGTGGACAAAATCTAGAACTAGTGTTTGTCACAAACAGGGCTGAAGGATAATTTGAGTAGCCAGAGGATGTTGCAAGAGTCAGCGGTGAGTCCGCAGACTCGATGTTATTAACCTGAAATCAAAGCTGGGTGTAAGTTTGTACAGCAAACATGAAACATTTAAGGAAAAGCATAAGTGCAGACCTCAGGGTATTCTATATTTCTACCTCGGCTGTTAGAAGATATGGAGCACCATGCGGATGAAAATGCACAGCTCTCAACGAACGGCGGGTCTTTAGTATGATAGCTGGGACAGAAGCTTCATCTCGCTTATTGTAGCTCCATATGTACAACTGACACAAACATAAAATTTGATTTGAGAATTAGTATATGATATATTAACAGATAACAACCGTCTATAAAAATAGTACAGAAAAACTTTCTTTTGTTTTTCAAGGTTAAGACTACAAGTCTCACTTTGTGACCTGATGCAACTGCCAGAATCTCCCCTCTTGCATGAAATGCAATGGACGCAATTGGCCGATCTGTCCAGAGAAACATTGAAAATAAGTTACAGCGTTGTTCCAAGCTGCTTAGGAATAGAATGCAAGGAGTTTGCTTTGGGATATTACGGAAGTCTTGTGATCCAATACAGTCTGAGGTATTAGCATCCCATAGGCGAACTTCAAAGTCCAAACTTCCACTAGCCAGGATATCAGAATGTAATGGATGGTACCTGACCTGCAATACATTAGCAGCTTAAATAGTTAAATGTCTGATACTGGGATATGATAAACAAAGAAGACACATACCTTGTAAGAGAATACAAATGCTGTCTACTAGGAAGATTGTCACCAAGCAAAAACTTTGATATGGACATGACAAATTGATGTTCTAGCCCGAGTATTATTGAAAAACAACTATAAAATTATTACTGGGTTTTTTTTCTTTGCAAGAGCTTCGAGCACATGATGTCAACCTAAATACACTAGAAACATTATAACCTAAATACACTAGAAAAATTATGCCAGTATGATAAGACATACCACCCAAGGAGTGCGTCGATGTCCACTCAAAACCTTCAAACATTTCCCAGTATGGCAGTCAATTATTTTCACAGTATGATCACCACTAAGAAAACAGATTGAATTAGTTGGCATGTGCTACAATCTAGTATGTTATTCAGTGAGTCAATAAGCTTACTGTGTGGATGCAAGTGTTTTCCCGTCTGGACTGAAAGCAGCGGCAATAGTTGACCTAGGAGGTGGCACAAGAGGGCAATACTTGGCAGACCAGCGATGCAGGGACTGTGATTCCGCCCTGTACACAGTGAAGTTTAAACGGATCAGCCTATGAAATGGCAGATGTGAACTAACTCACACATTTAACTCAACAGTCAATATATGATGAACTATATTTGAATATCATTGTGATCAGAACAAGTTTTCCTTACCAAGAAAAAATATCATGTTTAGCATCTGCATCTGCAAATCTTAACTCAATTACATCAGGATCACATTTTGGAGAATTATTCCATATCCTTTTAGCCTGGTGTTTTGTTCGAGGGGAGACCTCTCGCTGAGTTAATAGATGAAAGATGTTCCTGATTATGACAAAAACAAAAGCTAAAGTTAATGTTAACAAATGACATGTTTGAAATGGTACAGCTAGAAATACTATTTAACTGTTTTAGTGATATTCTGGAAATGGTTTACAGTCCTTAAGCTTATTTCAGAGCAATGACCACAGATAGAGCAGCCAGGACCACATGTTCACCACTCTTGCAGATACACCCGAAAGCAGCTAATGCTACACACCATGCAAATAGCACCACCGGAACTAGTATCACAGGACACTCAACTTAGTAAACTTCCAGAGGAATAGATGTCAAATACAGCTGAGTCTCATGACAAAGCAATTTCTGCTAACATCATACTCCCCTTTGACATACAAGTGTGTGAAAACTTGGAAATTAGACACCTATTGCAGTGGCACAAATTGCATTGATTAATATGTCACTACTGGGCTCCAGGAGTCCAGAGCAGCCTACATCTAGGTTGTACGACATTATCCTTCAGGTCTATTTTCTGGAATAAATAAACCATGGCCTATACCTAAAATATTCTTCTGATTCTTATAAAAAATATTTATTACATTATAGAAAAATGCATCATTCTAAAAATGTAAAGTAAATTGAACTTTGAAGTGACAATCAAAGTCAATCAAAAACAATGATTGGTGCTATTCTTAAATCAAAGTGGGGCATTGCACATCATCCCTCCTTTCTTATGTCAAATATTGCACATTCTTGCAAGAGTGACGTGAAACACAAATGAAAAGGAGTAGAGTTCAAGTACTGAATAAAAGATACCATCAAAAGAACACTGCTAACTAGCTGTACTTACAATAGAAGACTATAGCATATCTTACCATTACAGCTACACACAAAATCTCCTACATTACAGCTAAAACCACTTTAGGAAACAAATAGTCCATTTTTCCTTTTTTTTTAAGATTTGACTGACTACCATCGCAAGGTGCCACCAAGCCAGGCACCAATCTCTTGCTGCTAGCCTAATAACCAGCTAGCAAGCCTCATTGGCATCCAGGTGCCAACCTCTCGCCTAACACCTAATCACGGCCTAGTAAGTAAAGCCTTATAGAACATTTACGATAGTGGAATGGTGACATCTATGCCCTATGGAGCACTTATACAACTTATCTATCCAAAAATGCAAACAAACAATGTGGAATTAAGTATTTATACAATCATTTACCGTTGCCTTGATCTTCTTGGCGATGGGGTTTGACGTCTAGAAACCAAACCAGAAGATGGCGCTGCTGTAGAAGTATGCTTTGAGCATTCTAACCAATTTTCAGCCATTTCAGGCCTTTGATATAATGACCTAGAAATAATTTCGCCAGCCAAACAAAAATAATAAATCTGTTATCAGAGCAAATCCATTTTTTCTGAGACTGTATGCTGATAAAAGTTAAAGGAACAATAGAAGTTTCCATACAACAGCAATTAATTACACAGAACTATAACCGAATGATGGAAAACCTAGGACATGGTAAAGTTGTGGTTCCACAAATTTCTAATATAGATGTGATGCATGCCCTTGGACCTACCCTTATGCTACCAGTCAGTACTGCCTGGTACACTAGTGAGCATAAGACATAGTTGGCGCGGCACATTACAGCATCATATGACGTTAAGTAAATAACTACATATGTTAACCTATCATAGCTTTTTGCTGTATTTGTGTGTTGATATATTGCAGGGCAAAGCAACTAGGAGCATGCAGATTATCTTATTTCTATGCTTTAACACGGCCTGAATGCATCAGGACGGCCTAACTATATCCTTTTAAACTGTTTGTTGGTAGCAAATCCACAACACCAAAGGGGTTGAGAAACAATCAGACTTAGGGAATACCCGGACAGCCACGAAGATAAAGGAAGGAAAGAAAAGAAGGTTTTAGACAGAGGATCGGCGGCGGCAGCCAGACCGGCGCTGGTTGCGGGCGCGGAGCTGCGGAGGAGCCGCCGGCTGAGCGGCGGTGGACAGCCGGCGGCGGGGGCGAAGAAATGTTCAGATTAGTGGAGGGCGGGGAGGTGGGCTGTGCGCCACGGCGGCGAGTCGCCGCCGGCCGCCGGCGGTGGTGGGTCGGCACGGACTACGGGGAGGGGATGAAAGCGGAAGAAGATAATAATTACCTGTTCGTCCCCTCGGTCGCCGCTACTGCGTTGCGGCGAACGCGCGCCGGGCAGGGGCCCTGCCGCCGCTCCCTCAGTCGCCGCCGCCACGGACGGAGGCAGAATCAGCTGCCCCCAAAGAGAGCAGAGCAGCTGGATCTGGATCGGGAGGTGCCCGGCGCGGCGTCGAGGGGGCGGACCGGCTGCAAGAGGAGAATGGGGAATGGATTGTCTTCCACAGAGAAGATGCTACTACGAAATTACGACAAGGTCCCTATCAATATCGCATATTTCACACATACAGACGGATCATGCTGCATTTTATGTTTAACCCTATCTTATCTATCTGTTAACTTCCATGAAGACGCGTCATGCTGCATTTTATGTTTAACCCCATCTTATCTATCTGTTAACTTCCATTTCATGTCCTTCCCTCTCACTCGGTTTTAGACTCCGAGAGTTGCCACTTATGGACTTTTCTTACTCCCTTTACTTTTATAAATGTGTGATGTTAATTAACTATAACAAGTGAGGAAAAAATGGACGATCACTGCATGTTGCAAAAAGTAAGTGTCAATGTTACAACTATTTGTTGTTTCTGCATCTTTCGTAGGATATGTTTCATGTTGCGGTGGGATTTTTCCATCTTTGAGTTGCATTATAGTCTTTTTTTTTATAAATGCTTTCAAACGGTTCAGGTATTGATATCTAATGTTACGATAGTTGATTTTCAATGTTGCGACGGAGTGTTCGATTTGAAAATTTTCCATCTGCTGGAAATGATAAAAACTAATTAGTTTAAAATACAATTAAACATAGAGTAGGTATATTTGGAAGAGGTTATTATAAGTTTGACATTATCAGAATTGTTGATAACAATATTCTCATCTTTCTTGCATGTCTTTCTAATTCATATTTTTGTACTTCCTGGTCCTTGCTAATCTCTTATAGTTGCGTGTAAATCCACCTTTTCTATACCATCTTATTTCTTTTTACATTAGCAAAAATGGAGGTAACTACAACTCTACAGACTCAAGCTACATGTGGTTGTGTTTGTTTCCGCGCTTATAATTAGCTCATCGGTGAAAATAAAGCGAGAATGCCACCAAACACTCTGCTTATTATCGCTTATTTTTGCTTATGTGATAATCCATTTCGGAGATTTAAACTACAATAATCAAAAATCGAGAAAATTTTCGCTTACCTTAGAATTTAAGCATGGTTGAAGGTTGATTAGTTGAACCTATAGCTTATGATGGCTCATTATCAAAACAAGTTAGTTGACCTCTCAAAAACGAGCTAAACGGTTGGTGTTGATTACTCAAACTAGCTTATAGTTTGTAACTCACTGATTGACTAGCTAGTGTTACATAGCACAGGAGAATGACAACCTTACCGAAGCATCACGTACCCACCCATACACAACAATGACAGGAAACCGTGCTAAGGATTAGAAGTCCCAAGTTTCGCCCTCGCTCATATTACATCAGGGAGAGAGGCGAAAAATTGTGAAACAGAGAAAAAAATGAAAGAAAGGGTCATATAGCATGGAGGAGGAAAACTTTGAGTTTGTGGCAAGCATGCAACTTACCCACCCAGCAGAGTGATGTCGCGGCCAAGTGGATCCTTAATCTTACATAGTGCAAGAAGCCGCATTGGAGGGAGAGAGAATGGATGATGCGAGGTTGCATTGCGACCTGTGCTTTTCCTTGGGGCTTCGATCCTTGGGCTCTCTTTGGTCTTTCTTCACACATTTACATATTTACTCTTTTTGACTCGGTGGGTAACTTGAGCTAGGTCATTATATAAATGAGTTGAAAGGTAAACTCAACTCATCAAAGAAAGATAACAACCTAAGTGGAACCAGCAATCAAATAGATAAGCTAACAACATACATATTTTGCATCTAATATTAATCTCTACCGAGCCTCCTTTTCTTCTTTTGTAGAGTCATCTTGGTTCAAAAAAGGCATGACAAGTGTAGTGTATCCATTTTATTCAAAAAAAAGTGTAGTGTATCCACCCTGTGCAAGTGACATATAGAGCTATTGTGCTTGCCTCATACCTGGCAGTACACTTGCACCTATAGGCATCTTAGTATCTTACACATATGCTATACCACAGGCTACCTGTAATTCCTCCACATAGCACCAAATAAAATCAATCGTGGGGTCGGAATGCTCTCAAGAAGTTGGAGCGAGGGTCCTAGGTACGATAGTACATTATACATATTTACTAGTTTTATTTAGCATGGTTGGAAATTTCCATAATAATACTCAAGTAGTAACATTTATTTATTTTTTAAAAAATAAAAGATGAGAAAAGATAGAGTCAAGATGCGGAGCGCACTATCATAAACAATCATCTAATGATGATCGAGTGCATCACTCAATTGGTCTATGTTCCGATGCGTAAGCACACTTAAGAATATCAAAAAGTTTTCTCCTAACCAATTAAAACTATATAAAAATCCTAAGAAAATAGTTGGACCGGTTCAAGAATTTTAGCTGACTATTTTAAATTATATGTTTTCACCTTTTTAGTTAAAAGGAAACCACCTTTTGTAGTATGGTGTATACAAGAGATCAAAGCATTTAAGAGTATTTTGCAACTATAAATAGAAAACATCTTATTAGATCGTTAGATTCTTCAATACTCTCTCTGCTTTCATTTACATGTCATCTTAGGTTTGTCTTAAGTCAAACTTAGCTAAATTTGACTAATTGTATAGAAAAATGTAGCAACATCTATACTATCTAATATATACACTATCAAAATATACTCATGGTGGATTCAATGAAATGAATTTGGTATCATAAATGTTTTTATTTTTTCTATAAACTTGGTCAAAATTGGCCAAATTTGACTTAAGACAAACCTTACGCGACATGTAAATAAAAACAGAGAGAGTAAAACTGCTAGGGCGCGATTTAGCTGTATATGTGCCATTAGCCTCAGCAAATCAGCATGGGTAGTATCACATACAAAACCCTTTCTATTTCTATATATTTGTGTTCGCTGGACCGGGAGTTACATTCACTTGGTCCAAGTCCCCCAGCCCCCACCATGTCGATTGCCGTTCCCTCCACCAAAACCAAAGTCCCCGAGTCACCACAACGTCCATTCCAAGAGGATGCATTACTATAGTATTAGAAAGAAATATGCCATATATGTTTAAATATTGAAAGAAATATGCCATATATATTTAAATATTGATCATTCCACATATTTACTAGTTTTATTTAGTATGGTTGGAAATTTCCATAGTAATACTCAAGCAGCAACATTTACCTACTTTCTTTTTAAAAAAAAAGAAGATGAGAAAAATAGAGTCAAGATGCGAAGCGCACTATACCACCTAATGATGATAGAGTGAAACATCACTCAATGAGTCTCTGTTTTGATCCGTATGCACACTTAACAATACCAAAAAGTTTTCTCCTAACTAAACTAAAACTATGTAAAAATCCTAAAAAAATAGCTGGACCAGTTCAAAAAAAATTTAGCTGGCTATTTTAAAATATTTTTGCTGTTTTAATAAAAAAGGAAACGCCATTTTGCCGTATGGTTTGGGCTCATACAAGAATATCATAGCATTTAAGAGTATTGCTGCAACTATAAATAGAAAAACACTTTATTAAATCGTTAGAGACTTCAATAAAACTGCTAGGGCGCAATTTAGGGCGTGTTTGGCACAACTCCACTCTAAATTTCTTAGCTTCGCTCCACGAACTCTTTGCCAAACACGTCTAGCTCTAAAAACTCCAACTCCGGAAACTCCAGAAGAAAAACCTGAAGTTGGAGGCCGAGTTGGAGGCCAACTCCATGTTTTTCCTGGAGTTCCTCAAGGGGTGCTCCAACAACACTAATTATAGACATTCTCATAGAGTTGGGATAAAATTACCCACCATTGCCACTGGTTACACAACATACCGGTTCAAAAAAAAAAACGACGCCCCCTTCTTCCTCCGCCGCGCGCGCCCCTTAAGATCGGGGGCCACGGACGTGCGTTAAGACCCCATGCCGGTACAGATCACCGTGGATCAAGATTCAAAGGGCAAAACAGACTCCTCCTTCCGAATCCTCCTTTTCCTGGAGCTGGAGTCAGCCAATTAGCCAACACACATATATCAGCTCCTTATTTTCTTAGAGTTCATGAATCTGGAAAATATGGAGTTGGTAAAGTGAAGCTATTTTTCTGGAACTGGAGCTCTCCCAAACACACCCTTTGCTACGCTGTTAGTCTAGCCAGCATGGTTCGTATCCCATACCAAACCCTCTTCGCCAGACCGGGACTTACATTTTTACTTGGCCAGTCCCAAGTCCCACCACGTCCATTCCCGTTCCCTCTACCAAAACCAAAGGCCTCAACAGTCAACACAAACCCTAGCCTCCGCACAAACCCCAGCAGCCGGCGACACACACAAACTCGAGCCCCGAGCGCGCGGGCGAGGGGAGAGATGGGGCGGCCGTACGCCGTGAAGAGGCGCAAGAAGAAGCGCAAGCTCGACGAGGCGGCGGCCTCGGACGGCGCCCCGCCCGCCGAAGAGGCGGAGGAGCTGCCACCGCCGGAGGAGGCCGGCGGCGAGGACAAGGGGAAGGAGGAGGAGGAGGAGGAAGAGGCAGCGGCGGGGGAGGAAGAGCACGCGGCGGCGGAGGGGCTCCCGGTCGTGCCCAGGCCGGTGGACGGGAAGCGGCGGCCCGGCGCCATCTTCGTGCTCGAGAGGGCCTGCCTCGAGGTCGGCAAAGTCGGCAAGGTACAGTTGGTTTGGCTGCAGCAAGAAATTGCTCTGCTTTCTTGTGCTATGCCGCAGCGAATCCGTGCTTGCTCCGTTGGATGATTATGTACTGTTCGGGTGGGCTGTTGTGCTAGATTGGGGGGATTTATTCGAGTAATTGGTTTGTTCAGGCACTTCTAGTACCGTTATTAGTGAGGAAGGGGGCAAAAGTGGAGTACTTTTCACCGAATCATGAAACTAAAATGTGCATCTTGTTGTGAGAAGACATTTGGGACTGCACAAAGGAATCAATGATATGTTAGAATATTAGTGGATCAAGTGTATGCCTTATATTAAGAGTGCTTACTGTCTTGCAATTTTAAGCTGAACTGATTGGAACCCCATTTGTGTTGTTGGTTTCTTGACTTGATATAGGTGTTTGATCATGTTTATTTGCACAGGACTAATTACTTTCTTGTGTTCACTGGGCTTGAATGATAGTAGGCACATTGTCATCAGCTTATGGCTATAGCTAATGCAATTCTTTCATCAGTAAAAAGATCATTGCTTTGCCATCTAGTAGAATACCAATATTAATTAAACATTACCCTTCACTTCTACTGTAGACTCGGTGATTTTTTGTTTCAGTCATGTGAAAAGCTTATTCAAACTTTCCTGATTTCCTGGTTGTGTACAGATTCAGAGCTTCTGATTCATTTGAAGTTTGAACCCAAAAAGAAAAAAAGAAAAAAAAATTCTAGCATAGCATCTGGATGCTTTCTTTCTAAACAACTGATTTTCATACATGTATAGTAATTTTCGTCAATGCTTCCTTTCTAAACAACTGACTGTCATACACGGATAGTAATTTTGACAATTTCTTTTACCATCCTGTGCAGACTATGCAAATCTTGAACTCAGATGATCATGCTAATTATTTGAGGAAGCAGAATCGCAACCCTGCTGACTATAGGCCTGATATCATTCATCAGGTAATGTAATTTTATTGAATTGCTGTCTATGGATTTTATCAGCAAGTCCTGGCTTCAGAATAAATGTAGATCAGACAATTCCTCTGTCTCAAATCATGAAACGCTACACTGCTTATTTACTTACCTGTTCCCATTTTCCATTTGATCTTCCCTGCATCTTGTATTATCTGTTTCGTCTTTTGTGGGACTTGGCACAATTAGGACCTCTTAGTATCACATTGATTTTTTTTTTATCAAAGTATCACATTGATTAGTATTGCCTTTGTATGTTCTGTTGTAATAAAAAAAGAGTGATCTGGTGAAAGTTGGAATGTCGTTGATTGGACCTGCCCAACAATCATTCCCCTCAGAAATTCTTCCCTACAGTTCATGCATACCTGAATTTGCTTCCAAAATATTTTTGCAGGCTTTACTGGCAATATTTGACAGCCCTTTAACTAAAGCTGGAAGGTTACAAGCTGTTTATGTGAGGACTGAAAAGGGAGTATTATTTGAAATCAAACCTCATGTCCGCATGCCACGGACATTTAAACGTTTTTGTGGTTTAATGTGTAAGTCATCTATAAACTTGTGTACCTTTGGTGTTTCTATTATTTTGATAGTTGTGCTGATATGTGCGTAACTGTATATGTTGCAGCACAATTGTTGCAAAAGCTGAGCATTACAGCAGTTGGGAAGCGTGAGAAGCTTCTTAATGTTATTAAAAATCCTGTTACCCGCTATCTACCTGTTGGTGCACGGAAAGTTGGTGAGAGTTTATATTCTCTAGTAAAACATTTTTATGTATAGGTAGATATGCTAATTGATGTTTTTAATACCTAGGCCTTTCATTTAGTGCTGAGAAGTCAGTCAACTTGTTTGACTATGTTGCTAAATCCAGTGATGATGAACCCCTCGTGTTTGTGGTGAGTAAAAGCTGTGATATGGACATTAAGCTGAACTATTTTGACCCCTTAATCTTTGTGCCTAATCCCATGCTGTCTGCATATTATTCCAGGTTGGTGCCATGGCCCATGGAAAGATCGACAAGGAATACACAGATGATTACATCCAAAGTAAGTAATGATCTCTTGAATCATAAAACTATCTGATGCTGAGAAGTAAAGCTCAACTCAGTGGTCAGAGTGACATTTTGTGTTTGTCAATTAGTTCTAAACTTGCTACATGCATATGTGAAGAATTATGTCATAGGTTTCCTTACAGTTTTGTAATTTTACGGCACATATGCTTTGTGAAAAACTGTCTAATTCAAGGGAATTTTCTTAGAAAGTCTCAACTCAGCAGCAACTGGCCTTAACATGGTAGCAGCTTGGAGTTATGACCAGTTTGTTTCAAACAATGAATATCATGCCACTCTTGGCTAGTTCGAGCAGGAGCCGTTTTTGCTGGGTCTATCATCTCTTTTGTAGAACAAGAAACCGGCAAATAGTTCATGACCACACGCCTCAATTATTACATAGCTTTGACAAACTGATATTTTCTAGTCTCTTGTTTCGAGATGTATTCTCTGTTCTCTTTTTTAATTTTTGTTGGTGCTGTAGCTGTAAAGGCTGTAACGCAGTGCTCAATTCTCTATGTTTTCCCATTCAACCATAGTTACAACTTCTACTTGTTGGTGCAGTTTGCAACTACCCTCTCAGCGCTGCCTGCTGTTTAAATCGGATTTGCAGTGCCCTGGAGCAGAAGTGGAACATCCAATGAACGGAAATTTTGAAACAAACACCTGTGTACTCGTTAGCTATTAGCTTTTTTTTTCCTCCATCTTACATGTACTGGCTTATTTATCCATACCTCAAACCCCAGCAGTAAACATCTGAACAGTATATGCTTCAGTGTTGCATTATGTTAACGCTGATGCTTAGGTTCCTTGGCCTTAAAATGGGCCAATCAATCGCACCCTCTGAGATCTTATGTCTGGTAATGTTGTACTTGCTCCCGCATTTGATGGGGCAAATGTTAAGCAGATCTGTGTCCACTTTTCCTCGGCCACCCCCTAGGTTTCTTAGGGGTTAGCGCTATGGTGGGTGCCCACTGCCCACGCACATCATGAACTGTGGTTTTTTTAACCGTGAATTGGGCATTTTGTGCTATGGCATGGGGAAAAAGGACACTGATTTTGGCGGGTATTTCATATTTGAACAGTTACAAGTTTCATCCATCGCACCATAGTGATTCTCAGGACATCTGGGGTGTACGAAATTCATCGGTCTTAAGCAGCTTAGGGGCAACCTCATACATAACTGAGGCGGTCATAAGAAGAGGCCTTAGGCCAAAAAGCTTGAGACCCGGTCGTAAGGAATAAAAAAATCTCACGCAGGGAAAGAAAGGGAAGCAAGCAGGAGAGAAAAATGAAGCAGCAGCCGTGGGCGGCTGCATCTTGCACGGCGGCGGAGGGCAGCACTCGGGCGGCGCAGATGGCCGCAGCTCGTGCCGGCAGAGGGCACGGCTTGGCACACCGCGGCTGCAGCTTGCGCGCTTGCGGAGGGCGGGGCTTGGTACCTGGATTCGGATACCAATCGGATATTTAATCTCCGAATCCGAAAATTAAACTATTCATTTAGTGTCTAAACCCCCTCGAACGGACGGACAGAAGGAAAATATCCCTATCATTTTCATCTCTACTAGTTCTCCGGGTCTCCACTACACATGGATGCTCCCAGCCCATATCTCAACATCAAACACCTCGACTGTTGGCGCGGCTTCAAGAACCATCATCCATACAAGATCAAACTCTAAGAATATTATTTTGAATGAAAAAAAATTCTTAGAATATGTCTTGTATCGGGAGCTTCCTTAGCCTACTGGACACGGTGCAGAGCTGTTTCCCTTCTGGTTGTAACCAAACGTTCTCTCCTTGGAAACTCGATGTTAGGCTATGCAGAGCCGTTGTGGCACCTCTTAGAACATCGCTTAGCTTTAACTCGAACTTGAACCCTTGAAACTTAACACTTACAGGGCATATGAGGCGCAAATCCGTGGGGGATGGGACAACACCCAGCGACAAGGGGGCATCTGGACAGATCCAGCCATCCCAGCAGAGCCGTTCTAGTTTTGGAAGGTGCAGCACCTCAAGTTTCCACAAGCAGCAGACGAGCTCCAGCACCTATCTTCCATGTCGAGAGCCGTCCCATGTCGCAGTTGGAGAGGAAGAGACAAGAGACACCGGAGCTGCTTGCAGCAGTCAAACAGGAGGTGAGATGCAAGTGCAAGTCCCGTTGAGCAAAGCAAACATTGTCTAGTCACTAGTCAGAGGCTTGTGAGGCAGTGGATCACACTAGGATATATAGGCGCTGAAGAAGCCATGCATCAACGACGGAGCATGTACTCATCGTCAGGCAGCATGCTGAGGC
Organism: Alloteropsis semialata; assembly: GCA_004135705.1. NCBI lineage: Eukaryota > Viridiplantae > Streptophyta > Magnoliopsida > Poales > Poaceae > Alloteropsis > Alloteropsis semialata. The sequence goes on from CM014270.1 coordinate 24,932,393, forward strand.
TATCTTCATCCTCCCCTTTCCGACCGACTCCGCAGTTTAACTCCATGAATGATCTTGCAGGCTGAATGCACGCCCAAAGCTGTACTGTTACCACCTCAAGGATCCAGAGGGCAGAGCTCGAGTTTATGCACAGACGCTCGAAGGCACGATGCTGTTTTCTCCGAAGGACTCGATGACCGAGTTGTAAAGACTCGAAAGTCGAAACTCGAGTCTATTTATGATGATGGTAGGCTGGTAGCCCTCCTAATTTGACTCGAAAGCTATCCCGAAATCATACGAGTTCTGAAATGCACCGTGAAAATCTGACAGAGTTATCCCCTGAATTGCACCTTTTTTTGAGGGGTAATCAGGCATGGGGGTTCGGCGGAATTCCCAATTGTTTGGAAACTAAAATGCATCCGCAGCATTTGTGAAAATATTTAATTGGTGTACCATCCAGCTTTAAATCTTTATACACATTTGTTAGTGTAATATAATAAAAACTCTATACACATTGCATTGGTTCCTTATTACTGGGAAACCACATCGCTTTATACCTGAGAGAGCAGCTGATGGGAGCAATTCACAACCCAAAGGTGAGGAATCCAATATAACCCAGGTGAGGAGTCCAATATACAAAGCCAAACCAAACTAACTTGTAAATGATACTGCTACTCCTGAAAGAAAATAATTACTTCCTGGTAAATTCTAATTTGTAACATGACTTTTTCAGGATGGATATTTAGAAGAACAGAGTAGTCATAGATAAATATGTTCATCCAGATCAGCCAATGGCTTTGACAAATAAAATATAATGTATGCAACTATAGTTAAGTCGTTGTACCTGCAATGCTATCATTATATGTTATTCTCATCACTTGTTTGGTTGCTAAATGCTGTAAACAATAACAGGAACAGCAAACAATATAGATGAGACTGTCTCATGTTCCTTATAGAGTATATTCACAAAATATCGATGGAAAATGTGAAAGAGGCTAGAAATATCCTAGATTCCTAGCTCATTATTGGAGATCGACTGCTAAACTTAAAAGATTTATTTACAACTGGATGCAATCAACGGCTACACAATGTAACTTTACAGCATGCTATCGAGATGACGGTTCATGATCTCTGATACTGTCTCCAAGAAGGTTTCCTCACTGGTCTCTGGAAGTACGGAGTCCTCTGCTTCCTCGACCAGGACCTCAATTTCAGATTCTCTATTCACCGTTTCCCTGCACATGATTCTGCCAATGTCATAAGGCGTGAGGCCCCTCTCTGCACCCTTCTTCAGGAGAATGTTGCTCACATGAAAAACACGTGCACACTGAGAAGAGAGCTCCCACCCATGGAACTTGAGCAATGCAATGTCTTTGCCAGCATCAAGTGAGTTGATGTATGCTAGGGTCTCGGTACTGAAGGGCTCACGTGCTTGGGGCCAGTAGAGCCACTCAAACGTGCAATCTTCAAACTGAACAGGAAAAGGGCAATAGAACTTTCATTAATTAGCCCAAATCAACATGAAAGGAACTGACTATAACAACAAATATTGCTTAGCTAACAATTTCTGGAACTGACATTGATATTTGGAAAGAATGCACAGCATATTTCAAGTCGTAATAAAGAGAGTGAGTGTAGTATCAGATGTGTAACAAAGTATTAAAAGGGGGCTAGATATTAGTAATCAGATGCCTTACAGAAATAGAAACATTTGGCAAAATAAAAAATGAGCTGAAACTTTTATAGTTTGCTGTGCTAAAAAGATAAACCAGTATGGTGAGCTAAACAGTAAAAACAAATACCTTCTCTGGTAAGCAGTATCCATGATCAATTGGAACCAACTGCATGTGATCTCCATCTTGGCACAATAGTATGTTCCCTGCATGACGATCAGCATTTGCTAACCTAATATCTAGCACGGCAATTTTCTGAACCTCCTTGACAGGAAAAGCTTGAGGCCCCATGTCCTCACAACTTCCCTGATTCTCCACAAACATCTGCAATGATCCAATTTTAAGCTCCTTCCCCATATGGAAAGAACGAACCAATGCAGTGGGAGGGACACCAGAAATCCAGTAGCACCATCGGCTATGCAACCATCAATTGGGTGGTCCAGAAGATATGCTGCAACCTCCCTTAGTGCGCCTTCCCCGACTCGTGTACCCCTTTTTAACCCCTCACCATCAACTGACAAAGGAAGGCCCCTGGGGTTGTTCTCTGCCATCGGTTCCTCATCTATAGGCTTGAACACTGCAATATTACTTTCACCTGATTTATCCTTCATAAAATAGACTCCACCTGAACCTTCTGCTGACATGACAGGAAGGTATCCATTTTCCAGACCAGCAATAGTTGTGTCAATCATTTCCATAATGGCAGGAGAAAGCTTCACCTTTCTATTAACGATAATTGGCTCAACTGGTGCACGTCCATGCTTAGCAAGTTGACTGTTTGAGGCATCTGTGCAGATGTTTCCTTCGTCTTCGGGGTTAACAACTGTAACAACAGTTTCGTTATCAATCTTCTGCGATCGCACCTTTGCTGGGTGGCGGATAAACAAGTGAATCACCGCATCACCCTTCTTGGCAATATCAGTGATCAACTGGTGATCCTCGAGCTCCTCGTCACCAAGTACAAGTCCGTTGGTCCTTTAGGCTCTCGATTTGCTCCCCAGTCTCAGCAGCGATCTTGTCCTTGAGGTACCCAACTTTGGAGGCACTCTCCACCTGGAACTTAAGCTTCTTCCCATTGGCAGTCTCGATCGTTATCATACGGAGTTCAGCCAACCGGACAACTAGGTGAAGAACATTGCCATCAGCAAGCCCATAGTCCTTGACACGGGATCCATTATTTCCAAGCTCATGCCCACCGAACACAAGCCTTTGCTTTGTCACGACAAAGCCCTTGAACCGCTGGATCCGGAGCTTGACAGAGGCGACAGACTCCGAATCCAGAACACGCATAGGCAGCAGTGGCATGCCCGGCACGGCGAGGAAGATGAGAATCGAATCCAGTGGCTGCGCCCCAAACAGACATTGTGGCACAACAGCAAGCTGGTCCTCCAGGGGGCTGAGCGTTGCGACACCCGCCGCCGACATTTTCTTCTTCGTTGATTATTCCCAACTGGCGACGCAACAGGGAGGCACAGATCGCTATCAGCGAAACACCAGCAGAGCCAGGAGCCGAGCTGGTTACACCACGTGTGTCGATGTAAACCATGTAGTCAGTAGAGACTAGAAACAACAATCCCTAGGGTTTCCTACGGTCAACAAAGAAACCCTAGGGGGCCACCGCTACACGCCTCCGCCCGCGCCTATTGTCCCATCTCGCCCTCTATTGAGTTGAATTTAATTGTTCCTGCATGCACAGAAACACAAACACAATCAAGGTCAGCCATCCAATTGGGTTTACAGAAACAGGAATTCGACAAAACATTGAAAGCACGAGGGATTTCTTACCGAAACCAGTGGGATTGGGTGAAGGCAGCGTGAATCCTTGCGCTGCCACTGCCGCTCCAATAATCCCAGAACGCATCTGCAAATCCCCGAGAAGATAAGCTACAACTAATAAAGTCACCTAACTCACTTTCAAGGAACTATATACACACTATATATATACAATTCCTAGAACTAGTGTTACCATACACTTCTAATCTAACTTTATGCAGCTAACTCGAAACTGGAAAAAAATAAAAGGGAAAAAAAGGCCTCGTTGGAGGGAGCGATTCGTCACCAGGGTTATTTTATAGCCGAGAGATCGACCCGGGGAACGGCAATCCCTTCGGTGTCCGTCTCCGACTCCACCACAGCCCCCACATCCACGGATCGAATGGCCACACGGAGGGGAACAATCGGAATCGATCTTACCCGACGGGCGGGGCGGGCGGTGGCGCCCGATCCGTTCCGTTCGGGAACGAAGCCGCCGGCCGGGGCGTTTCGAAGTGGCGGCGGACTCGGAGAGAGCCGGGTGGTCTCCGCTCGCGGTTATATACGGGCGCCGAGCCGCCGACGCAGCTGGGGTTTGACGGTGGGTTTTGACTTGTCCACCGTGATGGCGTGATATTGGAAGGAGGAAAGGAGCCTACGTCTACGTGGGGGACAAGTTCGGACTTTAATTCGTAGAGCACACGCCACGTTTTGCTGGTTACTGCGTGGATGACTGGACGGTTTTGCCCCTCGACCGCGATGGGTTGCGGGTTTCTCGGTGATCCACACCGCTGGCAAATGCACGGGTTGGCTTTTACCATTCACGTGTAAATATTAGTCGCGCACAATCTGATGACCAGCTCAAGCTATTCTATCTCTACTCCTATAAAGAACTTTTTGTCCCCGTTTTCTGTCCGTCGTAGGTCCTTTCCCCCGCGCGGTTTCCGTCCACCCGTGGCCACCCCTCCTCTCGATGTTTCTTTTGGCGCCGACATATGGGCCCTCGCGTTCTCTCATCCGAAAATCACGGAGCCTCCCCTCCCGATCCTGCTACACCGCCGCTACAACCTCCCTCTCCACACTGCCGCCTCCTCGCTCGACCCCTCCAACTCCGGCCCCGATGGATCTCTCGCCGCTCTCCCACCAGGCGCTCTTCGCCGCGGTCCGATCCGCCGACGCGGGTACCATGCGCGCGCTCCTGGCCGAGGCCGCAGGGACCTCCCTAGCCGCGCTCGTCGCTGCGCAGGCGGGCGTCGGCCCGGGAAGCGGTCCTGCACCGGTGCTCCCCTACCGGCGAGCGTTCCCGGTGCTGGCAGCGCGGCATGGATCTGGCGGCCGGCCCTCTCCCTTCCCTTCGGCGGTGATGAAAGAAGAAACCACCCGTCCTCGCCGTGCAGACCGCCGCGGTGGGGCGGTGCGCCGTCGAACCACCGGCTCTTAGAGGAGCACGGAGCACCTGCCCTCGCTCCCGCACGGCCTTCCGCGCATCCGCAACTTGCAGGAGCTCCACGCGCAGCTCCTCAAGCAGGGACTCCATCGGGATCCGGGGGCTGCGTCTCATCGCCTCCTACGCGCTCCTCCGCCGGGTCCCCGCCTGCCGTCGCGTCTTCTTGGCCGCCGCGGCGGCGTTCCCGAGCGGCCCGTATGCCTCCAACAGCACCTTGCTCGCCAACACGCTCCTCCACACCTACGCGCTCAACTCCCTCCCGCACGCCGCGCTCGTGACCTGCGCGGCCATGCCGTTGCGGCAGCGGGCACCTACACCTACACCTTCCTCATCAAGGCGCTCGCCACCGCGGGCGTCGCGCCCATCCGCGCGGCGCACTCGCACGTGGTCAAGCAACGCTCCGTCGAGGACCCTTTCGTCGGGAACGCACTGATCGACGCCTACTCCAAGAACGGCGTGCTCTTGGATGCCAGGAAGCTGTTCGACGAAATGCCGACTCGAGACGTTGTATCCTGGAACATGGCCATTGCCGCAATGGTGCGGCAAGGGGAGGTGGCTGGCGCGAGATTGATATTTGACGAGATGCCTGAGAAGGACATGATGAGCTGGAACACGATGCTGAATGGATAGGCAAAGACGGAGGAGGCATTCGAGCTGTTCTAGTGCATGCCGGAGAGGAAGGGAGAGGCCGTGGTCGACTGTTGTCTCAGCCTATTGCAAGAAGGGCGACATGGAGATGGCACGGATGATCTTCGATAGGATGCCGACCAAGAACTTGGTGACTTGGACTATAATGGTGTCGGCGTGTGCACGGAAGGGACTTGTTGAGGAGGCAGGCAGGTTGTTTACTCAGATGAAGGAGGCTGTTGTGGAGCTTGATGTAGCTGCCATTGTGAGTATCCTGGCTGCATGCGCGGAGTCTGGCTCCCTTGCCCTTGGGAAGAGGATTCACCGCCACGTGCGGCAGAGGAATCTGGGTCGATCAACGCTTGTATGCAATGCCCTGATGGACATGTTCTGCAAGTGCGGATGCGTCAATCGAGCTGACTACATCTTCGACACTGAGATAGTAGAAAGGGATTCAGTGTCATGGAACACTATAATTGGAGGGTTTGCAATGCATGGGGATGGTGGAAAGGCGCTGAACCTCTTTGCTCAAATGAAGCAGCAAGGGTTTCGCCCTGATGCTGTGACCCTGATCAACGTTCTTAGTGCCTGCACACACATGGGGCTTGTGGAAGAAGGACGCCGGTACTTTGCCAACATGGAGACAGACTACGGCATCAGGCCTCAGATAGAGCATTATGGTTGCATGGTTGACCTTCTTGGCCGTGGAGGGCTGATCAAAGATGCGGTTAACATTATCGAAAGTATGCCATGGGATGCTAATGAGGTCATATGGGGGTCCCTTCTCAGTGCATGCAGACTGCACAAGAATGTGGAGTATGCAGAACAAGCAGTGAACGAGCTGAGCAAGCTGCAGCCCTCAAATGCAGGATGACATGGTAAGGTTCAGATTGAAGCTTGCTGCAATTTTGTTGATGCTAGAGTGCTTTTCTTCTCTTTTCTTTTTTTTGGGACAAAATTTGATGTTGTGACTCTGGATAATATAGAGTTTATTGTCCTGTGTTTTCCTGGATGCAGTTGTTTCTTGTTAATATTAGATGTATGTGCCTAACGGGCTTAAAACCAGAACTCATGTCACCCTTGAGTTGTATATTTTTTTTGAATTAACTATTGCTGCTGGTTTCCTCAGGTTGCATGGAGATCTCATTTATATTGATGTTGTCACATTGGAAGGAAACAAATACTGCATTCCAGGGAGCTCCAAATCTTTTATGTGTACTGTAGCAATGGGAGTGTATTGGACCCAAGACCTACTAAACAAGGTCTTGAGCCCAGCACTCTTGTTGGCCTACTACAGAAAATCAGTGCCAAGTTTAAGAAAGGTTTGCTATTAATCTTGATTTTTTCTGTAAGGGTTGTTCTTACTACACTATGTTTAATCTATGTTGATAATTGGAAAAATCTTTTGAAGGTTTTCATGAAGTTTTGGATCGTAGTGTATTGGCTCATCCATTCGAGAATGTTCAGTCTTTGCTTCCAGTGACTTTTTGGTTAGGTGCTCAGGTAATATCTTAGCCAGATAAAAGGCTATGAAATAAAATAGAGTCATTTTTCTCATACTTTCGATAAAATAGAGTTGATTGAACTATTACTACTTTAAGTTTTGTTTGAACTATTTTAAATAACCAGTGATTTGTTTGAATTGTATTATATACATTCCGTTCATAACATTTTGTTTTTGTTTGAATTATAAAATATGAATGTATCCTTTCTATCTTGCCACGTATATTTGGTGCTCTCGGTAAATATGATTTTTCCTTTATTAAATTTTAGCACTTCTATTTTTTTTTGTATTTGTCCTGTAGCAACGCACGGGCACGATTCTAGTATGATACTAATTTGTGTTTATTAAGGATTGGCTTGTCCATTTATCCTACATTCGAATTCAAGTCTTCGACTTAACACGAGTGACGTATTTTTCTAAATTTACTTCACTCCTCTAATCCAACCAATCAACTGGGCGCAGCTTCAGGACTGGAGAGGCACACTACGTCACCCAAAATTCGCGCCCCGTCCGATCGCGATCGCACAGCTCGGGGCCAGCCACGTGCCTAGCCATTGTTTAAAAAAGCCCTCCTATTGTATGAAAATCAACCCGCAGTCCAACTCGTGGTATTTGTTTTTCAGAAAACCCCCCGAAATCCCAAACCCTACCAGCTCACCCACCATCTCTCTCCTCTCTCTCCTCCCCCTCCTCTCACGCGCCGCCGTCGCCGCCCCCTACCGCTCGCCCATGCCGCCGGCTCGGCCCCCCACCCTGCGGTCCTCGAGCTCCGCCGCAGGGAGGCCGCGCGACCCCGGCGAGCCGTGGGGCCTCACGGCGGGGAGCGGCCGCCTGCCTCGTCGGCGCAGGGGACGGCCTCAAGCTCTGGAGGTGGTGGCAACGACTGCGACACCGCATTCCTCCCTGGCTATCCCTCTCTCTTCCTTCTCCCCGATCCCGCCTCCATCGCCGCGTCGTCCGCGCCTGCCGCCGCTTCACCCACCTCTCACTTCTCGTCCCCGCATCCGCCCTCGCCGCTCCATCCCCGCGCCGCCGCCGCACCAGGGAGCGTCTCGTCTTCGGCATCCATGCCACGAACAGGCTCCGGTGAGGCTGGAGCCGAAGCTGGAGACGTGGGCAGCAAAAACGGAGGCGAGGGCTGTGGGGTGCTGCCGTGGCCAGTAGAGAGCCCGCCGATGCCGACTCCGTATTCGTGGGGAAGACGTACGAGATGGTGGCGGGCCTCCGCGACGGGACGCCTCGGCGCCACCCCCAACTGCAAACCGTCCGCGGCTTGCCTGCCCTCGCACTCCAGACGGTACTGCGCTCGCCTGATCCTTCCTCCGCAGGCCGCCTCCCCTCTCCTTCCCTCTCGGAGTTCCCAGAATCCTCCCGCACTCCTCGATTCCATGCGCTTGCTTCCTCGGTCCGTCGTCCCCGTCGGCTCCTTCATCCTCCGCACTATGAATTCAGGATAGGCAGGTCGATTTTTGGGTTCTTTGTTTTCCTGTTCGCTGGTCTAGGGGTCGTATGCTTGACTGCTCCCCCAAATTCGTTTCAGGCGGCTTGGAGGCGTGGGGGGACTGTGGGAGACAGCCGCTTCTCAGTTCATTTTGGGGGTAAGGCCGTGAAGGTTCTGCATTTGACCTGGACCGAGGTGGGAATCTACTCATTTGCTCCTGCTTCTAAATCTTGCATTCATGCATCATCTGTCTCACTTCTTTGCAGCATGCCTAACGTGGTATTACTTTTGTGAATATGAGTTTATTGTGTAGCTAGGACTGCATAGGCTAGAGACCAAAAGGTTTCGCACATGTTTGATCTGTGCCCAGATTTTTTTACTTCAGGGATATGGTTCCTGTTTAGATTTCATTTTGTCCACAGACACAGGTGATCTGTTTTTTCCCGGATGAAACAGTGAAGGGGATCCCTTATTCTTCGTAGACCATGCCGAAGCAATTTCTAGGCTTCATAGCTGACATAAGAATCAATTTCTAGGCTTCATAGCTGACATAAGTGCTTCATGCCGAAGCAGCAATTCCATTTAACATTGTAATTTTGCTCTTCAAATTTTTGCCATGGTTAGCAAAGTTTGCAGGCTGCTGAATCAACTAACTTCGTGTGTTTTTGTTGGGCAGTCGCAAAACCTTCACGGCATTTTATTGGCTGCTAACTCAAAGGTACAAATCTGTCTGTCTATTTTCTCTTGATCCAGTGTAATTGCTAGCTGTGTCATTATTGCATTGCTTACAAATGAGAAACCGTGCCAAGTTAGATTGGATTTCAAAGCATGTTCTGTACGCTCAATCTGTAGATTTTCTGGAATAGTCCTTGCCCATATATGCCTTATTCTTTAGGGTAAGAGACATAGGATCCTCGTTGTTATTCTGTTGTATAAGAAATAGGTTGTTGTTTTATCGGCTGGCTCGATAAATTTCCAGGGCCGCTTTGGCCAAAAGTGGCTATGCCCTTAAGTACTATAATGCCTCTCCCAAAATTGTAGACACGGTCAGTGTTTTGCTTCAGGTGTTTTTACCGTGCAGCTGTTGAACCCTCACGGTTCTGTTTTGGCTTCTAACTGAAAGGTTCAGATTTCTGCTTCGTCTATTTCCTGTGGATCCACTGTTTTTATTAAGGTCTTCATAATTCGTGGCAAGATTGTTTGATTAGTGGGCTCGATAAATTTCTAGATTTGGCTGCTTTGGCTAGAAGTAGCTATGCCCTGTAACACTATAATGCTTCTCCTTAAGTTATAAATGTTAGCATTTTGCCTCAGGTGTTTCTGTACATTGGTTACTGATTTCTCATGGTTTTGTGTTGCTTGCTGATCGTAAGGTACATATTTCTACTTTGTCCATTTCCTCTGGATTCATTGTTTTGATTTAGCTAACCGCTATTTCTTGCTCTTTCTCTATTACTTTTTCTTCCCCTTTTTCGCGTGCTTGGGTTATAGACAGGATATGTTTGTTAGGGCATCTTTATGTCTCCTTGCCAGCATGTGGAGTGTATGTTTCTAAGAAGTTTGTTGTTTTCAGTTCCAAGCCGGCGTGCAAGCCTTTTCCTGGTGCACAGATGATTCGCTTCATTCCATGGACAACTGTTCAGAACAGGATTGATCTTGATGATAAGTTTCCGCGATACATCTTTGATTTGTTGTCGTTTGATGAGCTGCATTCACATGCTGGGCAGTAGGAGTACTCTATAGGTAAATCTTTGTGTGGTGTGGTTGTTTTTCCTTTATGACCACAAACTGTGGTACCACTAATATTTTTTGTTTAGCAGATAAAATCGAGAGGATAGTTGGCGTGTCAGAGATCACGCATGTTTGCCAAATGGGACTGATGGATTAGGGTATTGTTGAATTCATTCTGTTTGGGAGAGTGGTCAGGCAAGTTGCTGGGAAACTTTTGCTATCTCCACTTCGATAAGCAAATAAACATCAGATTGGTGGAAGTTTGAAGTTTCTCCTAGACATATTGTTCCTAAACTTGCTGCTATACATTCTGTGTCAGTGACATAGAAGTTTAACTGAGAAAAATGTCTCTTTCCATGTAAACTCTATATGAACTTTATGATGTCACAATTTGAGGTGTCAAATTTAGAAGTGGTTAGAGAATAGGACTTTGAAATTGTCTGTTTCCTTCAATTATAAACAGATGAGCACCAATTTCTAAGTATTTTCTGTTTGGTCTATGAATTTCATACATGAAAGGCTTTTGTTGAACTATGTGAGCACTGGTATAAAACAAAAAAAAAACAATGCTAATCCTGTTAAGATATAGATATATATGTCATCCGTTCAAATGTTGTCCTAAGCATACAGGCGTAAGAAGATGACTTAATCATCGCAACTCAGAATCGATATCCATGTTGTCATTTTTGCTTTTTCTTTTCTAATCAAGCATTGTTTTAATTAGAATTATGGAAGCAAATCTTTAAAAAAACCGAACTTAACGCATTTAGACGTATGTGTGAAGAACTTCATATCGGTTATTTTGCAGACCCTGTGATAATAATTTAAGTGGGATGAATTATTATATTGATGTGAGCTATTTATCCATTGCTATCACGAATAAGGCTTCTAGGTGTCACGAATCGCGCGCCCGGCGTCCGCGCCTGAACTCGGCGACGGCCAAGATCAACGGCGCTCTGCAGCAGCGCGGCCCTTCGCCGGCATGTCCCGGGAAGCCGGCTTCATTCATGGCGCCACGTAGCGTCCAGACTGTGCGCCCCTGGCGCCGCCGCCCCGGCCACAGGGACAGCGGTGAGAATGTGAGATAGAGGCCACAGGGACAGCGGTGAGAATGTGAGATAGAACCGTGCTTCCACGATGGTATAACCATTTACACCGCAAATCTAGGCGCGCCAACGGCGCGCTCCAGACACAACACTAGTCATGATAAACCTACGAGTGCTCTCTCTGTCATCTCTTCTTGTCATGAGTCATGACCAACCACCAACCAGGGCCTGCCTTGAGATTTTAGGGGCCAGTGCAAGATAAAACTGGAGGCCCCAATACACGTGTATTTTTATCTCAATATGAAGGCAATTTTAACCTAAGTTAAGAGTATGATTATATTATTATAAATACCGCGATCCAATTTCTTTATATTATTAGTAAATCACATCAAACTAAATGAGAATATGTCACATCAGAATGATCAATTATGTCAAGAAACACTTCCAAACCATTTAATCTATTTATTATTTTAAGGAATTATAGTTAGTCTTGAATTTGATAAACAAACAAAAAATAGAAAAGTTTTGGCCTTTTGGATTTACATCTCTATGATTTTGGTAACTCACTTTTAGAATAACATCAAGTCATATTGATATTTTCTTTATTTTCTTTGTCTTGATAGTTGATTTGTTCATGTTAATTTACTTAGCACTATACATACTAAACCGCATACATGAGATGGGCCTAAATTTTGGGGCCCTGGGCGGTTGCCCCGGTTTATTGAACTATAGGGCCGACCCTGTGACCAACAAAGGCATCAAGAGACAGAATCGTTTGATGCAACGTTTGGATAGGAGAAGTGGCTGAGCAATGTTGGGTCGGAAGCTTATTTCTATAGCATTGTAGCGGGATGAGTGTCGTGTGCACATTGGGCTCTCTCCCAACATGATATGAGAAATAACTGAAATTTCCCTCTGACCAAACCTGTCTTCAACCTCTCGGCTCTACCAAGTTCTTCCCCTCTCCGCCCAAAATCTCCTCCTACCTCAAACTCTCTCTGATTCTTAGTGTGTTTGTAACAATTGGTGACGCCATGAAGGTACACCCGCGCCAAAAGTCGTTGCGTCCTCGCATCACACTTTTCCTGATAGGCCCACACGAGCCCTAGGGCTCACGGCTTCCGGCGGCGCAGACGACCTCGTCAGCCTCTACGACCTCCCTACCGCAGTCGACCCCACTCCTCAATCCTCCTCGCTAGGCGAACGCGATGTTTTTAATATTTGAGATTCATGTTGAAGGAATAGACGGACTATATTCGTGCCCACATGCACAGCCACTAGCGCGCGTGCATACACATGGAAGGCTGCCGATGGGAGACAGGTGGGTGGCGTTGCTTGAATTTCAAGATTAAAAATAATTTATCTCCCGAATCGTCTATCAGTTTTTGAAATCGTTTGAACCATGATATTGTTCAGAATTAATATAACAAAATAAGATCCAATATGAATATTTTTTAAAAAAAATTCAAATAGTCAATATTTTAAACCAACCATTTCAACATTTTGAACTTACTTTTCAACATTTGATCTACGGTTCGTGCTTGTGGAGCGACAATGCTTTTGGATTTCAAACTTAACTATCTTTTTCTCCCAAAATAAGCACTCTTTTTTAAATCCATTTGAACACTGTGTTGCTAAGAATTACTCTAACACAATGACATCCAATATGAATCTGTTTTGCTATTTTTTAAAATATAACATTTTATATGAACTACCCAGCATTTTGAATATGCTACTTCAACATTTGTATATTAAATGTTGAAATAATTTATTCGAAATATTGAACTTGATTTGAATAAATGTTGAAACTTGTATTTAGCATGCTACTTTTTAATATCAACTTTTGTATGTACTAGGTCAACATTTTACATGTACTATTTTAATACTTTACATATATTTTTTGAACATTAACACATACATTGAATTAGTTGTCAAAAGCGTTGAGCTAGATTTGACGAAATATTGATTCTAATTGTCCAAAATGTTGAATATAATAGCTCCACATTTGCTCGCTTTTCTGTTAAAAAAAATAAACATCACCGGCTTTTCTTACAGCGAGAGAGGGTGAGGGAAAAGAACAAAGATAAAATAATTTTGCCATGCCACGCGACGATGGGCTCAATGTTTAAGCATTAGGAACGGCAATAGATAGTTGACTTCTATTGTTGTACTCGTTATGGTTCTAGATTGTGGGGGCGACTTTTTATACTGCACTCAATATTTTGAAATTATTGTTCCAACATTTTAAAACTCGAAATACCTGAATGTTATTACTATTTTTAGTGTTCAACATAGTATTATATTGCTATGAACATTTTCATATTTTTTCTCAACATTGCCAAATGTTTGTTTCAACATTTTAGCTACATATCCTCGAGTATAATTAACCACATGTTGAGATTTTAAACTTACTTCAACAATTTTACATAAAGGAATTAAAAATTTTCATTATTTATTTGAACAAATCACATCTTTGAGCGTGTTCGTTTGGGGATCAAAAAATTGATCCCCCATTAAATGCACCTTTGACCATTAATTAAGGGTATTAAATAAAGCCAGTTTACAAAACTACCTCCACAACCCCTGTCAAATTCGCGAGACGAATCTAATGAGGCCTTTGACCGCACGATTAGAGGATGATTACTGTAGCATTACTGTAGCAAATCATGGATTAATTAGGTGCAGTAGATTCGTCGCGCAAAGTTGCACTCATCTGTGAAAAGGTTTTACAAATAAACTTCGTTTAGGGCTTCATGCGGGCGACAGTAATCCGGATCAATTTTTTGATCCGGCCAAACGAACACGGTGTTTGAAAATTTTCATTAATTGTTTCAACATTTGACATCTCAATTTTTTTTGAAAAATATTCATTTCTTGTTTTAACATTTCATATTTGAAATTATTTGTTCGATTCAATCCTATCGGGTTTAGAAGCATGTTTTGGTAAGGGCGGACCGATTAAGTGCTCCCTGCCATATAAGGTTGTACTGGTTAGAGTTCAGGGCTTGTTGGGGGAGACTCCATCCTATCGGCTTCAGAAGGTTGTATGGTTCGGGGGCGGCCATGTATTCCCTGCCATAGAAGGCTAAATTGCTTCGGCATCGGTCCCTCTGCCATACAAGGTTGTACTGGTTAGGGTTCAGGGTTGTTGGGGGCGACTCCGTCCTATCGGGTTCAGAAGAATGTTTGGGATTTGGGGAGGCCATGTACCCCCTGCCATAGAAGGCTAAATTGCTTAGGCTTCGGTCCCCCTGCCATAGAAGTGTGTACTAGTTATGGTTCACGGTTGTTGGGGGCGACTCCGTCCTATCGGGTTCAGAAGGATGTTCGGGGTTTGGAGCGGCCATGTACCCCCTGACATATAAAACTAAATTGCTTCGGCTTCGGACCCCCTGCCATAGAAGGTTGTACTAGTTATGGTTTAGGATTGTTGGGGGCGACTCCGTCCTATCGGGTTCAGAAGCATGTTCGGGGTTTAGGGCGGCCTTGTACCCCCTGCCATAGAAGGCTAAATTGCTTCTGCTTCGGGAACCTCTGCCATAGAAAGCTGTACTGGTTAGTGTTGTGGGTTGTTGGGGGCGACTCCGTCCTATCGGGATCAGAAGGTTGTACGGTTCTGGGGGCGGCCATGTACCCCCTGCCATATAAGGTTGTACTGGTTAGGGTTCAGGCTATAAAATATTTTATTGAGATGTTGATCTAGTTCTGCCCATGCAAAATTTTTTTTGCCTAATTATAGGTTTGTAACATTATTTCTAGTTTTTCTCAACATTTGGCTTTCAACATCGCAACATTTTACTTGAGAAATATATTTAATTTTATGTGTATTGTATATTCAATTCAATTAGTCATGCATGATCAACCTTATGTGTCTCTACAATTGTTGAACTTAACTTTAGTTGAATAAATCTATTTGTACATTTCAACTTTACTATGTTAAATGTGCAACATTACTATAATGATTATCAATGAAAATGTTCAGCATTTCTTCGTTTGTAATGTTGAAGTTAAAATAAACAAAAGTCTGAGCACAGTTTAATTCTTCACATGTTTCGGCTGCACTACTTTGTGACAAGTTTTTATGGAAGATCACGTATCCAAGCAAACGCATTAATTCTTCACTATTTAAATGTTTCAGACTATAGAAGTGGATTGTTTTATCGATAATGTGTACTTGAAAGCTATATTTCTTAAGTTATATTAGGTAATTTGCAACTTCAAACTTCAATTTGTAAGTTGGTACCCACCCGTTTATTTTCCCACTTGTAACCACGTACCCAGCAAAAAATGATACACATGAGCTATTAGTATTAACCAGAAGTACTACTATCAAAGCCACGCTGTTAAAAAGTCATGCAAACGGAAGAGAAATAGGAAACGCGGTTAAAAAAGTCCTGTAGGCGGAACGGAAACGGGAATTGCTATTGTCTACTACTATTGGGCCTTTCGTGCTCTAATTGGGTTTTACAGATGATTGGCTTAAAAATGAGGCCCCAGGCGGCGGCGGCGACTTTTGGACGGGAGCGGCGCCGTCGGCGGGCGTTCAGCTTCGTGTCTTGCAGTGGAACGCCGGCGGCGCCGACTTTTGGACGGGGGCGGCTTCGGTCGGCGGGCGTTCAGCTTCGCGTCTTGCAGTGGAACACCGCAACTGTGGAGGCGCACTTACCAGTAGCGATAGTTGGCGGGGCTGCGCGTAGCGGTGAGCGGGCCCGCGGCTGCAGCGAGGACCGAGCTGGGAGTGCCGACTGCCTCGGGCGTTTCCGAACCCCGATGCTCACGACCTAGCCGTCCCGTCAGCGACCCAAACGGGCACTCCCTGCAACGACAAACTTCGGCCGGACAGAGAGCTGAAGGTATTTGATCCTAATCTGCCCTCCCTGCTATAATAACTTCGGCCGGACCAGAGAGCTGAAGGTATTTGATCCCAATTTGACGGATTCTGTTCAGCCATTGTGATGTTAATTATTGAATGGTTCATCCGTGACTATCAATAGTGAATACTGTTACAGAAGTTGTGCCTCAAAATTTTCCATGTTTAATGTTCAGAAATCAGTATTATGGAGCTGATTCTGCGTAGTACCATAAAATGGGCTATCTCAGTGTCCAGTATTATGATAAAATATTCTGGTATATTTTTGTGTTTTTAAGGTACTAGTTTTTTATTTCAATATCAGATACTGGTCTCTTAGGAGCATAATGTCGACCATCTCTGATCAGAAGAAACTGACCCTAGAAGCCCTTCAGCAACAGTTGGCTGCTGCGAAAGCAAAGAAAATGCAAGATGATCAGCCTAAGAGCCAGAAGAAAAACAATGTCAATACCCCCAAGCTCAGATTTGATGCAACAAGTAAAGGAAAGGCCCCTGAATCCGCTCCCTATAAAAGTTCTGACCAGCCCGCTATGCATAAAGGTTTAGTTTTGTTCATTGTTCTTTTGATACAATGATACATTACTTTTTTCTTTAGCCCGCCATTTTCTATCATAGTTCTGCTGCTTCTCAGGTGTAGCAACTTCCAGTTCTGCTCATCAGCAAAAAGCCTCAGCTTCCTCATGTAACTTCCTCTCCCCCTCGCTCTCTCCCATATGTGAGATATCATGCTTGGTTTTGTAACATATATTTCTTTGACTTTGTAGGTGTCAAGAGCAATCCAGTATATGATGAACTTTCAATTACCCCCAATGAAAATTTGCTCCAAAATGGCATTTTGGTAAATATTTCTACGATACCGTATTTGTTCTCAAAATTTTGGCTTTGGGTGTTACAAATCAACCTCTTATATTTTCTGTGATGGACTTGGTGTAGGATTTGGATGGCACAGAGGTAGTTCACAATGTTGTTTATGACATAATTCGGAAAGGTGGAGAAGCCGGGAGAATTACCAAGGGGGCCAAAAAGTTAAAGCTGGAAAAAGGGATTCTTTTGGATAACTATGTTCAGAGGGGTCCTAAATTAGTGGATGGCCAGGCAAGATCTTTGTTGATTCACTCGAAACGATAAAAAAGGCACATGTCACTGAAGCAACATAAGAAATGTGGATCTTTTGATTTAGACAGGAAATTCCACAAGTAAGTTTTGCTTCAGAGTTCTTTTTGTATTGAAGCCCCAGTGCCCCACCCTGCACCTCCACCAGGCCACCATCGACAAATCATGTTCTCTTTTAGCTAATTAAAATAAAATCGAGTTCATAAAATGGAATTGTATCCTTTCTCAAAACGTCAAAACTCGACAGACATTTGGAGTTTGTAGGTTTTACTTGTTCTTGTTCTTGTTCTTGCAGGTTTGACCTCTATAAGCCAATGCATGAAATGTGGAAAGAGTATATCATAGAGCTTACTAAAATCACCCCGTATGGATTCCATCCTTTCCTTTTGCCTGTTATTTTGGAACTAGTTTTGCTCGTTTGTTATATTAAGTCTCTGGCTTCATTGGTTTCTAACTGATACCTTGAATTGTAGTTGTGTGTTTGTTAAAAGTACTTTATAGGCTATTAAAAGTACTTGATAGTCGATACTTTGAATTGTGCAACTTTGATTAGATGAATTTTAAATGCATAGATTTTTTATCTTCCAAGATTAGACTAATTCTAACCTAGCTTTTCACTTTACAATGTTACTGAAATATAGTCTACTGAATGCCCCAAAGTGCTTTAACAGAAACTTACTGACCTTAGGGATTCAAATCACTAAATCATTTGGAATCATATAAACAATTCTGAGTTAGAGAATAATCATTATACTGCAAGTAGTTATGAGAAATTAACAAATCTGAACAGCTAAAACCAAGAAACACAATGATGAGTTCTGGGTCCAAAACAAGCACAATCAACTCTTAGGGATCAATTCAGCCTAAATAACTTGCCCCCCCGACCCTGTTGCTACTCATTTCCATACCTAATGAGAGTGTTTTATGTGCTCTGTCTTCACAGGAAAAAACAATTGTCTGAAAACCTCCTCCAAGCAGATCTTCACGGGGCTCTTCTGATAGGTATTTCATAATACTTGAATTAGTTACATGCTATTTTCTTTGTCGTTTTAACTTTAGCTCAATTGTGTTCTATTTTTATATGGCTGTGTGGAATCCACAGTTGCAGAATGTAAATCAGCTTCATATCAAGGTGTAAGTGGCATCAGGATCCGGGATGCTGCAGAGACGTTTGGAATTATATCAGAAGACAATTGCCTCCGAGGTACCATTTCTCCTTTCTGACACTGAATAAAGGATAACTTGTATAACCTCTTTTTAATTTTGTATATTAGAGCAGCTTTTGTTCTCTATGGTTAACTCCCACTTCCTATAAATACTGCCACAGCATGCATTGTTTGTTGGTCAAAACTAGAACCTGCACAAGGTAGCTCAAGTTTTCATGGAGAAAACAACACACAGGAAAAATCCATTGGTAGGAAACAAATAGGATACTTCAGATATCGTGAAAGTGAGTTAGAGATTTCTTACTTCTGTCACACGTTCACACTACTCGGTGACTCTTCGAGTAGAACATGAACCCTTAACTTGCACATGCATATGAAAGGACACACGTCTCATGTTCGCACTTATGCTTGACAGGAAGGTTAATTCTAACATAGATTTCTATTCTTCCTCATTTGATACTCGTTGTGTTGTGAAACAAAAACTTGACATTTACAATATGGATGTCAGTCAATGTGGCATTGTTCATTCTAGCAGTTCAACTTGTATTTTTCAAATCTTATATCAAAGGTGAATTTGAATATGAATTCCTGCAGGTTTACTTTACTCTGTGTTCTACATACACAATACTTATATGGAACTTTTAACATTGCCTCATGTTGGATTAATCTTTTTTTTTACTAATGCGGATATTGGCTCCCCTAGATACCAGTGAATTTCCATCTGGTAGCTTCAGCTTCAGAGGCTGGTTCTTCTCGATATCTCCAGAAGACATGTGAAATTCTGTTATACTAAATGCAGACTTTCTAAGTGACTTACACTTGAACCTGCAGTTGTACCAAAAGCTGGTTCAGTTTTTATCCTACAAGCGGACTGCTGGAAGGTCACACTGATTGGTGACAAGCTCTCACCCAAGGAGAAGTTGAAGGAGGACCAGCATCAGCAGCGTGCACAGTCACTGATCAGATAGTCCCAATCTGTCGTCTGTTTTGTTTGTTGTTTTTCGGCTCCACAGGAACATGTACAGGTATTGTTTTTATTAAGCTCATTTATCTGAAGCTTAATGCAATATATCTTCCCATGCTTCGCCATTTCATATTACTCTAGCTTATCATGATTGTGACGGATGTACAACTTGAGTCGTTAGTGTCTCCTCC